>OX463788.1:41893512-42375099 GCA_949825025.1 Siphlonurus alternatus | reverse complement strand
GTGTAGAAATAAAAGGGCACATGTCCATAATATATTTATCATTATAAACTTGTGTGATAATTATTAGAAAAGTATATTTTTGATTTGGAGATAAACAGTTATGCAAGAATTTCTTCTTTATTCTTTGTGGGGCTATACGGCTGCCAGTTAAGTGCATTCAGGTCTCTCGATGGTTAAAACTACATTACAAATATTTACAGTATAGTCTATAATATTATTAATGTCCTAAATGTATTTTAATTACTCAAAGCAATGCAAATATAGACTTCACATACACTCAACGCAAGTCAAAAAAAATTTTTTTTGTTTTCAAATAAATGTCAAATGTTATATATATTACTCTTCTTCACCTATTATAAAGAATTTGTTTTTCAATTAAATGTATATGCTTTTTATACACGAACTAATGGAGTCATTAAATCTTATATGCTTGAATGGTGTGTGTAAATAGTGTGAATAAATACACAAGTGGAGCTAATTGTGCACTCTCACCGCGTCTGATTGTATAGCAATTATTGAGCAGCAAGCAAGTGATGGTGTGAACGCCACTTGTAAGAATTAAAACTTTGCGTAATCACACACTATTATTTTGATACAACAATATTCATTTCTACCACTTTAATATAATAGAAACATATTACTTAGCATAACATGGAATATATATATATATATATATATATATGTTGTATATATGCATACAGTTTATTAAGTAATAAAGATACATAATTTTTAAACAATAATATTATTTTCTCCATTCATGATGTATTTTATGTACAAAAAAATATATATGAATATTTATTATATCATGTATTAAAATATTACATCAACTCATCTCCCTATTAATTATAATAATTTAATAGCATTTTTCTACAACAATTAAATTCTGTAAGACTATTAATTTAATTATATATAATTAATTATTTTTTATAAATTCAGTGAGTTTATCAATAGTTGTTTGCATCTAAGGAAGGATGGATAGAAAATTAAATGGTTTAGTAATATACGTTATAAAACTTGTCTTTAAAACGACGATTCTTGTGAGAATTCTCACGTTTATATCACGTCAGTTGCAGCAGCACCTTGCAGCAGACACCATGCACAGGTAATGTGGGGGGGGGGGGAGTGTGGCTCGCGGCTACTCCTCATACAACCTCCGCAAGACTGCCTCGATGGTGTCTGTCTAACACCGGTAAACATAACAAAATCATGTAACACTGCACTGAAAAATTAATACTAAGGGAATATCTTGGGGCTTAACCACCTTTTTAATTGTTTGCAGACATTACCACTGATGATATGGTGAACTTTCATTACAAGAGGGTGCTCTTTTTTTTTTTTTTTTTTTTCCTAAAATTGCTTATCTTTTTAAAACTCTCTAGCAAATCAGGTAAGAGCAAAGTTTTTGCTATCCTAGGGTGTGCACTGAAAAAAGGAAACTCTTTATTTTAATTAGGGTAATTTTAATACCCATACCCATCAAAGGTAATCATTACTTATCAGTCTTATCACACAGTAATGAATTATTTAGGGAGCAGTGCATATATACAAATGATTGCAAAGCAAGTTTTTTTTTTTCTTGTTAATAGTTTCAAATTTTTAACCCTAAAATGTTTGATATAGCACGGCATGACAAAGGTCTCTCCCCCCCCCTCCTCACATACATGTAGCTATTTTAAAAGCATTTTACATAAATGGCAGATTATATAGCCCCTGATATGCACGCAACCCACAATACCATTGTATTATGCATTGCGTGCATGGGTTGTGTTATACAACTTGATAGGTACATACCCACAATGAACTCAAATTCAAAATTGTAAGCCACCCATGAATGGACAACATACATGAAATTTTTTTATTGCAGAAATGAATAGAGGGTACCAAATTATGCTACTCTGAATTTTTTCAGATTTTTTTGAAACCCAGAACTATTTTTAAATAATTATTGAAAGTGCGGCCACGCCCCCTGGAGGCGTCAATAGGCGTCCAGTCTCTATCCTTTTTATTAAGGCTGCAGGGGTGCCAACTGAAATCACAGGACTTTCAATAATTATTTAAAAATAGTTCCGGGTTTCAAAAAAATCTGAAAAAATTCAGAGTAGCATAATTTGGTACCACCTATTCATTTCTGCAATAAAATTTTTTCATGTATGTTGTCCATTGGCATTTTAATAAAATTTTCTTTTTCAGTGTATAAAAATCATGTAACTTTATAGGCTATAATACTGTATAACGATACACCTCATAAAGAAATTAATTTTCACTGTCTTTTAAATACAGTGAGAAATAATACAACATAAAAAAAAAGCTATATAGCTTAAGAAGTTTGTAAACACGATCCAATAAAGGTTTCTTTTCAAAATTTTCTTTTATAATAAGTATATAGATTATTATCTTAATATCATCTAAAAAAATATTTTTTTAAACGGGTAATTAATCTCTTGTTAATTAACTGTATCTAGAACTAAGTAATTCATTTTATAATATATAATAATGTAAATAAAGTTTGAATACTATATTATATGTAATACATATTATAAAAAAAATATACAAAAAGATTAAAAATTTTGTTTGTAATCACTAAGCAAATCTAAATTAATTTTTAAACAGATATTATATATTTTTTCTATATATATAAAAAGTAACTGTTATAGATTGTTCACCATTTTCCTGGAAGGTTCAAGAGTTCTCGATCGATGCCATAGTAAGATGGGGTGGGCGGGGTGGAAAAGAGTGGTGCTATTAGAGCGCATGCCTCTGTATCCCAGACCCCTCCCTCAAACTGAAAGTATATGGCGCAGCTTATCTCACGTTTGTTTGGCCACACAGTCTATTTCAGTTACTGACGCTTCTGCGCTTTAAACACTCACTAATAAATCGTAGTGGAGCAGTCTTCTTAATATAAATTTTTCATTTTTTTTTTATTGCATATATATAGTGAATATAGTATAAAAATTGTGCTACTCTGATTTTTTTTTTTTTTTCATACTCTTTCAATCAAGTTGAGGTATAAAAAATATAGTTCCAAAAATCTGAAATATTCTGAACTGCATAATTTGTATATTGTATTTATTCATAATAAATATATATCGTCTCTCGTCTGGAATCACAATTGTATGCAAAACAATGAGCTAACACAGGAGTTGAAAGCAAAAAGTGGTGATGGTGAAAAACTGCGTAAACCTGCGTTATACCTAATTTTTCTGCAAATTGCTGTAAATTGGTAATGCCGAAAGTTCATTGTTGCACTTACCAGACAGCTCATTGTTGCATACGTTTGTGGTAGGCATATAATTACACTCACCTGATTTAGCTCATTATTTTGCGTACGACCGTGACACAAATATATAGCTTATTATTTCAGACGAGGGATGATCTTTTTAGTGTTAATATTTTCAAAATAGTGACTTAAACCACTTGAAGAATATTTAAAAAAAAGTTTTATTTTTAATTTGAAAATCTATTGTCAATTAATAACCTCATATATGCCTAACAACCTAATTTGCCCTACCCTTTGACATAATTAAGAATTTATAAATTCAAATAATAAGGCTTTAGTCGAAAAAGTAAGCAAGTGATATAATAAAGCTTTGTTCCACTATTACGATGCTTATACATTACAAATACTGTGAGGAGTTCATACATAATAATATATACAACGCTTCGATTCACTTGATCTGTCCACTGCATATTGAATACTTCATTACTATTCAAAGCCTACTTTATTTATGACTAAATTCATTGAACTGAAGAACCATGTTGACATGAGACAAGTATTAATTTTTTGTTCGTATATTTTGTCTTTATTTTAAATAAATTTATATATCAACATATATTATAGGCTACATATTGACAAGCTTCGGTTGATTTTTATTAACTATGAAAAGTAATTTATATATTATATATAGGATTCTATATTAAATATTAATATTATTAATTAACAATACCGTTATAATAAAATATTGTCATTAATTTTTTATAACAAAAAATCAACTTCACTCTATACTCTACATTAATAGCTAATAATAGTGCAATAGATTAATAGATAAAAGACGATGAAATGTATGTATGACATCAACAAATTCAATTATAAATGTTAGGAAATATTTTACACTAATAGAAAATCATAAATGGATGATAAGACTATTTTTAGGAGGATAATAATATATAAACAGGTGAAAACATAGCTACTATCAGTGAATGGATAAATATTTTTATTATAAAGTATAAATAATTACATGAATGATGATCTAATAAAAAAAGTATATAGCATAGCTGCAAAACAGTTTCAAATAGTCGTTCTTCCATTATGAATAAGGTTTATTTTTCAATGATAAGTTAGTCAATATTAAACCTTTCCTGAATATAGAATAAGAGTTTTTTTGGAAGTAAACTCGTATGTACATTCAGTACATACGTACATTTTTCAGCATGTTTTTTTTTTTTTATCATTATAAATGTGTTTACTTAATGTTATAATATGAAACATAATAGTGCTGGAAATCAAAATGCAACACAAAAATAATACACATATTTCATACATGCAATTGAAAAAAAAACATGCAGGTTATTCATTATTGCTTATTACAGTATAGTTTTCTATGGGGAAAATATTAATCAATTTTAAAATATATGATCTCAAATACTTGGAGGTTAATAAGAAGACATGATATAATTATATTGACACAACATCATGTGTATAATAATAACTACGTTTCAAATCAGTTCATATTTTGTTTTATATAATACCACGGCGTTATTTAATTCAGTTGTCTGTTTGTGAATAATAATTTTTATATTATAGTTTAAAAAGGTCACAATAGTTTCTATTATTATAGATTACCCTAAAATAGTTTTTTATTGTAAATAAATTAAGTGTAAATAATTCATGTGTTTATATTACATTACATTTTCTTCGTCCATTATACAAACAAGATAGTTTTATTGTGGTATGTTACTGCATGAACTCGTTTTGCCATTGTTGATCAGATGATTGGCATGTCAATGCAGTTTTTAGTATTGAAGAGTATTGTAAGTAAACTAAAACTACATATAGTTTTATATTCACTCAGGAAATACACGTTTTTTTTTTTCTTTTGCTTTTTATTTAAATTTTGAAACTTTGTTAACAGAAATATATATATATATCAGGTCCGACAGAAATCTTGAACATCTGAGTATTTCCGGTACATTGATTATTGATTACATTCATTTAATAATAATTAGCTAGATAGCTTTTAAGCTAGTTATATAACAACATATATAGATTAAAGTACTCTAGCTGTTTTGTAAGATAAACATGCAATCTGTATGGTTCAGTAACCTTTATTATAAATAATATAATATAATATAATATAATATAATATAATATAATATAATATAATATAATATAATATAATATAATATAATATAATATAATATAATATAATATAATATAATATAATATAATATAATATAATATAATATAATATAATATAATATAATATAATATAATATAATATAATATAATATAATATAATAGAATATAATATAATATAATATAATATAATATAATATAATATAATATAATATAATATAATATAATATAATATAATATAATATAATATAATATAATATAATATAATATAATATAATATAATATAATATAATATAATATAATATAATATAATATAATATAATATAATATAATATAATATAATATAATATAATATAATATAATATAATATAATATAATATAATATAATATAATATAGAAGATTCTTCTATGCTTATTGAAGTTATTTATTATATTCTTATGGTATTCTATCTCCCTCTTGCTTACTTAATATTTTTATAAAAATAATATGATATATATTTGTGTATAATCTTTAAATCTTGTCTCTAATTGTCATACAATAAATTAAATTCTTAAGAAAATATTATTTTGTATAATAGACTCAGCTTCAATACGTGCATGTCTTAATATAATAATAAAAAAAAATCGTCGTAGGCATTTATTATGATTAATCGTGATTTATTACGTTATTTATTATAATAGTGACGCGAGAATGTATAAAAATTATGCATTAATACCACTTAAAAAAAATATTAGAATTACAATTAAATATACTCGATTTTATTAAAAATATTCTGGTTTATCAAATTAAGATTCTTAAATAAAATAAAATTTTAGCTTTGTGCTTATATAGTAGCACAATATTAGTAATCTAAATTGATTTGAATGCTAATGAGGATTTCTATCAACAACTTTATAAAAAATAGTTTATCATGACCATAATTTGCCTATATCCATAAGAAATAAATATATTACTTTGGGAAAAAACTTCTTGCATATTTGTACTATTTTTCACCCCATAAAAAAAAAATAAAAAATTCACAGAATATGTCACAGCAAATAATTTATTGATAGAATTAAAATTAGAGCAACTGTGTATTACTACAAATATATACATATGTGGTTCTCTGAAAACTAGAACCAGCTTGTATATGTAGTATCTTATAAGGTATGCCACCACTGCTATACTCAGCTGTATACGTTTGATACTTCAAGATTTATGCTATATGCATTATTATCAATTAATTAATTACAATCAACATTTAATACCAAGAAATTGATGAAAGTGTGTATTTTTTTATTAGTAATTATTATATCCCCATTAAAAGAAACTTGGGATGTCTTTTTAAAGAAATGTTAATAGTTTATAAATTCTAAATAAGTGATTGATTGTCATATTCTTTTATATATATATGTTGAATAAAACAATCAAGTTTAAAAACAAAGATGTTAAGACAAGTACTTGATGTCTTTTACGGAAGCAGCAAACTCTGCGAGGTAGCAGCTATTGGAAAGTTTTGCTGGAATTGAGATGAACGTATGCTCTGATGCATCTAAATCACCTTTCTTTGACTTTTCTTCTGGAGTACTCAAGTGATCGGGTATGTTGTTAGTTGCTTAGCTTGCTTGCCAGTACTGACGCTCTTGCTGGCGGACTGCGGCGACCACACTACTTGCTGCTCTCTTAGAGGCAGTCGGGACGCGATGCGCCGTGCATGTGCAATCTTTGTTATAGCCAGTCGTACGTAGTCGCCTATAGTAGGGCCCTTGGGCTGGCTATTAGCCAGCCTAACCCGCCGTCTCTCTCTCTCTCTCTCTCTCTCTCTCTCTCTCTCTCTCTCTCTCTCATAAACAATCAACTTGCTCTACAATACACACCAAAAAAAAAAAAAAAAGCTGGAAAGAACAAAAGTTTCACGCAAATGTGCACTCACCCAAAACTAATAAATGCAGATCATATAAATATATACACTGACTTGTTAAAGTTTAGGATATCTTGTTGGCAAATAAAAACTTTTTCTTTATAAAATTTATATCAATAGAAAGTTTTAAAATATTTATTAAATTTGTAAACTTCATGATATTATTATAATATATTGATGTAAAACAGAAAACCAGAAGCGTTGAAGCATTTTGAGAACGATATTACGAAGAAAAATTTTTATTCGTGGAGATGTAAATGTTTTTGTTTTTTTCACATGTTAAATTTATTGTCTTAGGTATTTTATCAGTAGAAACTAGACCATTACAGTCATTATCGTTAATTTTTTTTATAAATAGTATTCAAATTATAATATTTAAAAAATACAGAATATATTTATAATATTTTGCAACAATTTTGACGGAAAAGAAAATAATTTCAAATTTATGCGCTCTTATGTGTCCGACGTGTCACATAACCTCAAAGCGCTGCAGGGGCAGCCACCATTTGCCCTCGATATTCATCACAGCTGACTTTCAAGCAATTTTGTTAAAAAGCCAGGTTTCAGCTCCTTTATGTGAATGTAGTGTAATTATACATTATAATAATTACTATATAATTATATATATATATATAAAAACATTATTACGTTTAATTAAACTTTTTTTTTTTTTCGAAATTTCTTTATTAATGCTGAATATTCTTTCTATATAACTCCAAATTTTAGTGAAATTTTTGGTTCTTTTCACTTTGGGGAGTTTATGCACTGATTTTGTTTTATTTCCCACAGTACCCACAGTTAGAGAATAATTATAATTAATAATTATGCTAGTAGTATAAGAACTTTCCTTCTTCTTAATTACGGTTGTCACTCTTCCTCCTTCTCCCGAAATATTTGGATCATTTAATTGATTTAATAGATTTATCATACAATAAATATCTCAAGATTTACTCAGTTCCTTTGACTATGTGTATTATTTATATATACAAAAAAATCATATTAATATATCCATTGCACCGCTCGAGTTTCAAGCTCATAGGGGTGGAACCCTGTAATTTCATCACATAAGGCCTGTTCGTAAACCCTGCTCGGTGTACACTTTCTACACCCAATCGACCTTATATCGCATGTACATAAGGTCGATTGGGTGCAGAAAGTGTACACCGAGCAGGGTTTACGAACAGGCCTATAATTTTAATACATGTTGCGTCTTTTTTATGAATAGTATATATTATATAAGTTAAAATTAAATGTTTAGCTATATAATTTTTTTTGATGCACCGTATATAGCAAAGGTGACATATATTAAATTTCCCTAGGTATACTAATGAATAATTTCAAATTAAAAATGCTCTTTCTTTATTTGTTAGAATACTAAGAAACTAAGAAATTAAAGTTCTTTTAAGTACATTAAAGCAATATAACTAGCTACTTATTACATTTTCTTTTACTATAATTTAAAGGATTAAAATGTCATTGTTTTTTTGTAAGATACGACCATTAAATACCGCTTCAATTTGAATTAACAAGAGTAAATTACAATTACAGTAATAAAATTAACACTTGAATATAAATCAGTTAACCACAAAGTTATATTGCATAATCTCATACACAGAAAAAAAAAATGTAAATTATGAAACGTAAGAACTAAAGCTAAAAATGGTTTAAATTCTTTATATGAAATATCTCTATATTTATTGATACATTAATATTTTGTCATCAGATAATCGTAACTGTCAAAGCTTTACAAATATTCCTATATATAATATCTTAGGCTATTTTTTTCTCAATATAAGATCTTTAAGTTTATTACTATATTTTTCCGTGTAGCAATATATAAAATTATCATAAAACTTACACCATAACTAATAACAACTTTATTATAATTTAATATTTTTTTAGTTTGACAGTCACAAATATATAATAATTATTACATAAGCATTAATACTGTGGTTAAAGGATGATATTATTCTATCTAACATTACACTATATATAATTATTATTACACAATGATCTATATAAATATTACTCTCTTGAATTGTTACTCTGTAATGTTATAATGGTTATATTACCCCTACAGTCATACGATGACAATAATATGTTACTGTTAATTTATCATTGTCTTTTAATTTAAAAAAAAAATCAAAACAATGTCTTGAATTTTGCAACAGTTGTTTCTTTATTCAATTATTATATTTGATTTAATTACGGTACATTAACTTTCAATGTTATATATATTTTTTTGTCATTAATTCACAATGAAAATTATGAATAGTATTAGAGATTAGATATGACGTAATAGTTAACAGTAACCTAAAATAATTAAATATTAGTGTATTAGACATATTAAAAAAATTGAAACTATTGTCAGTTATATTAAGACAAAAAATAGTTATATATACATATTATAATAGAGGTTAAATGAGAATGTTGCACTATTTAATTGGCTGTATGAAAACATCAGATATACCTTGTGATTAATTATCTTGCATGATCTTAACTACACGATTTGTTATTGATCAAGTATTAGATGAGAATAAAAGAGCAACAACTATAAGCAGCTAAAGATTACTTTCATGCAGGTTTCATATTATTCTCAATGTATATATATAAATACATATATATATATATATATATAGTGGGTGTATAGCAATGTGTTTATAATATTATTTTATTTATACATATAATTCATATTATAATATGGTTCTGTGTATATATATTACATTATTTATAAATTATGAAGTGCATTTATTATTAAAATAAACATTATCCTGCTTGTTTTCAATGGTCAAGTTATATTTTTTTACTCTATTATTTTCTGATCTCTTATCTGACATTGTGTTGTGGCCAACAAGAAATGAGCAGCAGCCTTTTTCAGTCTTTGTTTGATATTCCACAATTTCCCCCGTAAGAAGTCACAAGTTCAAACTTTTTGTTCTCCTTTCCCTTTTTGAAATTTGTGTTTTTAAATATGCACATCTGTGGACACCCCGAACTTAACTCCTGCTTTGTTAACTCAGCCAAAATTGCAAATTTGCACTTCTCTGTCTCATTGCTATCTATGAAGCTTCAGCTCTAGCAAGTGATGCAGGAGTAAATTTCAATGCATCAATGGAAGTGTACAGTATGTGAAATTACAATACTCAGATTTAATATAGAAAACAGATTGAGTTAAAATTCTTGCTTCTTCCAAATTATATCTTAACAAATTAATTTGAATGTACTTAAAATTGCTACATTGACTGGCTCATATAAATTAGAAATATTTATTTGATCATTAGGCAGTATACAGTGATTTAATCACAATACAAACATAATTCTTGTCAAGACTTATATACTATCAATAACAGTACAGTACTATATATTATACAGCCTCGAGCACGGACCCCAGTATACGCATGCAGACGATATTCAAAAAGGACTCAGCTAAATATGTCTTTCTTTTTTCCTATACACGTATTTTTATCTCAATGACGTAAGATCATATTAACAGGTACAGTATTACAATAGGTATTTTATAATCATCATGCATGATCTGTTTTTATTCATAAAAGAATAATTTGTCATTTATTTTAGGAAACCGTGGAAATCTTAATTAGTCCGGTTATTTTTACATTTACGTGGGCTCATCATTAATTATATTATAAAATTATTATATAGTCTGCTGAAAGAATCAACTCATGACACTCGCACTTATACACTTCTGTGATTTTTTTTTTTCAGGACAATGATTAAGGGAGATAGGTTCAGAGGCTCTCAATTTTTTAAGTGTCTTACATCTGTTTTTGTTTTGTTTTATTAATAAACAAATAAAATGTGTAAAAAAAAATGTTTTACCTTTGTTTGTCATGGTAATGGGTACTCCTTACCGTGCTTCTTGCTTCTTGTTTTATGCACCGTTTTATCGAATTAAATTATAATAATGAAAATGTTTAACTTACTCTGAATCACGAAATACAACCAACATTTTCAACACTACTCGTGTAACCCTAACATCCTTGTATTTAATGTATGGACTATTGTTTCAATAATAAAAATAAATTGAATGTGTATAGCGGCGCCGCAAAAAAAAAAAAAAAAAAAAAAAATATGCTCACAATTGAAAATAAACACATTTTTTATCATAAGAATCATTTTGTTTCAATTATAATTTCTTTTTCACTCCCTAACGTGACTAACGTCAAACCCGCCTTCTCTGTATAGATAGAGACAAAGGTTGCATCAGAAAAATACGCATGCATTAGCACTTGACCATTCACAGAAGTTAGGAAGAAAAGAGGATAAAAAAAAATCATCAGTTAAACCATTTTATAATATGAACATAACTTTACAAAATTCACCTAAATAACCTAGCTACATAGTTTAGTTCATTTATTTTTCTCATAAATATTGTAAAAACTAAAATATTATTATTAAAAATATTATTATATGACATATTTTTGTTATATTCTTAATATTAAATCGTTTCTCTGCATGATGCTACACATAATATTCAGTTCAGCGCTCAAGTATGTTTTATATACACTAAGGTAGAGATGTTATCTCAGCATGAATTACTGCACAGCACAGCCTGCCAAAGAGACTTGTTACCATCATATCAACTATATTATATAAAAAATATTATATTATATATACAATATATAATGTATAATATATATATATATAAAAAAATTGTTAAGCATAAGCTCTAGTGAACCATAAGTGTGATAACCATTCTTTGCCCCCTAGATCATAAGAAAGTATATTATACGAGTTTAAAATCTTTATAAAAGTCAGTCAAACATGAAAGTTGTGCTAGTGAAGCGTATATTATATTTCTCTTCGCCCTGATGTTGTTAGTATACAGTAATTCTTCATCTTTAAAAAAAATTAATGTGTTGTAAGTTAAGATATGAAATAACGTTATTAAAAGTAAATTTGGATTTAATATGAACATAAAATAGCTTAAATAACATGTAATAATTTGTTTAGTAGCTATCAATATTTCAAATTTAAATTAATAAATTTATTTATTTTAATATGAATAAATCAAATACTTAAAGCACAGCAACAATCTGACAAATTTAGTACTATTACACTAAACATAAACATTAATGATGATATGTACATATTATTTAAATATAAACAAAAAAGCTCTGAGGTGGATATTTTAAAATTCTACAGACCTTCAATTAAAATTGTACATGTATATAAAATTTCATTATTTCATAATGATATTTATAAGGGCGTTTTAATTCAAGTTTTAATGCTCATTATAATATTAAAACTATAAATATAAATAATTGCATTGTTTTTTTGCAAGATAAAAATGATAAAAAGCGGTTATAATTAAAAAAAAATGTAATTTTAGTTTAATATTGATTTGGATATAATCAATTAATTTTTTAACTTATGTTTACTCAATGATGAGGTTTTCTTTATTCATTGCCAAGAAAACACACATCCCTAAATAAATCTGAGAATTATCATCTGCAATTTTACATAAAAATTGAAGATAGCCCTCAAATTACTTCCAAGATTATTATAGGTTGCCCTTATACCATGAGTTTTTTTAAAAGTAATTTTTCTTCATAATTGATTGGTTTAGCTACCTATTTTTTTTTTTTTTTTCATTTTACAATAATAGCAATTAAATGTAAGTTGTAATTATTACTCTCATGCAGTGGTGCATGCAATTTTATTATTATATATTATTTACCTTGATCAAAAAGTAAGAGAACTAATCAAAGAGAGGCGAAAGGTGATTAGATAAACACAAGCGTAATGTAACTTGACCTCCAAGTGATCTTTCTTACTGTCTACCTTGATTAATTGCTTTCTATACCACGCGTGCTTCCTTTGTTTTTATTTTTTTCCTTTGAAACTAACAGTAAGTAAAATCACGACTTCGAAGAAGCAAAAAAAAAAAAATAAAAAATAAAAAAAAAAAAAGAAGAAGAAGAAGCAAAAAAAAAACAAACAAATAATTTTAATGAAAAAAAGGGATAGAACTATTTATATATGTAGACACAATTAACTTATAAAAAAATCTCAACAGAATTTATGACATTTTTTCATAATTTATGCAATCGTTTAATATAAAGGTGTATCTAAATTTGAAATAAAATTTAGATTAATTCTTCACTCTAATTTTTTGTTTCATAAATAACTTGTAGATTTGAAAGAAAGTTAAGGTACATATTTATGTTGTAGATGCTGCGAGATATGTAATAAAAAATTGTGTTTTATGTTTGTTGTTTAATTATAAACTTATTTGCATTTTATACACTGTATATATAAAAATAATTTTAATAAAATTGTTAACTAAAATTACACCCTTACATAAAAATAATGACTATTTACACCTAATATACATAAGTTGAAATATTAATCATTATTGGGTGCGTTGAATCATTAAAATCATTGCAACAGGGAGAGGGAAGGGGGACTAGGAGACTTCCCTGAAATTTTTTAATTCTTCATTAAAAGTTACCATCCTCACTTTAAATAAGGCACAGTAACTCTCTTTCCGCTTCCACCCACCCAATCCGTCTTTCTGGTTCCCTAATTCACATTTGCGATCAAACTAAATGACATTCATGTTTCCTTGGAACATTTGTGTTGATGCGGTGGTGAAATCAAAGTGGTAACCAAAATGGCTGCCATCATAAGATTTCAAAACAACTCTGATAAAATTGTGTCACGCCATTCTAAAAATAAAAATAAAAAAAAAAAAAAACATTTAAAAAATACACATTTTGCTAACATGGCCGCTACATAATATATTAAAGCTAGTTTTTAGCTTTTATTGTGTCGCCTCGCTATCTTGATTCCATAAGTTTGTTCGTAAATGCATGACAATTAAATAAATTACGAATAAGATGAACCATCCATACAGGTATAAGATAAATGTAATTCTTATTTGATTATGTATTTACGAAGAGATTTCATGTAACTACACCTTTTGAGCAGACGAGCGGCGAGCATGCCCATCTCATGCCAGAGGCTCATCTCGCAAGTCGCCAACATATCAAGCAAACAAGACGGCTACATCCCACCTTTGGTGCTGACTATATTTACTACGTGTTTAATTTTTCTTTTTTTTTATATTATTATTTCTTCTACTGTATACAATACTAGGAAATACGAAAATGAACTTTATTTACAAATTAATATCACTGAAGTAATTATATATCACCTGTAAAGTACCCAAAGGCAGATATATAACAAAATGTGTATCAACATCGTAGCACTCATCACGCCATCCTTTTCTATGACGTGTTTCCCTCAAGCAATAAGCTAATGAATGGTTCTTTCGTGCTTTATTTTATATTTTTTTCTTATAACTTTCAGGAAAAATATTTGCATAATAAACAGCTGTTTTAGGTTAATATTTTTAAGAGGTAGTAGGTTATAAAAAATTAAAAAAAAAAAAAAAACGAGAAGAAAAAAATGAAATAAAGTGCTATATATTTATATTTTTTTGTTACTTCTATATACAGTTTAATGTAATATATATACATATATACTGTTATATATATTATGTATATTATATAGCTTTGAAACTAGCATCAAGCCTAAGGCCATCAAATCAAAAGGTCCGAGGCCAAAGCTGGTTCATATACAGAGAGAATTTCATGGACACTGCACACCTACCGAAATTTTGTCTGATCTATTCGGAAATGTTGTGGTCCACCTTCTACTTCCTCAGCGCCGTCTTTTGTTTGCATGTATCCTTCACGTGATGGCTCCTCGAACAACACCTCCCACCATCGCTTGACAACAAACGCAATATAGAAAAGTGCATTCTTTTATAAAGCAATAAACATCCAAATCTGTCAAAAAATCTCTTGGCACAATATATTATAATGATTATAGAGAGAATTTTCATTATTTTATTTTCTTATATCCTTGAAATATTATATACTTTTAATGATATATATTATATGTGTCTCAACATATTAAAGGAAGCAAGTTATTTTTATTTTATATAATATATTTACTAAATTTCTATAAAAAAAAAAATTAATATACATTTTTAAAATAAATTTCAACTGACAAAAAGCTTTTTAAATTTTTACAACTAATGCCACAGGGCTTATAGAAGTTTTCTAAATTTTTACTGGAAAATTCATATAAAAACGTTGCACTTATTATAATAAGATTGACCCTGTTGTTTGCATGAAAATAAGCAAAGAATGACATACCTGAACGTATTATCAGTTGTTAATATGATTGCATGAAATTACTTCTGTGCTTCAAAAGAAATGGTCATCCATGAGAAAAGCTTAGGATTGGCAAAAACAAAACAATTTGAATATATATATATATATATATATATATATATATATATATATAATATGTATGTATATATATATTACTTTAATATCAGAACCAAGAAACTAAGTATAACATTTCAAATAATTTATATTTAGGACAAAAGTTTTCAATAATGATAATTATAGTATATAACAGCAAAAAGTCATAATTAAATAAACTTATAAATGCCCTACTGCTATTTCGACATTGAGTTCTAAAACTTATGGAGTAAAATTTTATATTCTATTTAACATACTGATATCTGCATGGGATAATTACTATGTTTACTCCAAGTTAAATTACAGAATAACTTGGCCATGCATAGTCTTAATTTTTTTGTCCCCTTCATGAATAAGAATGAACCTTTAATATTAATCTTACCAACAGCATGATAAATAATAAGACCTCCTTATAGAAGTTGCTACTTTAAAATGCATGCTGCATGCAACTAAAATACAATAATCTCCTCAGGTTAAACTCCAACAAGTGTTGAAGGTACAGGTTTGTTGGTCAAGCCAAGTAGTAAGTAGTCAGGGGTATGGCTAACAAAGTCTCAGGATTGCAGGTTCTATATAGTGTGTACGGTCCAGTATACTGCAGCAGACGACAGGTATGCATGCAGGTAAGAGACGGGCTCATTACGAACCCTGGTCTCGCGTGAAGCCAGCTTGACGCCTTGACACTTTGTGTGGATGGACAGGCAGTAGCAGTCAGTACGTATAGTAATACTCAACAGTGTTAATCAGTATACACAACAAAAACACACCGAGTCCATCAAACATAATATTATTCAATGATCTATAACACCACAAGTAATTTATTTTAAAAGCAATCTTTCATAGTTGTCAAAGAAGTGTTTTTATTTTATATTTTTTATTATTATTATTTTCTGATTATGAAATTTACTTTTAATATTATAGTGTTAAATAATTATTATTTAAATTTATGTATATATTTATAAATAATTATATTTAATTTAGATTAATAGTTTTATTAAAAGAATTGATATATATTATTTAAAATTAATATTATAATATATGAATACACTTAATTTGAATCATTAATCATTAATGATAATTATTTTTATTAGAAATATGATGTATTAAATGAATCATGTTTCCATAAAGATTTTACAACTTAATGTACTTAATTTTATTAATAAAACTGTATCATTAAAACTTTTAATACATGATTTGTGATTTAAATACGTTATTACACGCCAATTATTTTTACTTCATTTATAGTAGGGTTCGTTCTGTATGTATTAAGTATTATTATTGCTTTTCTGGGAAAAAAAGAGGAGGTGGAATATGATACGAGAAAATGTTCTAATATATTAGAAGTTAATACCACTAAAAATTAAAGTGACATTTGAAATCTGATATGAATATAATAAAAGGTTTTATATGAATACTTCCAAAAGGTAAAATCAACCTTCATTGTAAATGTCAGTCGTCCTTTTTTTTTTTTTTTTTTTTTTGTATTTTTGGTATCAAATACAGCCACAACAATTGAAAAAATATAAAGCCGGTATTACACGATACAATTTTTCCTTGCAAGAAAATTTCGTCTCCATACAAACAAATGGAGTTGAAGTTTTCTTGAAAGGAAAAATTGTATACAATAATTATTAGAAAAATTGTATCGTGTAAAGCCGGTATTACACGATACAATTTTTCTAACTATTGAATACAATTTTTCCTTACAAGAAAATTTGAACTCCATTTGTTTGTATGGAGATGAAATTTTCTTGTAAGGAAAAATTGTATTCAATAGTTAGAAAAATTGTATCGTGTAATACCGGCTTAATACCGGCTTAACTTATGTAAAATTGACATATGATATAAGCATAAACTTAAAGGTACCTTTAAGTCTATGGATATAAGATACATAGGACTAATTAAATTTTTAAATATAATATTACGAAGTTTTCAATTCACTGTATAATATAATAATTAATTAATAATTTAACTTGCAATAGTTAATGTCAACAATTTCTATATTATACATAAATATGATGAAGAAAAACTACAAAATATTATAATATGTTAATATGCATGCTTATGGTAAAAACATTTTATGACAATACAGAAGCATCTAATTGAATTTTATTTTAATTTTAACTGTAACATGCTATTAGAATATTTATATTATTATAGGTTTATTATACAGATACACACATGCAGGTTATTTTAAGTCCCTGTTTTGCTGTTTATGGTTAGAAAATTATAACTATTTATGTGAAAATGGAAGGAATACTGCAGCTGCCATGCAGTTGCATGAGATTGTCTTAAGGGTACAGCGTGAAAACATAAAACAAAACACGTACGTATATGCATATGAATTAGAATGAAAACTGGCGTAGCTCTATATTATTATTATTATTATATTGACTGATTTTTTTTTATTTTTGGTTTAATATCAGTATATAACGTTAATTGCTGGCTGGTACATTTCGGAAACGTTAGAATATTAGTCCTGTTCAATTTCTATACTTTTATAAGAAAATATTACAACAAAAAGAGCTTACCCTTTCCTTAGTGAAGGAAAAAAAAAAAAGCCTAAGGCTATATATATGTATAGAAGAAGCTACTGCTGTTTTCTTATTATCTCCAAGGCAAATATATAAATTTATATATAACTTTTCTTCGGTACACGCACGCACGTCTTACACACGTTAGCAATAAATTATTATTACATGTGGTAGTTTTTGATATTGTGGTTTTTGCTATTTAGTTTTTGGTTTTTGGCATGATGATTTTAATAAATATTACTAATCATAAAGAATAATCATGGACCACAGTGATACTTTCGCATATGTGGAGCACGTTGGAGGTGTCGCAAATTGCAAAAGACCATCCTAGCTAAGGTTTCCATGATTCCCTTACTATTTTTAGAAAATACCATGTTTGTTGGAATTGGAATAGCTATGGCCTCAGTGCTAAATAAAGCTCATACGGCTCTGTCCATAAATCTATACAATCGAATCATAAAAATAAAACAATTAGATGAATCTTTTAAGGTGTGCCTAAACCATTTATTTTAATAGTTTTGTTTTTCTCGATTCTAAAAAGACTGTGTACTGTTGGCGACTTTTTTTTTTTTTTTTTTTTTTTTCAATGAATATTCTTACAGTTTAAATTTTAAAACAAAATTTTAGTTCAATTACTATAAATTCAAAGCTTTTAATGTCGAAAAATATAACACTGTACTAAATGCGTACTGTCATAAAAGTGTATAGCCAGTCAGTTGGTCCCTTTGAATTTGATTTTTTTTATTTATTAGTTAACTGATTAGCTTAAGTTAAAATTTAATCATCTGATTACAATTTCCTTATTTTTGGAGTATAGTTATTAAAAAAAATCAATTATAGTTTTGAAGTAATAAACGCACTATTGTAATTAAAAAGTATATATATTTTTTTTATAACTATGAATATGCAGAATATATTTTAGTAAACCAGTTTTATTTTTATTATTAAGTTAATGATCAACGTAAACATTTAAAGCGTCATTAAAAATCCACACTTAAATTATAATTGGCCAAAGAAATAAAGAAGCAAGTTTACTTTAGTCTTTCGCTCTAATATAAAATTGTGAAACTTAAAGGTTGACCTTAAAAAAAATAAAAAGCCTAACTAAATAATTATACACTCTTGTATAGGCCTTTAGTTTGCAATAATTTTAGGGCAGGCGTCTTCATGTTACAATTATTAGTTAATATTATATAAGGAAATTAATGTTAAACAGACACCAAGATGTCTTCACTTTCTTGTCTTACCTTCTTTCGACCTTAAAACATGAAAAGTTTTAAAAATAGTAAAACCTTGATTAGTAAAATTTTAATACAAAGATAATAAACAACATGAAGATATAATTTTCTTCATTTCAGTTTTATATTAATGTAAAGCGATATTTTTTTTATATAAGTTCATTTAAAAAAAAATCATAAAATTTATTAGAAGCAATTTTTTTCTAAATTTGTTACCCCATTAGTTATTTTTACGTGCAAAATATATATATTATATAATATTATTACTATTTTTTTAGCAAAAAAGTGGGCATTGCATATCTCAATCACATACATGAAGATGTAACTGTCAGGATATTTACACTTCATAATTATTTAATTGCATCTTCAAAATGCATTTCCGTACATTTTCATTTACATTAAAATACAGATCGTGGGAGGTGTGGCGCAGTGCGCTTGACCGGGTCTCGTCAGATCACCGAAGTCAAGCAACGCCGCGCGTGGTTAGTAGTTGGATGGGTGACCATTTTCAACAAAAACCACGTTTCCCACCCAGGGGTAAAACATTGCGCTTTTCCACTCTGTGGTTCCCCTGTCTTTGTACCATTGCACTTCCGGTTCATTGACAAAAGCTGTAGCGTCCATCCTGACTGAGGTTTCCACGTTTCCCTCAGCCGCAGGCAAATGCCGGGATGGATTTGCAAGGCCGTAGCCGCCCCCGTTCCAGAAGAGCCCGCGAAACGCTCAAGTTAGGGTTTCGGAAGGTTCGGGGTTTCAAAGTAGTATGTAATTAGTAAATAGAAGTACCCAATAGGGTTTAATTAAAAAAAAAAATACAGATCAGGAAAACTCCTGCCTCATTTGCTACATGAAACAGAGAAATGCAGATTTACAGGTAAGAAGAGTACTCAAACTCAATCTACCAGCTGTCTTAAAAAAAAAGGTCCAAGTTCATCATTGACTTTATATCTGGAAAACAGAGCAGGGGTCCCAAGGTGTAGTTGAAATGATTCGTTGTCATAGATCCATGACTGAAGACGATGGAGCTTGTATAAATATATAACGTTACCTGACAACCTTCGTGCGGCTACTCAGGTGTTACACTTATATCACAGATATTAATTTTTTTGTTAAATATGTTTATTTAAAATATTTCACACCACCAAAAATAATAAAGTTTAAAGTTATTATCAACACCATAAAAACAGAGATCACCAGATAACTGTTTTATAATTTATATTTTGTGGGATTAAATTTGAACTTATCAAGTTTTTCATCTTAAAATCTTGTATAATATATTAAATAAAATTAATTAAAAATACATAAAATATGCATAATACGACCTGTATCATTATAAATATAACATATAATGTAAATTTTGATTTTCTTTAACTTTAAACTTTTTATAATACACGTTTTCTTAAATCACGATTGAGAGGTTATTTTTTATTAATAATTTGGCACTGTATATATTACACTATACTCAATTACCATATAATAACTAGACTGTAATTAATATTCATATACGCAAGAAAAAAATATAATTTATTAATAATTTAAACAATTTTAAAAGCAGATTTTAAATTTTAATTTAAAATTATATAACACACACACACACACAGACAAAAAATATCCAAAACACAATAACATTAATTAGGTTTTAATGAATAACTTCATTAAAAAATGTAACTATGTTATGCTAATTTTCAATTAACTATCATGTTGCTTTCTCTGAACTGAATGTCAAATTGAAATTAATGAATTAATTCTTAATGTTTTATTTTTACATGCTATATTATTATTTAATAAATAAAATTTTATTAAAGCTGGATATAATTACGTCATTTCTTTAATGGTTATAGCTAAAAATAATTACAAACACAGAAGAACTTGTAGAGAATTAATTAATCAGCTTTATATTCCCAACTATAAAGCATCCGGAAATGGATAGTTTCTAGTCTTCATGTTCAAATTCCAGGGTTCAAATTTCACCTATTCTTATTACAAAACTGTATACTTTACTATCAAGAATTTTGTATGTGAAATTTGAACAGGAGATTGACACTTCGGGAAAGAAAGTTAAATTAATTCAACTGTAGGTAAGTAGTAATAAGTGTGAGGAATGCAATATCTTAAGTTGCAGGTTAGAAGACAGGTATAACAACCGCTTAAGTCACCGGGAAATTTCAAGCAAGACAAGGTAGTATGAAGTGGTGAACCAAAATGCCTGCATGTCTGTCTTATGTATGTACTCTATTGTGTCATAAAAGTTGTAATTATAACAAACACCATCTTTCTCAAAAACTCGTATATTTTAATTATTATTCTACTAATTAAAAAGTATATTAATTTATATAAGTATTTTATTATCATGCATAATACTATTTTAAGCTACTGTAATTATAAAAACAAAATAAACAAATACAATTTTAATTATTTATCACTATTAAAATAAGTTGTATACAATATTATATGCATGAATATTTATTATATTATTTATTATTATGACTGGATCTTAAAACAACAACAACATGTAATTAAGAAAATGGTTATTAGTTATTATGTAATGTTTAAGGTAAATAGCTGTTATTTATTTAAAATATCTTTTTTTTTTTTTTTTTAACTCGTCATACATTTATAATGTAAACTGAAATATTTCAGTTGTGAAAACCAGTTCTACTTCCCACTCATTTTAAAGCTAATTCTTGTGATCATGATCACTGTTTCAAGATGATTCTTATTTTAACGTGGACAAAATGTGATAAAATTTTGCAAATAAATATAAAATAATATATGTCAACCTTCTCATATATATAGTAAAAAATAAAACATAAAAAAATAGCATCTCGTTAAAAATTAAAGTGATGGAGTTTTACAAAGTGGCAGTAACTTTGAAAGCTTTTGTATTTTTTGTTTTTTTAGTGTTTTTTATTATTATTTTTTTCCGCTTGCAGCACTATTTTTTTCTTTTTTTATTATTTACTTCAATAACAATTTAGAATTGAATAACCACTACTTCCGTACTTAAAATTTAATTACATTAAATTATATTCTCTATATATTATAATAATAATATGTTAGAAAATATTTTTAATCGATATATTTAAAGTATAAGAATTACATAGTCATTGAAAAAACATAATTGAAAACTTTTAAAAGCTCTATTATTATTATTATTATTTTTTTTTAATAGCTAACACTTAAAGGTACAATAGAAAATCAAAAGACTCTATTACTTATTTCATGGTATCGATTATTATTGTCAATTTCTTTTACACGATTTTTAAGAATATATTAAAGCAATTTTATTTTTTTTTTTTAAAAAATGACGTCATATTATAATAGTGTTAAGTTTTGTAGAGGTATCAGACAAAAGTATTGCAGAAACAAGTTTGGACCGTGGTGGTATAGCCAAGAGCTACTAGAAGTCCTCCTCCTTGACTGCTCCTGCTGGTGTTCCAGTGTTGCTGCTGCCCAAGTGAGAAGAGAAAGCGAAACTCACTGCACGTTTGATCTACTTTCCAGAGCAGAGTCGCCACCACAGCACCAGTGTTCGCGGACTTGAGGACTCCGTATAGCAAGATCGTCGCTGGCTTGCTTGCTTGCTACACATGGCAAGCAAATAAGAACTGTATAATATATTAGTAATTAGTTGTGTGACAAGCAGATCTACTTTATATCACATATTCATTCATTTTCAACTTTTCTCTTTTATTATTTTTTTTATTATTCTCATTTTATGATATAGGTTCTTTTGAAATGTATTACTTAATTATCATCTCAATTAATCTTTAATTGATTTTATTTAATAGTAATATTGATATTGATGTTAGTAGATATTCATAAAGTATTGGACTTAGTCCAATTTGAATTTCAAAGGTTTAATACGTGTTCTAGTACTGAAGTGAGACGTTTATAAATAAAGAAAAAAAAATACATTTGTGTATTTATTATTATTATGTTTATATCTTTATGAAGTTGCTGAATGAAGAAGAGACTTTGCAAGCAAGAAATTTATATAAATTTATAATTTAATTATAGCGTGCAGTTGCATTTATTTATGTATTAGCTCTTCTGATTTTTTTTTTAAATCAAGATATCTACTTCTTTGATCTCCTTTTCAAAACTTTTTTAATCATTATCTACATTGATGACTTCTCTTTAGAAGAATATTCATTTTGTTTTAAAATTCATATAATGTAATCTGTGTTGTCATTTTTATTTTCAGGCAGTGATAATAAAGATTTTAATTTAAAACTCATCATCAAAGTACTAATTTGAAAAGGGCACATGTTCAATGCTAAACAAATCATATTAATCATATGAAAGCGCATGTTCACTATTCTCGTTAAATTATTTGATATTTTTTTCTGTTAAATGATATATTTGCGTCCTTATAAATTTTAACTACCGATGGACATGTTACCATGAAGAACTGTTTAGTCCCTATCTCTGTCTTGCTTAACATTAAGTTATAAGTGCTCTTTTGGCTATCACTGACCTGTTAAAATGTATTTGCTTATTGTTAAGTTTTGCAACAATGTAGAATAATAATAGCTTTCAATAAAATATATTTAAATATTTTTTAATAATTATGAGCATTTTTACTATGCGTAAAAGTTGGTTTTTAGAAGTTTAGTAACAAAAAACTTGTGTTCAATAAAATAAATAGTATAATAATTATACTACTTTAATATCTGCTTTTAAATAATAAAGCTAAATTTTAAACTTATTAGTGTAGTTTATTACTTTCTAATTTCTTGTTTTCTAATTAAAGGATTAAATAATTGTATGAAATAAAAGTATATATAATTTTTTCATTGATTTATATTTAATTATTCAGTGATTTGTGTAACATATTTTATACAGTACCTTAATTTTTAAGGTAATTCCTTTTATTATTGTTATTAATATTATTATTATTATAATTATTAATATTATATTTAAGAATGTGATATGACTTTACACAAAGCTTGTTTCTAGGATGCATATTATAATTTAACGATGTAAAAGGATTTACAATACAGCATAATATATTTATATTTTATACATTACAAATCATACATCACACATTTATAATAATATATTATCATAATTATTCATACGATACAGGACATTTATTACTATTATTAATATTATTATTAAGAATTAAATGTTATTTGCACGTAAAATATTATATTATTCAAACTAAGAAATATTAATAAAATAAAATTTAGTAGAATTTGTAAAAAATATATTGCTTTTAAAAAAATGTCTTATGTAAATTTAAAGAAGTAAAATTTTATATAATATTACAGAATAATGAAATAACAATAGAACAAAAATATATTGAAGCATTGTCAGAGACTTGAAAGACACAAGAAAAGGTTTGTACGTTATAGAGAAGAAAAAGTTGGCTCAGATTCGTTGATAGCATGACTTGAACAATTAAGTATGTACCCCCCCGGGAGGGTGTGTCTGAATGTCAGTTGGCTATAAATCCAATCTAGATTTTGTCTCTTTTTTTTTTTTTTTTTTTTTCACATACATGTGGTGATACAAGTGCAGTTTAACATACGATTGATTGAGAGAAAGAATGATTTTTTTTAATACGTTAGAAATTTGTTACAATTTCTATAACATTTTAATCTTGTACATACATGAAATCATTAAATTAATTGGTTTTTCACGATAGGGTTAAAAATGAAATTTAGAAAGTTATTCTTAACAAAACACAATTATTTATATTATATATATTTTTTTTTTTTGGTGATATATTATAAATCTTTCCCACAAAATACTTTGGCAATATTATATTTTTTTTATATATATATGAATTTTTTAAAAAAGCCAAAAAATTATATTTATTTAATCAATATTTATTATTGTTTTGAAAAAATTTAAATTCAATTTATCTTTGGTGACAATCCGCATATTTTTCCAAAGCAATTTGTACTTAGGGCACTTTAAATTAATGATTTTTGCCGACATTTAAACTCGATTCACATTTTTGTTACATATAATTGCAAGACATATATATTTTTTTTTCTAATAATTAAGAGTTAAGAAATAAAAGAAGCATACTCACTACGTTTTGATCACAGATTTGGTTAACATTTAAAAATTATAAAATTTCTAAATAAAAAAATATTCTAGAATAAAAATGAATAAACCCCATCACTACTTAATTTTAATAGAGAATCGAGTAATTTCCGGCATATTATATAAAATGGAATCAAGTTTTAATAAGTAGTTTATAAACTTAATACAGCAATAAAACATGTTTTGTGTAATTTTTTTATTTACAGAATATATTTTAAGTAAATGTTTATTTACAATGGTATATATTTATATTATATATTTATGTTACATTAGGATTTATTGCTTTCATTGTCTTTTCAAATTGCCACACTAATTTACACTGTTAAAGGTTATGGAGAAATTATGTATATCATAGACTTAAGAAAAACAGCATTCTGAAATATAATTTTAGAAGTTTTTTAAATTGATGCAGATTGCAGGCGAAACTTTTTACTACTAGCACTACTAGCTGCTGTGTTTTCGAGGTCGAGTTAACCACTGTTTAGGTAGCCATCATAAATCCTGAAGTTTAAGAAACGTTTTCGATCATATGATTTAAAATGTACAATATGTATTTTTAATCATATAAAATCTTGTCATTATTATTATTTACATTTCCATGGTGTATTATAACAATGTAGTATTATAAAAATGTTACGTATGTTTTAGAACGACATCAAATATTATTAAAAATTTTCAATTGGTATTTTTTTCTTGTACTAATTTTTTTTGACATTACAGTTTAATAAAAATTAGATTCCGTTTCTCCATCTTGAAAACTTGCTGCCAAAATGTAAGTTTACATGAAGCTTATGGATCTAAAAACAATTTTCAAGATGAAAAGACAGTTTGTTCTACAATAAATGTGCCCCTTAGATTAATTATTTTTTTCTTTCAGATTTTTTTAATAAAGCAACTTACAATTTCGTAACGGCTCTTAAAAAAGCTAAATAAAGCACGATGTTGTTTACAATGCATTATTATTACTAATAAATTTCAAAATTGAAGATAAACACAATGACTCAAATATAAAATGTAAATTTTTCATCGCCCCCCCCCCCTTCCTCTTATTTCTATATACTATAATTATGTAATTGTTTATAACTTCTATGCTTTTATTGAAAAACACACACACACACACAAACATTAAATGATTTGTTCTTTTATGAAATGGTTACTTTTATACTTACAACATAATAATTATTAAATGTCATGTATACACATTATAGAATATTAATGTTTAAAAAAAAAAGTAGCTGAAGTTAAAACGAGTGCTCTGATTCCCTCTTTTGAGCACTTCTCTTGCAAAATAAAACCTGTATATCGCCTACATTTAGGATGGAACTACTTAATGAGAGAGTCAGTGTCATGAAAGAGTTAGTTGCTTTTCATATAATGCAAAAAAAAAAAAAAAAAGGTACATAAGAAAATAAATTTTAAAAGAAAACTTTTTTTTTACCAGTCGTACAAAAACATAACAAAATTTTTAAATAAAAAATTGGAATATTATAAAAAAAAAAAAATTATACAAGAAAATACAAATGAGCAATTGTTATTTAATTGTATTTTGTCTTTATGGTTGAGAAAACATCAATATGTGTACAAAATGGAGACGCTTATTTATGAATACTATATACTTTTTTTGTGTTAGTGATAGAACTGATATAAGAACTATATATTTTTTTTATCATATTTTACAAAATACGCTCACATGATATCACATTCATTAATGAACAAAAATTCTAAGTGAATTATGCTCATTTTCATTTTTGCCTTTCTGTTATTATTTACAGAATAATTGTTTGGCTATGCTCGGTCGTTCGTGGTAACTTTGAACGTCAGCAAGTAAATATGAAAAAAACTAGAGATGAGAAATTATAAAAACCGAGCACTTTTTGACTAGAATAGCTAATAATCCAAGCTGAAAACATTGGTGTACAGGAAAACACCTTAGAAGAAGGTTTTAAGATTTTTTTTTTTTAATTTCTATATATTTTTGTATTGACAATCTGAATTTTTAACATTTTGCAAATATGTATAAAGGATCTCTAGTTATACGTTTTATGCCTTTTTTTTTAAAAAAATATTTTCGGATGCCTGTCGAATCAACTTACAATAAGCAATAAGTATACAATGCAACATCAGTATTATAATAATGTATAATAAGCTATGCAGAAAAAGTTACGTTACAAAAAAAATCCCCTCGATTTTGACGGTGTCAGGAGGCATACAAAAGTTTGAACAAAAGAAATTATATCTATTTTTATAAAAAGAGGTCCACTCTTCATACTTGCAATATCGATTAAAGAATTTGGTTTAATGATTATTCTATCGTTAATTTATCGCTCTATAAACTGATTTAAAAATATATTTTTATTTAAATAAAAACAAGTTTTTGATGGAATATCTGGGACTGTTAATGTTTTTTTGTTTTTTTAATTCGTAATAAAAAAATGTGTCTCTCTTTTGCAGATGTGTTTTATTCTTGTTGCATGTGTCTCTCTTCCTTCCACTCGTCCCGTCCAATTACCAGGCTTGTCTCTTTACTTACTGGCTACATGGGTCGACAGATAGACCCGCTCACCTTGGGGTGGCGGTATATATAATAGGGAGGGGGGGGGGGGAGGGCAAGTAATGTAAGTTTCGAGCACTCAGCCGGACAGAGCGAGGCCACTTGAACTTGAAAACTGAGCTCTCGATCTTAACATAATTTGGCTGCTTATATATTTACGGTACTTCGATTTTAAAACAATTTTAATTATATTCGTGAATTTATCAAGTTGCTATTTATCAACGTCCCGTAAAATCAATGTAAAAACAAAATAATAGAAAGTAAATATTTTTATCAGGGACGCAATTTATTAGTTTTTGCTTCTTAATTCGGAATCTGAAGTTGGGGGATTTTATTTTAAATCAATAGTTTACAAAAAAAAAAAAAAAAAAAGAAGAAAAAAAAAAGTAAACATATGAAAATTTGATGACATAATATATTTTTCACTTTTATTTTTTTTTATTTATTTATTTATTTATTTATTTATTTATTTATTTATTTATTTATTTATTTATTTATTTATTTATTTATTTATTTATTTATTTATTTATTTATTTATTTATTTATTTATTTATTTATTTATTTATTTATTTATTTTTTACGTTAAATTAAATGTTATTATTCGAACCTAAATTTTGTGAATTTGCAATTTGTATGTTGCATCAAAATATATTATTAAAATTAAAAAAAATTTATTTAGGAAACTTATATTTGTAACATTTGATAAATACACCGCAAAAGAGAGAGTATAACAACACGATAGAACCATAACTTACCGTAATGAAAGCAAGCAATGCTGCAACACCACCTTCGGGCAATAATAACTCAGTTGTAAATTTCGATCCTTGCATTATTTAAAAAATTATAATCCATACTAAAGAAGTATACTATTTTATTTTAATAATATATAATTTTTTTGTTGAAAATTTTTTTCTCCTTTTTAGCCACATTTTTTTTTTTGTATATTTTTTTATTTACTTGTGAATATATTCCCAAATATATTATAATGCATTAATTGATTTATCATCTAGTTAATTGAGCGATATTTAACGATATTAAATTACAAATTATTTCATCAAAGTGAAAAATCATGAAAAGATAATATTATGTGAAAAAATGTCTATAAGTCAATTATTTTTATAAATAAGACAGGGTGATAATATAATAGAAATTGTGCCATGGTATATAGCCAACAATAAAATTACAATACACATCCTTCTGAAACACGACAATAAGTACAGATTTGAACGTGATTGAATTATGATTCTGTGTGTTATAATATATTATATTGCTTATTATTATGAAATCAGCTTTGCCGTGGAATATTGCTAATACAAGTTTAATCTTTGTTATTATATTTTCTACTTATTATGTAATAACAAAATTCACAATATATATTTTTTTAATGTTTATTTATTACAATAATATATCCTAAATAGTAATATGACACCTTAGAACGTGAGCACAGAATGACACATATTTATATAAAAAAATCTTTAAGATGAATATTATTATTATTTATTTTATAATATTAAATAGTGTGACGTTAGTATTGTTGTTTTTTCGTGCAAATAAGTGGTAACCATTTTTATAATTTATGTGGGTGGTGAGAGGAGGAGGGGGGAGGGAGGGGGAGAATGGTGCTAAATATAATTATATATAATATTCATTCTATAAGTTTTATTTCTTAATACAATTAATCTATATTTAATGTCTTTTATTTTTTAAATTATATTAATGTCAAATTGTTTTGTTATATGAAATTTGTTTATTCCACCCAAAATTTAATCAATGTTGGCACACACACACACACACACATACACATGTCATGCATATTTTATATATAAACACATGGACATTAATGATGCAAAAGTTTTGCTGCTGTTGTTGCTAACTTTCTTCTCATCAAAGATTAGGGCGCGGTATGGAGGCGGCGGTGGAGGACAGAGAGAGAGAGGGAGAGAGAGAGAGAGAGGGAGGGAGAGAGGAAGAGAGAGAGAGAGAGGCTGCAAGTGCCCACCGCCCGCTTATACTGCGCGTTATGCTACACTTTCACACTGGGGCAGGCTGACTTAGGATCTCTTCAACTACCACACCACTCCCACATGTTTAGCTCAAGGCAAAATGTCTTAAATGCTGGCTAATTCCTAAGCCTATGCTCCTTTCTTTTTATGACCTCACGTAATTTCTATTAAAACTTATTGTATTTTTTATTTATTTTCTCTCTTTAAATAATAATATAAGTTTTCTGTGGTAACTGATTATTACTTTTTTATATTCACATTTGATAGTTTTCTTGTTTGTTTTTTATATATATGTGTTCTGGTTAATATTATACACTCACATGACGTTTCATATGAAGAGATAGATGATCTGATCTTGAGAAGGCTCTCTCACAAAGTCTGCACTGAAACGGTCGATCTCCCGTGTGTTTCCTGTAGTGACGAGTGAGTTCATCTGAGCGCGCGAACTTCCAACCACACCCCTTCCAGCTACACATGTATGGCTTCTCTCCCGTATGTGTCCTGAGGTGTGCCTTCAGGTGCGATGATTTGGTGTACGTCTTACCGCAACCAGGGTGAGAACATGTATGAGTGGTGAGCTTCTTACGTCCACAACTTCGACGTCCTCGCTTGGTTTTATGGAGATCTCCTGCTATACTTGGTGGAACGTGATTGATGAGAGCAGGGTGTTGTCCGGTTGACTGAGGGGTGTTAGGGATAGCAGTAACTGGAGATGTTGATGACAGAAGGTCAGCAAGATTTGGAGAAGATGGTGGAGTCATTACTTTTAATTGTGGTAAACTATTTATCCGAGATGCAGAATTAACTTGTTGTTGTTGTTGTGATGATAAAGAACCCAGTTGTAATGATGTTACCATATTATTATTATTATTGTTATTATGAATTCCTACTTTACGATAATCCTGATTTTCAGGACTTGCAGGTGGTGACATTTGTCCGTGACTATAAGCTACTTGAGTTGGTACTATAGTCATTATACCATTATATGTAGCATTATTACACTGATTATTATTGTTATTATTATTACTATTAATTTGTTGTTGGTAAGAATCTACAGCTGATAATCTACTTAATTCAACATTAGATTCCATTGAATGTTGAGAGGTGGGTGAAGATGATAAACTAGAGTCAATAGTTGAATTACCTCCATAAGTCACATTAAATCCATGAGTATAGTCTTGGTTTCCCTCTGGGATATTTGTATTAATAACCAGTGCACAGCCTGCACGTTCGCTGACTGCTGCCACTGCTGTTGAAGAAGGTAAGCTTCCACTAGTAGCTTCAATGCTACCTGGTGATTCTTCTTTGACGAGAACTACCCCTCCTGTATTTTGTTCTCCAGTTGATGATGCATTTGTGGCCGCAGCAGCCGCTGCAGCAGCCGCAGCTGAGTAAAAGGTATGTTGTTCTGCCGCATGGTTAATAAGCATATCCAAATCCACGAACTCTTCACCTTGATATACCATTTGTTCTGGATCATCATAGTGTTCGGTACTACCACTAGATAGAGAAGAAGTGGCGCTGCTCGAGGTACTAGATGCACTCGATTCACCACCACTACCAGGGTAGTTAGATGTAGGTAAAGTGGTACTTGCAGCTTCGTCTGAGGGGGAGAATGGTCCAGAGTGTATCCTTGATACTGGGGTAGCCGCACTGTTGGCAGATGGTGCTGCACTACTGGTGCTCACGGTACCTGAACCACACATGCTGACGGGGGAAGCGTGAGGACCGGCTGGCTGTCCAAGCAGAATACTTTCAATGTCCTGCCACATCTGAAACAAACAAAATAAAATAAATGCGTTAAAATCACCAGAGAGAAAAAAAATATTTATTGTTGATATTATTCATGCAAAACGTACACTTTGTACACTTTGCATCATATGTACCCATAATGTATCCATAACCAGGACTTGTCTGTATTAGAACCTATATAGAAATAAAATAAAATCTCTCAGTGTAAAGAATGATAGAATGAACTTTATAATATTGCTAGAACTGACTGCTATCATCAGTACTTCGTCAAAAATAGTAAATCCTTTTATAATATTTATATTTGCTGCTATTTTGAGCTGCAGTGTAGTAAATCAATTAGGGGTGACATTCCAGTTGTGCCGAGGTGTATATGAAATTGATTTATGGTATCAAAGGAATTATGTATATTTTATAGCATAGTAATAATAATTCATATATTATGATAGATAACTTATAGATTCTATAGTCACTATATAAGCAATGTCATATTGTATTAAGCATGAAGTATAAATGTTCAATTTATTTTAATTTACCGTAAAGTAAAAAGAAGAAAAAATAATATTAAACTTTCATTGTTATAAATTAACGTATATATATAAGTGTCTTTGTAAATTTATTGGTACCGAGACATATAATGGCTAAATGTATTACAATCACTTGACAGACTATGTAGCAATTGAATTATGAACCTAAACATCATGCTTTTAATTATTTCCTATTTATTTTTTATGTCTTTTTCTCCTGCATATATATTATTATTTTTAATACCACCTTTTTTTTCAATAAGTGGGTTATAAAAATATAATTTTAAACATATTTTGTAAATTATAAAATTACAACAAAATATTTATTACAATTTTTTTGTCGCATGCAGGCAATGTAATAGCGACGGTCAAATTATCTAGAGTATCAAGCAATTAAATCACCTGGGGAAATAACGCAAATTATTTTACACACATAAACAAAAAATGAAATATGTTTTGAATAGCAATTATGAATCAAAGGTTTCGTGTGTGTTTCAATGTGATTGCACTAAATAAAATTATACCGCCCATAAAAATTACTGTCTGTATATTACTTTATGTAAGTGAAAATAACAAAAAAGAAGTATAAATTTTAAACACTGACAACCATTTTAATTTTATTATAATATGCAATCAGCTACCTATATATTGTATATATTATATTTTAAAAATAATTTACAAGCAAAAAAGCAATCTTTTTTTTAAAACAAAAAAATATTTTAAATGTCATAAAAAAAATGGTTCTCCTTGCTTTATATATTATGTCAATTATAATATGAATATTTTTATACATGAATTGATGAGGGTAAAAATACTTAACGTAATTTTTAGACTATTTTAATACTTTTTTTTTTATGTGTAAAACACAAAAATATTTATTTTTAATGTTCTGGTATTCAAGACGAAGAACAAGAAGTATAAAAGTATATATATTTTTTTGTGTGTATATAAAGAACCTACGTAGGTATAAGTTGCAGATAAATAAATTTGCATCAATCTTCAAGCTTAAAATGTCAGTGTGACACGACAGCCGTGTTTTGCTTTTTTCTCTTATCTCTTGGCCGCGATATAAAAGGCCGTATTTTATGCCCAGGTCAACATTAAAAGTAACCTATAGGGTGAACAGCGAATGCATGCAGACTTGGGACTCACTCGATCGTCGGTTCTTACCACATATCCAATCTTGCCTCCTGCTTGCTACACATATAGGAAGACGGCAATTAAAATCTATATATTTTATATATCTTATAGTTATATCTTATAGTTATAGTTTGGAACCTCTTACTCTCTCTCTCTCTCTCTCTTCTCTCTCACACACACACACACACATACACACTCACATCTTGATACATTCTATAGTTGTATATCTGTTTTATTACATTGCGCGTGTAACTATACGAATCTCTCTATATATAATAGCTAATAGCTTTAAAACACACACACACACACACACAATAATATTAATAGGTAAGATAGAACACACAGTAATCTGTTACTGCTGCTAATATGATAGAAGGAGAAAGTATGCAGACTGGTTTTATGATTACATCTTAATTTCCGTATTAAGTTGCATAATTATTTTAAAAAAAATTAAAAAAAAAAACAATATTAATAATACTTTATAATATAAATATTATTATGATACTGTTAAAGTATAAATGCATAATCGATGTAATTTTATAAGAGATTAAAACAAATAAAGAGAAAAGGAGTTAAGACTCGTTAATGATAGCCATAACACTGGAAGGCAGTTACACTTCATGCAAGAGTATATTTATCTTCAACTACTGTCTTACAACATTGCTCTCTTATTTAAGATAGTATTGGTCTTATCATAATTATTATAGAATATATTTTATCAAAAATAATTGGGAAGAATTAACAAATTTTATGGTTAAGGATGAATCTCAGTAGGTTGATATCTCGCAATCGTACCGCCTGAATGCAACAAGACTTGCAGGGGACTTAGAACTCACCATCAATAGGTGGCATGCAAATTTTGAAGCGAATCTTTCTTATCAGTTTTGTGAAAACTGAGGTAGAAGTTTAACATTGGCCTTATGGACGGAAACCGGAAATGGAGCTGTTGTAAGAAAACTGCAAGACTGAATTTGCTCAAACCATAAGCGATTAAGTTTTAGAACATTCTCGATTTTTTAAAATTTATTTCATTCGATTCGTTTGCAGGAAAATATTCTTTGATTCAGAAGTAACTGAGATTATATAATCGTTAACTTGAAGAAGAAGGCATTCAATAAAAAATTAGTACGTCTAAAATTAAGATAATTATTATTTTTAGTGCAGTAAGATGGTGTGGAACATGCATGGACTAGTAGTATCGGCGTACCTCCCCAAGCACAAAAAGGTAAAACGCAAGTAACGCAGCGAACACTGGATGCTGCTGGTTAAAGATAGAAATAAACGGAAGGAAGAAGGATATAGTAAGATATTTATAAAGCGTCACGTTTTGGCCTCTAAAGGCCGACTGTGAAGGCCGACCAACTAGCTACCATCCCCCCACCCCACCTCCCCTTCCTCGTCTCTCCTTCTACTTTATACAAGAATTATTTCAACGTGAAACTTCTTATTTCGGTCTGTATTAATCTGGTCTACATATAGATATTGCTGGTCAGCTAAAGGCCTCGTAGATAAAGTACTTTGGAGCTTGCTTACCGGCGCGAACTAGCCGCGAGGATACTAGCCAGCAAACGTTGCGGGATGGAGGAGAAAAAGGAGCAGCCCTTTGTTCCTGTGCCGCTCTCGCCTCCTCCTCCTCGCATGGTGTCTACTAATTCATTTTCTATCTCATGCTTGCTTGCTTCAATCTTTTCTCCGTACTTGCGCTTTCACGGGCCGTGTAACATAAAATGAGACGCTAGCTCGTTCCTCTTATTTTTCATGGTTATTCTTATACCAACAAAAGCAAAAAAAAAAAAAAAAAAAAATGTCTTTTAATCTGTTGTGTACTCAACATTATAAAATTTTGCTATGAAGCTAAGAACCTTTATAAAATACTTCGTCACTGCCATTTTAATATTCAGTTATTATAACATTATGTATAAAAAAATCTATATTACACGGCAAATTACCTAAAATACAATGTGTTGCTTTTGTATGGTTAAATTATAATCCTAAATAATTAAAAAAACAATAATAAACTTGAAATATTAAAAAAAAAAATAAGTTTATCAGTTTATTTATTTCATCGTAATATCTTTGTCATGTTTCTTTAAATCATAATTTGGGAGTTTAATCTACATATTTTATATTTTCATTATACGCAATGATTTCATTTTTTTTTTTCCGTAGTTTTTTATGTACTGTACAGTACGTGATGAATAAGTTTTGCATAATTTATATATATAAAATAAAGTTGGCGTAAAGAAACTTCATTATTATTGGTCAAATCCATGAAAATATATTTCTTATGAGCCATGCAGTTCACGGAACGTGCAGTGTTGACACTAGTCTCATTACCAATGTTAGAACGTGTACGTGCACGTTCACACGGTAAAAACTCGTCTTGTGTGCCAAAGAGGTTAAATATTCTACGACTTTTGTTATAAAACTGTATCCTGCAGATTTTTAATATATATTATATATAACAGAACTATTAACAGCATAGTGCAGTACATAATTATAATTAGGTTTATACATATCGATGCTGTTAAACATTCAAGACATACTATCTTTCCCGATATCACCATAGGAGATACATATGTTCAGAAGGCTGCACCATGCATGCATCGACACGGTGTTTTGCACTGTACTTTCTCGTATCAACTATATTATATTTTGATACAAATAGAAATAAAAGCATGTTATACTGATTGACTTCATTTTTTTTTTTTTTTTTTCCATATATAGCACACTTAATACTTTTTCATATTATATTTCACAACGATGCTAGAAGAATTTTTGTACTGACAATTGGGTATTGTTAACGTAGCTGCATGATTCCAGTAATAAAAAATTAATCGCTTTATGTTTTTTTAATAGTTAAATCTTTCAAGGCCTGAAAGGTTAGATTTTATTACCAAAAACGTAAAAGTTCAAAAATAAATTTATTCTAAATTTAAATAATTTTAACATCTGAATATTCTAAATCAAAGTGTTGCTGTTTTGTTTTGTTTTCTTCTTTCTTTATTTTATTTTATTATTATTATTTTTTTTTGCATTAAACTCATAAACATAATTTTTACAACACATCTAGTTTTATATAAATGTACTGTACAACATAATATAAATTTTATAATTTTAAAATATCTTTACTTGTATCATAAATATTATAATTTAAGAGGTATAAAAATTTACCATAAAAAAATATATATATAAAATGAAAATTTGATAACCTTGGTGGTTGATGAAGTTATTATTAAAGAGTGGCTGGCGATGTGGACTCGCTCGCGTGGTGGCCGTCTGGAGGAAGAATGTGGAGGTACATTTGGACGGCATCACCATATGGATGAACCAAGACGGCCACTACTGACCGCAACATCTTTGGTGCCGCGGCGGTCCGCGTAATCACTGTGGCTGAGCTTAGAGCAGTCTCTGGACCCGAATGAATCTCTCTCTCTCTCTCTCTCTCTCTCTCTCTCTCTCTCTCTCTCTCTCTCTCTCTCTCTCTCTCTCTCTCTCTCTCTCTCTCTCTCTCTCTCTCTCTCTCTCTCTCTCTCTCTCTCTCTCTTCTCTTTCCTTCTATATCGCGTCAAGACAACACCAAGAAGCTTCTTAAGAAAATCTCCCTATGAATATGTAGCATATAAAAAAGCTTTTTTTTTTTTTTTTTTTTACCCCGCAACAATAAATCCTTGAAACTCTTTTTTTTTTTGTATCTCTGTTATGTACAATTTTATGCATACTTACTAAATAATATACCTTCATACTTCATATTATATAAAAGTATAGGTTACATGTAAATTGTTGAAAAGAAATAATATCAAAATTAAAATGAGTATAGATTAATTTGTTTTGCTTTTTTTTTATATAAATGTAATATAGTCTGCGGTTATGTTAATTTAATTATAGTTTAAAGTAAATTATTTTTTGTTATAAAAACAGAATTTTTGTAATTAATATTTTACAAAGTCACCATAAAAGTCTCATAAAGGGAGAGAGAACAGAAAAAAAAAAGTTTTGGTAAATAAGATGTTTCGAAACAATAAAAAATAACTAACCAGTGGTATGTTAATTATTCATATAATATGCATTTATATGTGCATAACAAGTATTTATTCTTGCTAGAGCTTGTTTGGTTTTATTGCGCGTTCTTAAATATTATATATAAAAATAATATATATAGCACGTAAATAAAAATCTCATGTAAATCATCTTATTATTATTATTATTATTATTATTTTTAATATTATTATGTAATAATATATATTTGATAAACAGAACACTTTTAATCTTTCTTACCACATTAAGTAATATAGATCATGCAAACATGACAAATAAAAATCTAGATTTAGTTTAAAGAATAACGAGTTATATTATTTTGTATATAGCAGCAGCACCACCAGTTTTCTTCTTTTAACTTGTTTGCTCTATATTATATAAAAAGCAAATTAAGACTCTTGTTAATACATATATATATAAATATAGTAGTTGTAGTAGAACATACTAAGTAAAGCTCTCTAAGGATTTCATCACTTTAAAATGTTACTTCTCCTATAAGATCACTCGCTCCTTACTCCCTTCTACTACTGTATATATAAACGTTAGTGCATACAATAATAAGCATTAACTAGAGTATACATACACCGCTATACGGCAAAGTACGTGCGTTACTTCTTTATATATATATTACATAAATGTTGCAGCTGATTTGTTTAACTCTGATCAAGCACTAACATATTATATAAACTTTCCCAACAAAACTTGATCTAACATTAATTATTATTACATTGAAAATATTCAATAGCAAAAATTAATCACGTCATTATATAGTTAGTATTAAAAACATGACTATTTTATTTCTTATTTAATTGTTCTATATATAATATGTATATAGATAATAAGAAATTATTATATTATAACATGTAATAATTAAATTTAAACTATAATTATAAATCATTATATGTCAACAAAAACTATTATATATTTAGTTATTAATACCAATAAATAAATATGACATTATATTTATAGTGTGAGTTAGACTTGACGATGCACTATTCTCAATGAATCATTCTGTTCTTAGCTATACTTAAGAAAATTGTTTTTATGTGAACTCATTAAAGTCTCCATAATATATACGAATTACTAAAAAAATAAAGTAAATAAAATAATAACTTTTATTTGTTCTTTATAATATATAATCTATTATAAGTATAACTTAAACACTATAGAAGAAAAAAATAAGTACTATAGTAATCGATCAATATTAATCTTATAATAAAATTTTATGGGTAGAAGGTTCAGTGTCTATGAAATAAAATTTGAAATAAAAATTTATTGTTAACTTTTTTTCTGCAAAATTCAGGGTATGAAAAAATTATAAAAGCATATGATATTATTAATAATAATAAGATAAGGGGAGGGGGTGATTATTTTTAGAGCAAACAATAGATAGTGAAATGTAAAAATTGTATCAATATTCAGATTTTCAAAATTCATTAACTTTTTTTTTAATCCCAATTCGTTGTCACTGTTATTGGTTTGACACAATTTGATAGCAGCATATAGGGGAACTATATCATTGTTCTACAAACATAATGTCCTCTTATAATTATTTTTAAAAAATAAGCCAAGTGAAGATATTGCAACTAAAATGTAACATATATTTCAGTCTATAGGGAAATCTACATTGCTATTCATTAAACTATTCACGTATATGCTAAAAAAAAAGACAAATAAAATAAAAGATGCACGTCTTACTTTTCGTACTCGTTTCTATAAAGTGTTATATGTAGACGACGTAGAAGTAGTAGTATATGTTTGCCAAAGATGGGGTTATATAATTGGGGAAATTCAATCGCTGCACACAGATACTCACATGAAATATTCATTACAGAACTGTTACATTTAAGTCGCACAAAATTATATATAAAAAAAAACTAACTACTATTCGATTGCTTATATAGTAGAAATAATAATAATAAAAAAAAAAGGAATCGGGTGTCTCAACGAATAAAATTAATTTGATATTCAATCAAGGAAGAAGTCTGAAATGTATAAGTTATTTTTTTATCTTCTTATTCATATTTAATTAATAAGAGTGTTGAATTAAATATGAAAAATGACAACATTTAAATACAAAAATTATAATATGACCAAAAATCTTTTACATTTTCAACAACTTCCAAAAAGGATATTAAATTATTTTTTTCTTTAAATTTATTTTGTCCACGGTACTAAAGTAGAAAGGTGCTGGGTAGTCAGTCAGTGTCGATAGAATGTGATTTAAGAAACGGGAAATTATATACGCGTGGAGGACTTATTTCTAACTGAGAGTTAGTCTTGAAGGCAGAAATATGAACCTATACTACTTGTTTTATATTATAATACTCTGTGTTTTAGGCTTAGTTCTATAATATTTATATTATAGAATATTTATATTAATAATATTTAAAATATTTTAGTAATAATAATTTATTATTATTATTATTATTATTATTATTATTTCCTTTCTTCTTTATTATGTTACGCAATAATATTTTAAGATCATGTACGTTGTTAAAAATTTAATTATAATAATTTAGTATGTCTAGGTGTTTATTTCCTTGTTGGAAAAAAAAAAGAATAATAATATTAATAATAATAAAAAAAAAAGTAAAGCAAAATGATTTTGGCCTTCATAAAAAGCATAAATCGCCTACGGTTGTTTCTGTACCTCTTCCTACGTTTTATTGAGTTTAATAGTATTAAATAAAAAATAGGTAGAGAAGAAATAATGGAATGTGTCATGCTGCAAGGAGAATGGGAGGTAGGGGGAGGTCACAGCGGGCCAGCCAAACGAGCCTGCCATGCCGTATAATGATAGATCATGTGATGATAACAACACAAGTTCCATGTATGTTAATCCAACTTTTACTAACCAAAGTCCATACTGTATTTTTTTTTTTTTAAATTAATATATATTTTATTAATTATTTCTAAAACGAGCTTTCAAATATTTAATAACAAAATAAAAAAGTGATATTATAAATTGATCAATTATATAAGAATTTTAAGGTTTTCCTTGAAATAATATTAAAACTAATTTTAGATTATTATTTATTTTTATAATTGAAGAAATGTTGTTTTTATGTATTTCATTTCCTATATCCTCTATCAACAATAATTATAATAACCAATAAAAATAATTCAATATTTTAGCTAATATTGCGTGACAGAAATATTTATAATTATTCATTATAATTAAATCATAATTAAAAAAAGTTTTAAAATTGAAAAATTAAATATATAATTTATATATTATAATGTTTATAAAAGAGAAAATAACTAGAGCAATAATTATAAATTCTATGCAAGTAAAATTCTGGCAAACATTTAAATGTCTTCACGAACAAATTACATGTTGTATACATTGTGTTAATACTCATGTCTTTGAATACGTAAGTTTTACTATACAAGATTTAAATTTTTTTCATTAAAATTCATTGCAAATACATAAAAAAGATACGTATTATAATAATTTTCTCTGTCATTTTGACAATGTTCCTAATAACTCTTTTAAACTTTAATTTAATTTTTGTAGTAATAAGTTATTAATTTTTACACTATACTAATTATGATTTTAAGGGAAGAAAAACTTTCGCTAGAATGTAAAATTTTATCACTGTTGAATTCCATTGCCTACATTTGTATAACGTCGTTGTAAATCGTATATTTAAAAATTCCTAATAAAAAATAAAATAAAAAGTATGTATATATATTAAAACAAAAAAACAAAAAAAAATCAAATAATATAAAAGATTTAATACAGTTATTTAAGTATTATATCAAACAATACATTAGTGTATCTACAAAACTTTTTTTAGTATAATGGCATATTTAAAAAAGTTTTTATTTTCTAAAACCCATTAGTATATTTTTTTTTTCATGTAACAAAAATAAGATCAAACAAAAAGTACATACATATTATATTTGAAGAAAAAAAAAAAACAAAAAAAAAAAACACTTGTGAATTGCCATCCATGGAACTTGATGATTGTGATTTTACAAGACAATGGAGCATGAAGGATGCTGGACGGTGCATGAGGTGATTTGTGAGACGCACGATATAGTAGGAGATGCAGCAGTTATAGGGGTCTTGCTCACGATGAATGACTTAAACTATTCTTCTCATCATCGTGGCAAATCACGGGAGGCAATGACACAAAAACAAGGAAATAAATTGGCGGTAAAGGTTTAAATATGTTAAGTTTCTTCGGGACAAAGGTATTGAAAAAAATACCATTTTATTTTTAAAGGGCAAGGATCGTGGAGTACACAGAAGTACAACAAGCTAAGTGTCCTGATGGAGATCAGGAGCTGAGGTTAGCAGTGTCCTGATCCCAGGACCTCAGCAGCGTGTTTCGCTGGGATCAGAGCGGGCGGAGGGCGGCCGGGAACCAGGCAGGGAGGGAGCCGTGTTACAGACAATATAACAGTTAATAACGTTAGTCAAGGAATATAATATTAATTGCAGATAATTTACCATAACATTGTCATAGTATAATATGAAATATTATATAAGTATCTATATATTTATGAACAGTAATTTCAAATTAAATTATTAAAAGTTGATTATCTAATTTAAAATATATTTTCGAAATAAAAATATTTAAATATTATTTATTGCTGTAAACAACATTTTATAAGAAAATTGTACTTAATAAAGAACATAAATGAATAATATTCGCTCCTAAATCAATATAACTTATATTTATATAATATATTATAATTATTAATATGTAAGAAAGAAACATATTCAATAAATAACTAGCAAAACTGAAGGTAGTTTTTTTTAATTATATTTACTAATTATTTTTCTGTCTATTTTATTAAGTACCTTGTATTTCATAACCTTAATGCGTGATTTACGTTTGATCAACACGCTAGAAATTTTTTAATGATTGCTAATTACACAAACTGGCAGATTGCTGAGTGCGAAAAGCTTGCTCATGGAGAACGCTTTTATACAACAACAATTTATCTTTTACCTTTTTAAAATACATCTTGAAACTCTTAAATACTTTATCCTTTCATAATATTGACTAAGATGTATGATCTCGTTTAGTTAATTTAAAATTTAAACGAATATGAAAAAAAAAAAAAAAATGGTAAATGCCTTTTTGCTACTTCCTTATTACATTAAACAAAAGGTATTTGTATTTTTTATATTTTTTAAAGAGGCCTCACATCAATAAAGTAAACGATTCTTTTATTATTTTTCTTTATAAGGTCTTCTCGTTAGACTTAAAAAAAAATGAAAGCACGCACACGCCTCATGATTTTGTTCTTCTTCTTTAAAAAAAATCTAAGGTTAAAAGACTCGTCGATCGTCAATTAATCATAGCTAAGGTTTTGAGTATATTAAGCGGCCTGCTATATCATAAGCATGGCACAGAACGGCAAGACGGTAGACCAACAGTGGTCGGGTGGCACGCAACTGAAGCGGCAGGCAGCATCAGAGAGATGCATGCACGAGACAGCAAGCGAGCAGCGGCAACGAGTCATGAGAAACAAGGAAGATGAGGTAAAAAAAAAGGTGTTTTACGAGATACTTATCATTTTATTTTGTAATGCAAACGTTTTTCTGGACACTTAGTAAAGAATATTTTAAGTCTACTTTATTACACTTCTCATTAAGTGTGAAACTTACTTATATTTTATGATAAAATAGTAAATATTAAAAATAATTTATAGTATTACATAGGAAAAAAAACAAAAAACATGTATATATTCATAATAATGTAATGTTAAAGGTATATCAAATGACATATTAAGTATCTCTAATATTTATAACGATTATCTTATATTTTTCATGTAAATGAGTTTAATAATATATAATATAATTTTATTTTATAGTTATTTTTACAACATTTTGATATCTTATCTGCAATTAATACTATTTAAGCATATAGTTTTTTTTTATTAATTATATAGTAATATATAATGTTGTTAAAAAGTTGGTATTAAAATAAATAATAATTATACTTACATCTTGAAAGAAAGCAATTTCTGATGTCATGTTGTGAGTTTTTGGTCGGTAATCTTGATAATCAAGCCTTGATGAAGCACACACTACACTCAGAGCACTAGACATGAGCAACAATACTTGAAACAAATGTTTTTAATATATTTTGTGATAAATCCACACATCACTTTAATTAATGAAGAAGGTTGATCATTTCACCACTGTTATATATATATTATAATAGTTCACAAAGAAGATGGAAACACAGATGATAAATTTCTCAGATGAACTGACGCGAGGCAAATATAATGGACAATTAAAGTCATTTACTTTAAATTAATTATCCATTTTAATGGTATCAGATGTTGATGATAATTCACTAAACACAGTTTTGTTTTGATTCTTTTTTTTTTATTATAATTATCCTTATATTATAAAGATATATATTTTTTTATTATCACTTAAAGATACCACTGTTATTCACCATAGTTTTTGTTTTGTTAATATCCATTTAATAATTTCACAAGTTCAGACAGATCCTCTGCAGATATATACCAACAACAGCATTTGGTTCCTGAATACCTGTTACTGTACGAGAGTAGGTTGGTTCTGCTACTGCTTCACCACAAGACCACGGGTCTCTGGTGCCCCCTCCCTCCCCCCCCCCCTTTTACTCCTCCCCCTCCCCATACTCCCTACCTATACCTTCCTATATACACCTCAGCGACGGCGCGGAGGAAACCTCTCGCTCGACTCTCGTATAATCTCCCTACCCCTCTCCATTCCTCCTCCTCCTCCCACTAAACCAAAAGAGAACGCTAGCTTTATAGTTTTTTCTTTCTTTCTAATCTTTACTCCCTCTACCTCATTTTATATATTCTCTCTCTCTCTCTCTCTCTCTCTCTCTCTCTCTCTCTCTCTCACTCAATCTAATAATTCATTCTTTTCTTTTTTAGCAATCACCTATTATATGTAGAGTAAAATAATATGAAATGATTTTATACCCAATCACTATACGAGTTTTATATAACATATCATATGTAGAACCAATAAGATTTCAACCTCCAAGGTAATTTATAATAAACATTTTACTCACAATAACTGTTGGTTGCATGTTGCATGAATGTATATAGCTTTTATTATTATACTACAGTAACTTATACAGTATAAAGGAGGGATACGGTACAATTGTGGCGAGTGATATTATTATTATTTGTTTTACTTTTTAAAACCCCCCCTTGTGTTAATTTATGGTCCAAGTAAGGAAAGTTGACATGCTTTGTGAACTCGTATATATATGCATGAATTTCTAATTGACTTAACCAATCACAGTTTATATATATTCAATTCAGATTGTAATTACATGTATAGTGTTGATATAATATAAGTAAATACCATGTATGTAAATTAACCACACATTGCATGCGTGGATGGTAATAGAACAACTATTATAATATAGCATGCATAGTCCTATAATTAATGAAAATGTGACATTTTCAGTATTTTTCTCCATGGCATTATTCAATTAAAATTTTATTTAATTATTTAATTAAGAATTTTAGTAAATGGAAAATAGAATTTTTATAACGATATATAATATGTACTGAAGACATAATTATGTTTAAAATAAAAAGTTTTCAATGCACTATCAAATTTGCTTCTTTATGCAATATAAATATATATTATATTTTTTGTTACATATATTTTCAAACAATTTTAACACCGTATAGAATTTTTGTTTTCGTCTAATGCTGTATCATTAGGTTTTGATTGAGCTTTCGAATTATTATTATAACTCTGTATATAGATATATCAAAAATTGCGTTGCAAATTTGTTTGTTATTGAACTTTTATAATAATATACAAGCAATTTTGAAATTTCCCATTATAATTCTGTTCTAATTTTTACTGGTTATAATTTGAGTAGATCTGAAAGTTAATACGTTATTATGTGATATGAATTTTGATCTAAAAAATGTATATTTTGAATTTTCTATGAATTAAAAAGTAATGCAAAAACAATATGTATTATGCATTACATATTTTTATTTCAGAACAAAATTAAAAATATGAATACATGAAATGTTCAGTCCTCACTTTTGAAAAGGTTGTTTGAAAAGAAAAAAAAATCCATCACAGTATTAAGGGTAAGATAACGCCACCAATGTTAAAAAAAATACCTCACACAAAATTCTGAAAAAAATTTAAAATGTTCTCCTCTACACCCCCAATCAGTATAGCTAAAATATCAGGTATACAAATACGATCTAGTTTTTGAGTTATTAATTTTTAAAGTTGACTATACTTTAACATGGAGAAATGAAATTTCCATGTTAAATTAGTCAACTTTAAAAATTCATAACTCAAAAACTAGATCGTATTTGTATACCTGATATTTTAGCTATACTGATTGGGGGTGTAGAGGAGAACATTTTAAATTTTTTTCAGAATTTTTGTGTGAGGTATTTTTTTTTAACATTGGTGGCGTTATCTTACCCTTAATATTTTGATATTGCTTTTATTTAAAGGTGTAATGGAACCAAACTTTGTTGAATTTATTTACATATAGTTACATCAATACATGTCATGTTGGAACAAAGACCGTGGAAGAAGTCCATAGTGTCTCATGATAATATATTATATAGGTTTATAGTAAAAAATAACTGCAGTTCTTACTTGCCCCGGTGATGGCGTAAGCGCTCGGACAAAGCTATAATTTATATGGGCTATAATGTTATCATTGGGGAGAGAAAGAACTTTAAAGCATTTTTTTCTTATATTATTTCATTTGCCATAGTATACCCAGAAGTTGTAATACGCAACTTTAAAACTGTAAAAAAAAAAAAAAAAAAGAAAGGCTGCAGTTTTTACCACTCTTTTATTGTCAGTTTTATTGATATCAATGCATTTAATTTTATTAGATACATTACTTATTTATTATGGACCTATATAACAGTTAGAGATATGTTATTGTTTTTTTTTTATTCGGTGCGGTATACGAAAGCGCAAAAAACAATAATTAAACAACTGTAACAAATACAATAAAATTTTATTGCAAAGACATTTTTTTTTTTTTTCTTTTGTAATTAAACCAATAATGCTATGCTAATATGTAAAAACCATAATTATATATTATATCGACTAATTGATTATCAGGAAATGAAGTTATTGAACGGTACGGCAATTTCGTCATAATAATCGTCTTACGTTAGTTTATAATGTGACAAATGTGTATATATATATAACAATCATGCAGAATTATGTCTAACAATTTTAATTTTAAGTAACATGAAATGTATACATTTAGAAAATAAAAGTAAGATGAACCAGTAAAAAATATGTGGAAAAAAATATATATATGATGGAATGTCAAGAATGGAAATATAAACTATATGGATGATAATTTAATAAATCAACTCAAAATATACGTGTAAAAAGAATATTTTTCATTTGTTCATCTCTTCAGTAAATGGTCATGGGTAGTTTCATAAAATCGTTGTAAAATAAAGCCAAATTAATCTGCTATATATATACCCAGTACACACCAAAGTTTGAAAATTTTCAAATTAATCCGTAATCTTATATTTTCAAGCCCCTTTGCAAAATTCATTATTATTATTAATCCAGAAAACGTTAATTTTAAACTATTAAGGCGGAAGAAATTTATTTATTGATGCTTGCTGAATGTCAATGTGATTTTTTATTTTAAAATTTATTTTAAATCGTTAAAAAATATGGTGAGAAATTTAAACACTTTTATATTAATAAACGTTAATAATCTTTAGCGCAATTTATATTTCTTGCTTAAATTTTTATAGAAAAATTGTCTTGAAATTATCTGAATTATTACATCATGCACACAGTAAAAAATAAAAGCTAAAACAGCTCCAAATATCGTAGCTGAAACAGCTAGGGGAAAAAACAACTCGGGTCAGAAGCTGGAAAAAGCTATTTCGGCATGGTATCGTCGAGCCAGTTATGGTACGATAATACGAGCTACTTCAGCCAGCATAACGCTGGCTGTTTCAGGTCGTCGCATGCGTTTTGGCTTCGCGCGCTCAAAACAGGAGAGAGCGAGCGCCGATTCAACTCGCATAAGGGAGGTTGTTTTGGCTTGTTAGCGAGTAGTTTTAGCAGCCCCAGCTGATGCGGCGCTCATCTAGCTACTGTATTGGCTGCCTCTTTTTGAGCTATTTTGACTCAATATTTGCAGTTGTTTTCTTTGCCTATTTTGTTTCTATATTAATATAATTAATTATTTTTCCCACGATAATATCATGGATAGGGAATATAGATATACAATTTGAGGGCATGGGAACAAATTTTTTTTTTTGGCATGGAATATTACTGCATGTATAATATTCATGCGATACAAAAAGGTAAAGTGTTATATTGCAACTTACTTTCATACACACTTAGAAGCATTTTTTATCGTATAATACTGTTGTATACTGTTTACTAATTTTATAATGAAATAATATATTATGTATTTTTAATATATTTATAACTATATACTGAAAAAAATAAAGAATTTATTTGAAATAAATCTACAATAATATAAATAAAAACACATAATATAAAAAATACTTTTAACACTATACATTCTAAGCTATTGCCAAAGTAACAAAAAAGTTATAAACATATTGACTGATTTTTTCATGTTTTTTCGGCGAAAAGTATTACAATATGCTTCTAAATGTTAAGAATAGCAATATAACACTTACTTGTTATCAAAATGCAGCAAATAATATGCATTTTAACCGTAGAAATGACGAGACAGTGAGAGGACGCCGTCCATGGAGATAAAGACGCTTGGCTTGGGGATGACGCTTAGGGGAGAGGAGAGGGGAAGGAGGGGGTGGTTTCCCCTTCTTGAAGGACGAAACAGCTCGACTTTCGCTGCTGTTTCAGCATCGCCAGGGTTGTTCTGGCAGCTCCCGGCTGATAGAGACTTGCCACCCCAGTTTTACTCGATTTATGTTGCAATTTAGCCCAAAAATTGAAGTGACATCAGCATTGAAAATAAAGCCATATTAGATAGGGCACTAAATCAACTAACCAAGTCCGTAATGGCTCAAGTTTTTACACAATGGCTCAGATTTTTACTCCATTATTGCTCAAAAATTAAAAAAAATTATTTCAGTAAATAATTACGAGCATTTTAGGAATCGAGTTTCAAATCAGGTCGCTATATCGTTTTGGCTTGTAAGAATTTTCAGCCAAAACAGCTTTTAGTTTTTACTGTGCATGCAGTTACGATATTTTGTTTGGTTGAATGGAAATCTCAGTGTAACATGACCAACAAATGTGATGAGAGATGGTAAAATAAAGAGAGCTATTATTATTATTTTTTTTTCCAATTTACTATTTTGAAAACTCATTTCTTTTAAATTGTTAATTACCCAGGTGTTCCACCAGTTATTTTTATCAAAATGTAGCTGGACAAGTAAAAAGTAGGACTGCCCCATCTGATCTTAAAGCATTTATAAGTGATCGAACCAGATTTTGGTGCAAGAAACAGCTAGCAGCTAGTGATTTTCACCCTGAATACATTAAATATTGAACGTGTCACATACATTTTTTAACTTTTTTACACGAAAGATTTGTTTAGAGTATTAAAACTTTTGAACTTCTTGAATTTAATTTTGAATCGTGTAGTTTTTGTTGGCCTTGAAATGTAAATTAAAATTGTCTCTATGATAAAAAAATCCATATATATGAAAATATAAAGTTTAAGATTTTTTATGTTTTTTATTCTAAACTAAAACATGAAATATGTTTATGAGATCATATATGTAATTATATATATATATATATATATATATATATATATATATATATATATATATATATATATATATATATATATATATATATATATATATATATATATATATATATATATATATATATATATATATATATATATATATATATATATATATATATATATATATATATATATATATATATATAACTATAATTTTCTGCATTTTTTTTATATATATTAAATAAACAGTGTAAACGTGTAATATTGAAGTAAGAGGAGAAATTACGAAGGTAAAGCTATAACGTTAGATCGTTAAATTTGCAGTCATAAAATATTAATAAAAATTGTAACAAAAATCGATGTTTTTTTGTAATTTGAGTACGTAAATTCATTAACATCATGAAGAAGTGAGAGTTCTCAAATTGCCGTTTGGTGGCAGCACGCTCAAGCGTGACTCGATCACTGGATACACGGCTCAATGGAACATGCCGTGACCTCTATGGAGAAAACAATAAAGCACGCAATCTGCTGTGACAACTTTTTATATCTTCGTCTGTTTGGCGCAATTAGGCATAATTATATTTTTTATTCTTCTCCATTCTCCAATGCAGTATTTTAAATATATATTATAATATTATACTCTTTCATCTAACTGCTTTTTTACTGCAATTCAGCAATAATTGTATTCTTATTAAAATATTAACCCTATATGGCATTACCAAAACTATTTAGCACTATACTAACAGGGAGAGAGAGGGGGTGGGTAATTAATACGTCCCTCAGTGGCGTAGCCAGGATTTGTCCAAGGGGGGGGGGGGTCAAGATTGAGAACAGCCCGTTGGGGGGTTTGGGTGGCGTAGCCCCCTAATTGCCCGCCGCAGGCGCGATTTTTTTTAAGGACACGCCCCCTTTTTAGGGAAAAATTATGAAAAAATACTATTATAGAGAATGCAATTTTTTTAAAATTTTATATTTTTTGCACCCCATTTTTTTAATTTCTTTTCAATACGTGCAGTACGTGCTGCACTAACGTAATAAGTAATAAATAAAGCTTTGAATAAATAATTTTAATTAAATCAAGCAATTCATCTAATAACCACTTTTAAATTATTTTTATTAGTTTCGTGATGCGCGATTTTTTTGAAACAGGGACGTGGACTTTAATTTTTTTCGATAGAAAGTTGCAGCAAATTTCTTATAGTTGTAAATCGTAAATTATGTAGTTACAATATGTTTTTGCCACTACTTTTTCTTATAAAAAAAATATATATACCACATTTTAAGACGATGTACTGATGCAACTGTAAAATTAATTTAAAAAAATCTGATTTTTTTAAATTCAGTAATAAAATTAAAGATATTATATGCACAGTATTATACATTAGACAATAAAACTGACAATTAATTGTAAGATGTAATATACCTATAATATATAATTAATTAAAAAATAATGAAATATTATATGTATAATTTTTAGCTTTATGCTGAACATCATGCGGGAATGTTTTCAACATTTTTTTATATTTTAAATTGTTTTCTACAAAAACATAAATAACTTAATAATGAATACTACATAATATAATTATAATAATAGTTTTTTTTAGTCCATAGACTAGATGTTATATATTATCGATGACACATTGGAATTAAATAATATTATAAATTATAGCATACTTAAATAATCATAATACTGTAGACGGATTTTAAATAAATTAAAAATGTATTAACGATGTGTTTCGGGGATATAAATTTTTAAAGTTTTTTTCAGAAAATTTTTCATAAAATTTTATCAAAATCGTATCCGTCGAGTACCATTTTTTGTAATTTTTCCCTCAAAATTTACTAAGGTTCAGCTCTCAAGGGGGGGGGGGTTATAACACCCCCCCCCCCCTTGTCTACGCCCCTGAGTCGTCCCTACGTCCCTACATTCCCTACAAGTGCTGATCCAATGTTGATGCAATATTTTTTAATCGTTATTTCGTATCTAAGAGTATTTTTTAAGAATCTTTTTTTTAAAAAAATCTGTTTACAATAATGAACCGTAATTAATTATTCATGGCACACTAGTTAAACACACTTTTTTCCTTGTTAAAAAATAATTTAAATGGGAGAAAAATAAAAAAAATAAATGCAGGCATGCTTGATTCACGAAGCAGTTAGCCAGGTTTCTAGCCACGTTTAGCGTATAACCACGTTTAAATATACCTGTTTTACGTGATAAACCACCAAGTTAATCGTGGTTAAGCTAAACTTGGTTAGAAACCTGGCTAACTGCTTCGTGAATCGCACCGATTGTAGTATATATTATACTGTATATATTATAAAATAAAATGCTATAGTAGAACCATCATATGATCAGCGCTGTCACTTTGACGAGGCAAGCCGGCAGCTGGTATGCAGCCGCCACCTTAATTGCCTCGTCGAAGTGACAGCCACCATATGATGGTTCTACTAGACGAGGCGTTCAGGGTAGAGGAAGACGGTATTCCACCGTCACAAGTATTTTTGCTTCAAATTCGCGCAAATTTTTATGAATATTTTTTGAAGCTACTTGGAGTATTATATATGGAATATAATAATCAAGAGCTTTATATAGCTCTGTATAGCTGAGTCAATTCAACTCGTTTCTTCAATCAACTGTCTGCACAGGTACAGCGTGTAGATTACGTGGATTGCATCGATATATAGTAACAATATAATATCTTCTTCATTATTTTTCATTATGACAAAATTTATTCTAATTATTAAATATGACATGTATATCCTTCTATTATAGCTTCGATCTTTTACGTTATACGTATACGTTATATCATAACTCATAATTATTACATGTCTCGAAGTGCATGGCATACTGATCGTAATACTTTTATATTTTAGTTATAAGCATGCAATATATATATATATATATATATATATATATCAATTTTGAAGTGAATTTATATGTATTTTCTTATCAGTTTTTTAAAAACTAAGGTAGAAGTTTAACTTTGGCCATATACAGGCGGGCCTATATACAGGGCCGTCGCTAGGCTATATAGGCGTCGCGCTTTAAATTCTGACCTTTCCATCCATAATTTTTCTTTCAAAATTTTCGAGACATTCAGGATTTCTTTTGTTTTAAAGTAGAGTGAGCAATTGCATTTTTTTTTTAAAGATTTTATTTTCCAAAAATATTCCTGTCTTCGCTATTGAAAAATGAAAACAAAAAAATCCATTTCAAATATAGCGTCACCACAAAAAATTCCCAAAATTATTTTGTCCTGATACTATATGATATATACATGATGACATGTATCCTTATGGTACACAAAACAGTTTTTTACTCAAACTTCGTCTGCTCTATGGTACCAATTAAAAAATACCTACTCTAAAAATTGTCATAATTGATGAATTCTTTATGGAATTTGCAAGTAAAATAATTTTTATACGGAATTGTTTTTCCATAAAATGAATATTTTATTTGAAAATCCATTAAGGGTAAGGTAACGCCACCAATGTTAAAAAAAATCCCTCACAAAAATTCTGAAAAAAATTTAAAATGTTCTCCTCTACACCCCCTATCAGTAGCTAAAATATCAGGTATACAAATACGATCTAGTTTTTGAGTTATGAATTTTTAAAGTTGACCAATTTAACATGGGAGTTTCATTTCTCCATGTTAAAGTAGTCAACTTTAAAAATTTATAACTCAAAAACTAGATCGAATTTGTATACCTGATATTTTATTTATAGCTACTGATAGAGGGGGTGTAGAGGAGAACATTTTAAGGGTAAGGTAACGCCACCAATGTTAAAAAAAATCCCTCACACAAATATTCTGAAAAAAATTTAAAATGTTCTCCTCTACACCCCCTATCATTTGCTAAAATATCAGGTATACAAATATACGATCTAGTTTTTGAGTTATGAATTTTTAAAGTTGACTAATTTAACATGGAAGTTTCAATTCTCCATGTTAAAGAAGTCAACTTTAAAAATTCATAACTCAAGAACTAGATCGTATTTGTATACCTGATATTTTAGCTACTGATAGGGGGTGTAGAGGAGAATATTTTAAATTTTTTTCAGAATTTTTGTGTGAGGGATATTTTTTTTAACATTGGTGGCGTTACCTTACTCTTAAATTTTTTTCAGAATTTTTGTGTGAGGGATTTTTTTTTAACATTGGTGGCGTTATCTTACCCTTAACTCCAAGCAAGGCGATGTATCTTCTTTATGTAACGAAATACTTACAAAACGTGTGAAAAAGCTTTCTGAAATAGCCACCAGTAGCGCGTCGATCGTTATTCTGTGCCGTGACGGGTGCTGCATTGCCGGTTCTTACCGCGCTAGACCGCGCCGTGCCGATTAACAATGATCACATGAGTTTTTTCACCAAAGCTCATAAAATATTACGCACAGTTTTATGATAACTTCCTGAAACTACCGCTTGGGGGCCAAAAATACAAATATTTGGGCCGCCGGCAAAGCTACATCCCCATGCTCCAAGCCGCTTCAAAAAATATTCATAAAACTAGCGCGAAATTGAAGCAAAAATACTTACTGCGCAGCGGGCGTCAGTGGAATACCGTCCGAGCAAGTAAAATCTATGTTGTACCTGTATAGCCTGTTGATTGAAGAAACGAATTGAATTGACTCAGCTATATAAAAGCTCCTGCAGATTATTATAAATTATATATATATAATACTACTCCAAGTCGTTTCAAAAAATATTCATAAAAACTAGCGCGAATTTGAAGCAAAAAATACTTACTGCGTATGCGCAGCGGTGGAATACCGTCTCACTTTTTCGTCCCCCCCAAGGGCCCTAAATGAACTTTCCCCTCCCCTCCAATATGGCCGCTATATAAGTAGGGCGCACTGATGCGCCCTAAATTTCGCCGCCATTGTAGAGAAGGAGGCGAGAATGGACATTTGGGACGCCACCCGTCTTCTACCCTGAACGCCTCGCCATAGATTACGTGCTCGTCTGTTTTCACCTAATAAATTAATAAAAGACGTCCGAAATGCGCAAAAAGCGTGTTCGTAAACCTTCAGATTATTCCTTCGGTTTACGAACACGCTTTTTTTTGGCGCATTTCGGATGGCTTTTTGAGCTTTAAAAAAGCGATCGTCAATTTTTTTTTCAAGATCGTCCGTGTGGGAGCTGCAGCTCCGTGTCTTCACCTTCATGGTGGCTCTATTTACTGTTACCCTTAATTAAGGGTAAGATAACACGAACAATCGATTGTTGTAGTCCCATTTGATTAACATATATAAACCTTAGCAACCTCATTAAGATTCTAAATTTTGACAGTTCTTGGCACCAAAAATATATGGAAAAAATTTCAAAACAATCTGACTATCCAATTTTTTTTTTAAATTTCTTCGTTTAGGTCTCCTTGGGAAAGCCCTATACTGAAAATTTAAAAAAATCATTGAAAAAAATTGGATCGTCCGATTGTTTTGAAATTTTTTCCAAATTCTTTTGGTGCTAAATACTGTCTCAAAAAATATTCAGAATCATTATGAGGTTGCTAAGGTTTACATGTTAATTAAATGGGACTACAACAATCGATTGTTCGTGTTATCTTAACCTTAATACCTTAATTGTCTATAATGGGGGACATTCACAAAGCACTTTAACCCCCATTATAGCCCCGATTTTTAACCCTGGTGCTAAACATGGTACTAAACCAGGGGCTAACCATGTTAAGCTCATAGCTAAGCACCATATGTTTAGCACCAGGGTTAAACATCGGGGCTAAATTGGGGGTTAAAGTGCTTTGTGAATGTCCTCCAATATATTTAATATACTAATATACAGTATACTTATGCTAAGATGGGATTCATAGGGTTACTTTCTTTTTTTTTTTCTTTTTTTTTCTTTTTTTTTTTTTTCCTTTTTTTTTTACACAGCATAAAATTTTGGTATAATATATAATAATATACATTGGTAGTACACAATTCGTACATACATGATTAAATATAATATAATAATGTATATATATAATGTGTATATAATACAAAGATTCTTAATCTTGGTGAGGTTGTTCTCCTTTCTCCTCTGGGACGCCAACTTCTGCAACCACAACCAAGCAAGTTTTCAGTCAAGGGAGCACGCAATCTTCACATCGTCGCGTCACCTCAGAATTATGTTTGACCATTCAAAAAGCAGGCATAAATTTATCACATAAGACAAGCAATGAGTGTCAAACCTCAATAAAATTTTTCTTTCAGTTATCAAAACAACTGAGGGGACAATATGACTTTAATATCAAGCCAGTCCCAAACTAAAAAACTTTCTTTCGTTTACATGATGATATTATACTTACACTTTAACAAAAAAAATAAATAAACAGTGAACATATAATAGTACTTAATTCATTATTTTACAATTCAATATTTTCGTAAAATAATGATTTGTATAAAAAGCTTCACAGTTCCGAGTCAAAAAAAGTAACATGTTACTGCAGTTATCAACGTTCTTGAATATCATTTATAAAAAAAAAAAAAAAAATGTGCTAGCAAAAATATGAAAAAAGAAAAAGGTTCCTGCTTGGTAAAATTGTTAAATTGCTTCAATATATTATATCATTTTATGTAACTTCATTTGTTTATTGGATATATTGCTAGTAGATGGACGATTTCCAAAGCTAGTTTTAAAATCTATTTTAAATTTTTAGTCTTCAAACTTGAGAGTAAGGCAGAGAAAAAAAATCAATGCATTTTTGTTATAAGGTCCTTAATTTTATTATTTTCATCCAAATAAAAATCTTGAAAATTCTGACTTCGATTTTGTTTTAATATTTATTTTAATTATATAGTGCTACAAACAATATTTGATCATTATAAACATTGTCATCTTCACTATGAGCTTCTACTGACCTGTTTGAGTGAGGGACGATGGAGCACCAAGCCCTGTGCGACCCCAACAAATGGCACCCTCGCTGGAGGGTAAGTGGGTGTGACCGTTGGCCTGCAGCTGTCACCTCGGGACTCTTAAGGGGCGCGGCGCTCTCCAGACAGCTTGGCCGCCAGCGAGACATACTGAGATCTGTAAAGAAAAATATCCATACAGTCGATTAAACAGAGACAGTTCTGAGACCGTCAAGACAAATCATCCCGCTGTGAGGTTAGGCAACTTGTTCTGCATCACAACAGAGCGGGTCACATAAATGGCAGGGGCTATGTATGTCGTTTTTGAACAAATTTGAATGGTATAATTTTTGAATATTCAAATAATGTCATCAAAAGTCTTGTACTTAAACCCAAACTTGTATTGTAATGTGTGTTTTCTGAATAAAAGCCTTTTGAATCTGAATCTGAATCGTTTTTGAACAAGTTTTTTTTATTTTTATTATTTATTTACTTATTTTTTTTACATTGCCTAGCTTAACCCTAGCATTACCAAGGGGGTAGGTAGGGCCGTGGCCCGGCCAGAGGGGAGGTTGATTTTTTTCGACCCGTAAATTTTAAAAGCAGGAAAAAGGTGTAAAACATTGCAACAAGACTTCTGAAAAAATTTGTAATCCTTGGTTCGCCACCTAGCAATGTATTTTCGCAAAATAATAATAATAATAATTGAAATAAAAAATAGTGAGCATTGTTTATTTTTTTCATGTGATTTAAATAGCGGGTCGTTAAAAGACCCCCCCCCCCTTGGTAAAGCGTGACAAAAAAAAAGTATATTGGTAATGTTATGGTTAAAGGCGTAAATTATTCAAGAAAAAGTAAAATAACGCCCAAATTAAGAAAGTTTTTCTTATTTTGTACTATTTATTGTATTAAAATTTAACATTATTCGGTAAAGAAAAATTAGTTGATTGAACAAAAAGCGTTTATGTTATACAATATATTATCATTATTTGATATATATTATTAAGAATTTTAATTATCCCCTGAATTTATTAAGGGTAAGGTAACGCCACCAATGTTAAAAAAAATCCCTCTCACAAAAATTCTGAAAAAAAATTAAAATTTTCTCCTTCATACCCCCTATCAGTACCTAAAATATCAGGTATACAAATACGATCTAGTTTTTGAGTTATAAAATTTTCAAGTTGACTACTTTAACATGGAGAAATGAAACTCCCATGTTAAATTGGTCAACTTTAAAAATTCATAACTCAAAAACTAGATCGTATTTGTATACCTGATATTTTAGCTACTGATCGGGGGTGTAGAGGAGAACATTTTAAATTTTTTTCAGAATTTTTGTGAGAGGGATTTTTTTTAACATTGGTGGCGTTACCTTACCCTTAAATTACTTTTGAATGATCATGATATTCACAATATTTCTAATTTCTAATATCTTAATTACAAATGAGTAATTATGTAATAATTTTCACAGAAAGAAATTAGATTTGCCAAAGTTCGTGCTCATGTATTCTATAATACATGAATTTTAATAGTTTAGAAAAAAGGGTGTATAGCACACCAGGACAAGTAAATTCCATGACTTTTCCATTCATGAGTGTTTAAAAAGTTACAAGAGGACTAAGTACTCATCGACATACCGAATAGTACAGGATTTTTAGGCATTTTTCCTATGTAGACCCCGGCAAAATTCGGACCCGGCTGAAGTTTAGATCAAATTTAGCCTCTAGCATGTAGATGAAAATATCAAAATTCCTCCTCTGGAAAACGCTTGCTTCATACGGAAAAATGGAAAATGTAAGCGAAAAAGTGTCTCGGGGGAAAAATAATGCTGGCCGTACTGTACAACGCAGCTTTACAATTTTTTCGATTAATTATTCTCAAATATATACTTTATTCAGAAAAAAATAAAATTAGCAATTTTAATCTTTTGAAGCTGCATAAATGGGGTGCAATTAAAAACTGCACTTTATAAAATGCATTTTTACTGCATTTTCCACTACTTATACTTATGATACGGTTTCGTGTTATTATACAAAAATGAAGTGCATTGGTATGATAACTTTAATGGTTTTGGTTTAAAGTCACTATCTGCACTTATGAATGAGATAATCGCAATAATGCACGATTTTTTTACATGCTTTTTCACAACTAAATTTTTAAATTTTCTTCTAATGTTGTTTTATTTGTTTAAAAACTTCAGATATTATGCTGCCAGGTATCATTGTCAATTATTGCTACCATATTTAAAATTCGGATAATTATTTCCATTGTTTTGACAGAATGTAGACTCAACAATGGCTACTAATTTAAAAACTTGCAACACCCCTATTTCTGCATGAAAAATTTTTACATGAAATTCTAAGACAGATAATGTAACCATCATGCAGAGTTCCTGAGTATGAAATACTACGAAAAACCATTGTCATTACTACTACAAGAATAAATGCTGTATTAAGTTATTGCAACAATGGCAATCGTGTTTTTCAATTTTTTTTTATTAAATCTTGGTTACATTATCTGTCTTGGAATTTCATGTAATAATTTGTCATGCAGAAATAGGGGTGTTGCAATTTTTTATATTAGTAGCCATTGTTGAGTCTACATTCTGTCATAACAATGGAAATATTTATCCGAATTTTAAATATGGTAGCAATAATTGACAATGATACCTGGCAGCATAATATCTGAAGTTTTTAAACAAATAAAACAACATTAGAACAAAATTTAAAAATTTAGTTGTGAAAAAGCATGTAAAAAAGTCGTGCATTTTTGCGATTATCTCTTTCACAAGTGCAGATAGTGACTTCAAACAAAAAACATTTAAGTTATCATACCAATGTACTTCATTTTTGTAATAACACAAAACCGTATCGTAAGTATAAGTAGTAGAAAATGCAGTAAAACTGCATTTTATAAAGTGCAGTTTTTAATTGCACCCCATTTATGCAACTTCAAAAGATTAAAATTACTAATTTTATTTTTTTCTGAATAAAGTATATATTTGAGAATACATTATCGAAAAAATCGTAGAGGTGCGTTGTACAGTACGGCCAGCATAATTTTTCTCCCGAGACATCTTTTCACTTTCATTTTCCAATTTTCCGTCTGAAGCAAGCGTTTTTTCCAGAGGAGGAATTTTGATATTTTCATCTACATGCTAGAGGCTAACTTTGAGCCAAAATGCAGCCAGGTCCATTTTTTCCTGTACTAGAAGTTGTTCAGCATCAGAGACATAATTTTTTAACTCTCGTCCTTTAGAGAGTTTATGAAAGTTAAATATGAAATCAACATTTGGGAAAAATGGAGGGAGGGGGGATAAAAAAAGGGTTTGTGAGTCCAGGGTCGGATTGGGGGGGGGGGGTAGAGGGATTACAGACAAGGGGCGCCAACCCTACAACGGGGGGTCTGTGGTGCATAGTCCCCCATTACAGCCCGCCGCTGGTGAATAATTTTTTTAGGTCACGGTTCCGTTTTCAGCAGTTTTTATACAAAATAATCGCAGCTTTTTAAGAAAGAACTAGCTTGTTAAAATAATTAAACGTGGATGATGTAAGCATATCAATACTATGCACCTTTATATGTTTTGTACACATAACAATTTCAAGTGTACACATGAAAAATTTTATGTGTACACATGACACGTGCATGTCATGTGTATAAATGTTATGAACTTCCAGTAACATGGAAGTTTGTACTTAAAAAAGTACAATAAGGAAACTTAAAAAATTCACAACTCCAAAAACTAGCTCCTATTTGTACACCTGATATTTAACCAGCTTTTTGGTGTAGTGGTTAGTACTGATAGCTCTCGTCCGAGAGAGAGAGGTCCCCGGTTCAAATCCTGATGCATAAGGCAGACGCGACTTGAGTTGGCTATATTCCGCTGGGCTGACCGCGGAATGTTGTGCAAACAACATACGTGTCCCTCTTAGAAACGGTACTTAACTGTCTGGCGTGCAGACTGGGTATTAGGAGCCCCAGAGAGCACTGTGAACAATGTTAAAAAAAAGTTGTTCCACCATTGGTAGCCAACCAACCATATTTTAGCTACTGATGGCGGATGTAGAGGATAGAGGAGAAAATTTTTATTTTTTTCATAATTTTCATGTCATGGATTTTTTTTAACATTGGTCGTGTTACCTTCCCCTTAATTGTAATGGACAACATACATGACAAAATTTTATTGCAGAAATGAATAGAGGGTACCAAATTATGCTACTCTGAATTTTTTCAGATTTTTTTGCGACCCGGAACTATTTTTAAATAATTATTGAAAGTCCTGTGATTTCAGTTGGCACCCCTGAATTCTCAATAAGAAGGATAGAGACTGGACGCCTATTGACGCCTCCAGGGGGCGTGGCCGCACTTTCAATAATTATTTAAAAATAGTTCTGGGTTTCAAAAAAATCTGAAAAAATTCAGAGTAGCATAATTTGGTACCCTCTATTCATTTCTGCAATAATATTTTTTCATGTATGTTGTCCATTATTAAATTACATATTTCAAAAAACTCGTGATATTACCAAAATTAAGTCTTTAGATGCATAATAATAATAATAAATAATTATAAGAACATTAATCAATTTAATTCGAGCGAAGCGATAATTTTTTTTTTAGCCAAAGCTACAACCAGAAAAAGTCAAATTATTTTTCATTATTCTTCACTGAAAATCATCAAAATTCCATGATTTTTTTATCACAATTTGTAAAATTCCTTGAGTTTTCCATGAGTTTTTCAGTGAAAATAAATTCCCCGATTATTCCAGGTTTTTCACGATTTCCAGATTGCTATACACCTTGGAAAATGAACATGCTTACAGTACAGATGTACCTCCTCACTCACCATCTCTATGCAGAAGCTCAGCGGCGGCCAGCAGCACGGCTAGATGCACGGGCAGCTCTGGCTCTGGCCGCTTCCTCGCCAGCCGAAGACGCAGCGGGGTCACGCGTCCACGAAGCAAGCCGACAGCAATCAGATAGGCCATCATAGGAGTTCATGAGGTGTTTGCAAGGGCGGAGTGCTCTAATTTGCGCCTTTCTACTGACCAAATATCACATAACTGATCCCCATGTAATACACTATTTCTCCTAGTCTTTTAGCAGTTTTAGCATAATATTAATATTTTTGTTTGCTTTTCTATATACCAGCACGTGCTTCTGCTTTCTTACTATAGGATAGTATAAAGAATAGTGTAAACTATTATTATCTGGACTCAAATTTCTTTGAATATAACTTTGATATTTCAAGAATGCGTTAATGAACTAAATCATTACAAATGAAATGTGACATTTGACCTTTTTAATCGTATTTTGTTTATGATGTTGATTTTTAAATGATATAAGTTATAAGACAAAAAAGAAGAGAGTTCATTTTACTAGAGAAAAAATAACAATTAAATTACTAATTTTTTCTACGTTATAAATTGTTAAATTTTGTTATCTCATTCTTTTTATAGAAATTTTTATTTAACGCCAATTATTTAATGAAAAGTAACTGCGCCTGTACTGTAAATAATACGATAAAATTCATGTGCATGAAATTTAGTTTTCAAATGTTATAATAATTATGGTACAGAAATTAAGTTATTGAACTCAATTCTTTTTTTTCTTCGCTGCTCTAAAACTGTCTGTTAAGTGTAAAATGATGATGAGATCAAATCTCAAGTGCAGTGCGGTAAGAGCGTGAGCAATGACATCCATACCTCCGTCACAGCAGCACCCAGAAAAATCCTACCTCTGGCAACCGTCGGGGTGTCCGAGCGCTCCTCGCCTGCATCATCGACGAGGCTGGTGGAGTACCCGAGGGCACCGAGGGATGGTTGAGGAGGACCCAAGTCGGACTCGTGGTGAGACCGAGAGGCTCTCCGGTCCACTGTGAGCAAGGTGAGAAAGGGCACAAGTCCATTCCACCGGACTCGATCCCTCTCGAGCTTACAATACACTGCACCAACACCCCAAGTGGTCCTGTTTACCTGAGCTCTGAATGGTCTCATCAACCGGCAGATGTGTAACCTTCGCCAACACACGATGGTAATATTTTTTTACAATTACAAATTATACAGTCAACCGGAGTTCCTTGCCAATCATAAGACAGTTTCCAAATGGTTTTTTAAATATGAGCGAAATGGCAAAATCAAATTAAGTAACCCCGATTGACTGTAAACATGGTATTTACAGTCATGAACAAATCAAATTATTTCTCTAATTGCTTCATAATTAAAAAAAATTAGAGCAATATTGTAAAAATTAAAGAAGGGTACGGGACTCTGACGTCAAACGTTTACCCTTATTTTCTCCACCCTCTGTGATGACCACGCTAGAGAGGGACGCTGCTGCCTTTTGTCAATGAACCCTAAGATCCAAAGCCAGGGGAACCACCTACAAGAACTCCGGGTGGCGAGGCGCAACGAATTTACCCCTGGGAGCGTTATTGACAAAATGAGTGACTTTCGGCCTGATGTAGATCCATCCAACTACTAGTACACTCTAATTAAACCTCGGTTATCAGTATGAGATACTGATTAACACGCGAAGAAACGCTCAAATTGTAAAATATGAAATAGTTTTAGTGACAATGGAATATAAAATTTTATAATGTATGAAATTGAGATATTAATTTAGCAATATTAATCATGATGACTGCAAATACCATGTTACATTTTTATACCATTTTCAATTTTTAAATTACCATCGTGCATTTGCGAAGGGTACACATATGCAGGTTGACGAGACCATTCAGGACTCAGGTAAGCAGGATCACGAGGGACGTCAGTCCAGTGCAATGCAAGATCGAAAGAGATCAAGTCCAGCGGTATGGACTTGTGCCCTTTCCCACCTTGCTCACAGTGAACCAGAGCTCCTGTCGGTATCACCAGTTGATCGACTTGTGTCCTTCTGACACCGTCCCTCGGTGCCCTCGAGAACTCCGCCAACCACGTCGATAGTGCGTGCGAGGAGCACTCGTACATCCCGACAGTCGACAGTGGGAAGTCTGTTCTGAGCACCGATGTGACGGAGGTACAGACGTCATTACTCGCACTCTTGCCGCAGTGAACGTGACATATGACCCTGATGAGTACATGCAGTTTGTGTATTTGAATGTTTTATATCAATGGATCACTTGATGACGCACCTGCAAGCAAGTAGGTGAGTCAGAGAAAGGGCGGGTACCCTAAATGAAAAAATACCATGGCGTCAAAAATAAGAAAAAATTATGAATTGTTGGCTGCAATTTATTCACACTATATCCATTGATGTAAAAAATTCAAATACACGAACTGTTCTTATAATGAGACCACCAGATGCAAAAGCAGACCATTGACATTAAATTTGCGATTTTGACTTTCACAACATTTAATTTAATATAGATTAATAATAGATATGGAAACAAAAATGGCTCTTATAACTTTAACAAATTAAGAACACTACATTATAAATAGTTAAATTTATGCCACTTAAAGGTGAACTGAAGGGATTGCTTTTTTTTTCCATTAGAGAACCTTATATTACCTATCCCATCCATCTGCACTAATTTTTTCATGGCAGATACTTATTGTGCTGCTGTAGGACAATTAGTGAAAAAGTGAAGTTGTGACGTATCAGCGACGGTTGGTTGACTTAAAACTCGCCGCGGTGAAAAAACACACGAGCGACCGCGGAAACTGCCGAGAGAGTGGCGTTCGCGAGCCGATCGCCGCTCCCTCGGCAGTTTCCGCGGTCGCTCGCGGTAGCTCGTGTGTTTTTTCACGGCGGCGAGTTTTAAGTCAACCAACCGTCGCTGATACGTCACAACTTCACTTTTTCACTAATTGTCCTACAGCAGCACAATAAGTATCTGCCATGAAAAAATTAGTGCAGATGGATGGGATAGGTAATATAAGGTTCCCTAAAGGGAAAAAAAAGCAATCCCTTCAGTTCACCTTTAATGGTAAGATAACGCCACCAATGTTAAAAAAAAAAATCCCTCACACGAAAGTTCTGGAAAAAAAAATAAATAAAATGTTTCTTCTCTACACACCCTATCAGTAGCTAAAAAATCAGGTATCTAGTTTTTGAATTATGAATTTTTAAAGTTGACTAATTTAACATGAAAGTTTCATTTCTCCAAGTTAAAATAGTCAACTTTAAAAATTTATAACTCAAAAACTAGATCGTATTTGTATACCTGATATTTTAGCTACTGATATGGGGTATATTAGAGGAGAACATTTTTATTTTTTTTTTTTTTTTCAGAATTTTTGTGTGAGGATTTTTTTTAACATTGGTGGCGTTATCTTACCCTTAACAAAGAATATAAATAGTAATATAAATATTTGTTTGTTTGGTTAAGTACAATAATATTTTGTGAAGGGAAGTTAAAATAAAAAAAATCAATCTATGGAGCGGACGTCTGGTTCCACATCTGGTGGTGTCAACTGTTTACTATGTGATGACATACGTCATGGTAGCGAGCGACATATTTGACTCTATGTAAATACCTTTCTAAATACTCCACCCCTTCTTTGAATTATTGTACAACATTAATTAGTGTTAAGCCGGTATTACACGATACAAATTTTCTAATTATTGCATGTATAAATTTTTCCTTTCAAGAAAGCTTCAACTCCATTTGTGTGTATATGGAGATGAAATTTTTTTGCAAGGAAAAATTGTATGCAAAATTGTATAGTGTAATATCGGATTAATACCAGCTGAAGAAAATACTCGTGATTTCTTCGCTTAAACAAAGAAATAAATATTCGTACACAAACTAAATCACTTCCCTGCTACCATGACGACATAACTTATTGTTTGTATATTATACATGTATGTATATATGTTTTTGTTCAGTAAAAAAAAAAAACTATCTAGTTTTGTAAGGTAAATTAATATGCGATAGCATCAAGAATTAATTTTGTTTTAAGTTCATTGATTAAGATTTCACGAAATAAGTGTAGCTAACATATTGCATGCAATATTGCATGCATTGAAAAAATTTAATGTTTTACTCTCAGTAACTATACAACGAGAAATCATATTAATAATAACAAATAATAACACATAACAAATAATATACAGTAGAAGAGAACGACGTTATTCTTTGCTGAAGTTTGAAAATAGTTAGAAATTTAAGAAGTAAAAGTTATGCTAAAACAAATAAAAATTATAGCGATCGATGTTAAAGTTATCTCATAATTTAATATTTATTTAAGGTATCATTGAATGGGGAATTCTCTTACAACTCAAATTTTAATTTAAATACTATATTATGATAGGGTACATATTAACAATAAGTTTGACTTAAGTTTCAACTTTTTAAACTCAAATTTGGGGACTCTGAAGGGATTATTAGAATAGGGGCAAAGTATACAACCCGCGCGCAAACCTGAAAATTGTGACGTAGAAACTCCCTAGTTAACACACAACAACTGCCTGATATCATAATTTGAGCGTCAAGGAGTGATTGGCTATAAATTTTAGTAACACAATCGAAATCAGCGGGTTTTTCTACCCTAGTATCAATAGTTTTGTCTCCAATATCAGTTTATTTTAAGAGTGATAATCGAAAATATAAATTTATTGCAGGAAAATTTCGCCTGCTAGGCAGTTTCTACGTCACGTTTTGGCGCTAAATTCAAAAGAAGGAAGATTTTTAAAAAATTCCCTTGTCTCCAATTTTGAAGATTGAAACTTTTTTGTTTTGGGAAATTTAATTTCAAGGCATAGAGCATCTGAAAAAAAATTAAAATAAATGTAGGAGAATTCCCCATTATGCAAAAAGAGACGCAAAATCAACGTATAGTAGTTATGGACGCCTCCCACCCCCCTCCCCTCCTTTTCACTTGAACTCGGCGTCGTTATTGGATGGACGCATGGATATTTAAGCAAAGTCAAAGGTTACCGCCCGCCTACCTGACCCCCCTTCCTAGCATACTTGCACTCGCCCAAGATTCACCATGCTGCCTGCCGATGTAACCTGAAGTGCACACAACATGTTGTCACAATTCCAAGCAGTTATATACAGTAATAACTTGTTATTAGTTATTACGTAATGTCAGGGGACCCAAAAAATTAGGGTTACCTTATATCGAGTTTCTTAAGAGTTTGTTGTTTTTTTAAATGTTTTAAATGACACATAAACCAGTGTCATCCACTTCCGTAACATTTTTGCTCAATTTAAAGTCCTTTTTGTCATGTTTAGGAGAAATAAAAAAAGTCTTCAGTTCTAAAACAATTTACAATAATAATGAATAATAATACTGTTATTGTACAAATATACTATAGAGAAACGCCATAGTAATGATATCACTATTGGGTAGATGCAGATGATCTGCATTAGTCCTAATTAACATGACATTACGAAAAATATATCAAAGTTCATGAATGAACAAAATATTTTCCCTCCAAGTTAATTAGATAGGGAAGTGCATGTTAAGTAACCTCGAATTATGAATTTGCGATGCTCTAAATGCCCCTACTGCCCCTAGAGAACATTTGAAGTATATTTTCGTTTTTTATACATAAAATTCGCGCGCGTGGTGATTTAAAATTTTGGATCAAAACAATCTAGTTTATGAAAAGAAAGGAAGAAAAAAAAAAAAAAAAAAAAAACGGGATGACATAATTAAGATGCGATGCATAGAATAAACTCGGGTGTCTCGCGTGATCGTGCATGTAAGTTCACAACGCACAAATTAAGGAATTTTCAATTTGCCGAGTTTGTTGTTTTATTAATGATTAAGAAAACAAATGTCATAGCTGTGACGCTGCATATTTAAAAGAGATCGAGTAAAGCAAAAATTGCAAATGAGTTTGTATACATCAGCGTTGACACTCGATCATTCACGGGATAAATTAAAAACAAATTTCAAGTGCATCGTCAATAATATTAACGAAAATATCTCGGCAGCAGAATATGAAACTTTGAGTGCATTTTCCGTGAATGCATGGATTCAAAATTAATTTAAACAATAGGGTGTATAGCAATATTCTCAAATGAAATTCCATGAGTTTTCCAGGTTTTTCCAGGTCATTTTTAAAACGTCCAGGTCGTTTTTTGAACATACAGGGGGGAAGGAAAAAAAGCTAAAACTTTAACACCATTTTTGAAGGCAAATGTCATACATGAAAGACCAATGCATTTTGGGATTAAATTTTCAATTTTTTTCCCCTAAAAAAAAAAAAATTTTTTTTTTTTTTTTTTCATTTCTTTGTAGCTATTATTTTTAAATATTTATAAAGCAAAGCATAAAAAAATTTGTGGACCAGCTCAAATTTAAGTAAAAACTTGAAACAATCAACAATCACAGAAAGATGCAACAATTGCGAGCGTAGCGAGCAAAATTTCTGCAAGTTGAAAAATTAAGATCAAAATTTTTATGACAAATTAATACAAATTTATGTGTATTTTTTTACTATCTATATATATAGGGCAGGAACTTTATAAAAAATCACCAACCAAAACAAAATCTTGGCCCAAGAAAGAAATTTTCTGTATATTGTCACATATTATGCTAGCGAGGATGATTGTATGGAAAAATTACCAAAAATGTGCAGAAACAGAGCGTGCATGAATATAAAACGCAGAAAAACTTAGATTTTGCGAATTGACAAAATAATTTGTTGGTGAAAATTTTGCAAATTATCTAAAAGCTATGAAAACTCTATTTTACGATTTTTATCAAGTGCTCTAATTAACGGTTTTCAAATACCTAAATTTTCAAGAAAATTATCATAAAATTGAATAAACTCCTTTGAAAAAAATACGCTTTGGATTTTATATTATTTCTTGTCTAGCTCTGATACTTGACAATATTATGTCTATATATATACTTGCATGGCAGCTATTATCTTAAATTTTTATAAAGCAAAACATAAAAACAAATTGTAAACCAGCTCAAATTCATGTAAAAACTTGATAATAACAATCGCAGAAGTAAGAAAATTTTGCGAGCGTATAGCGAGCAAAATTTTTGCAAGTTGAAAAAAATCAAAAGATAATCACACTTTTTATGAAATAGAATTTTATTTAAAATTTTTATTATCTATATTAAGGGCTGAAAAAATTATGGATTGCAATCATTTGCAATGAGCAATTGTTACACACAGAACGTAAAATTTACAAACTCCTTTCCTTCAGACGAAACTAATTTTATCATGAACTTGTAAAAATAAAATGAGCACGTTACTGTCGCAGTGATCATCATATAATTTACATGCACAGTTTCATTACTGGAACAGCTGTATTGAGTAAACTCTAGTATTTTAATATTTTACTGCTGTATAATATTCCGAATTATTATTTGACGTCATTAAAATCAATACATATTATGCGAGATCTTTCGCGTAAATCGCGATTTAATTTAAAAAAAAAAAGCCACGCCCCCTTTTCCAAAAAAAATTAGACTCCGGCGGGTTTCATTCCCCCCCCCCCCCCCCCCAGGCTGCGCGGCCGAGCCCTTCGGGCCCACCCGCGGCCCGGGCCTTATGCTCACAGGCCGACCCTGTTAATTACCCTTTGCACGGAAAAGTCATTAACTTATATAATTTAATAATAATTATGCATATTAAAAATTACAACTATGGTGATTTATGCCAAACTCGATCGTTCAACCAACGTTTCAGCCTTTTAGCATATCATGGTATGCAAGAAATTTGTATTAATTTTTACACATTTTTTTTGTATGGACTTTAAAATATTACATAACATATGAAAAAACGTAAAAACAAACTTTATCAAAATTACATTAATAATTACAGCTGCATTACTATAATAATTTTTTTTGAATATTTTCACAATCACAATAATTCCCCATTTATAATTTATTTATTAAACGATTTACCATAGCTCTGGCTGACATGAGATGTTTCAGAACAATCAAAACTGAAAAGTTCTAACAAAGAGCATGTTGAATCTTGCCCCTACCTGCTCCGCCCTATAATTTTTAATTTATAACATCACCATATAAGAAAAAAATTACTAATGTTAGACACCGGAATAATTTAACTAATGGGAAGTTATTCCTTTAATTACTTACATTCTAATTATGCATACACTCCTCAGGCATCCGGTGTCAGACGACGCTGCTTACTCGTGACAATGCACACACACTGACTATTCGATAGTGACTACTGACCAGCTAGCAGCTACCAGCTAGCTACTGACTGGACTAGATCCTAGATGATTCTAGATCACAAGACCGATCGCTGCCGCCGGCCAGCCGCTCTGATTGGCCCTCTAGCGACAGCGACGCCGCCGACGCCTGCTTCCTTGCTTTTGCTTGCTTGTGCTTGCTTGTGCTGGCCATATACTGCAGTATACTTCCTTCCAATATCTCATTCTCCTGCTTCAAGGAGTTCCCTCCCCCCAAGATTTTGTACAGAACTGTGCAAAAGACATAGGGTCAGTTATGATATAACTGGGTTATATCATCATATGACATAATATATGCATATATATGTTATCTGAGTTATCTCTACATAAAAATAATGCCTAATATATGTTATAGTTATGAGACAAAATTCAGGTTGATGGCTAAGACCTCATGATATATATATATATATATATATATATATATATATATATATATATATATATATATATATCAGGGGCGTAGACAAGGGGGGGGTTTTGGGTGTTATAACCCCCCCCTTGAGAGCTGAACCTTAGTAAATTTTAAGGGAAAAATAACAAAAAATGGGACTCGACAGATACGATTTAGCTAAAATTTTATGAAAAATTTTCTTAAAAAAAAATAATAAAAATAAAAATTTATATCCCCGAAACACATCGTTAATACATATTTATTTTATTTAAAATCGGTCTGCAGAATTATGATTATATAATCATGGTATAATTCTATATTATTATAATTATAATATGTACTATATATTCCTCATTAAGTTATTTATGTTTTTGTACACGAAAAGACAACAATTTAAAGTGTAAAAAATGTTGAAAGCATTCCCCGCATTATGTTCAGCATAAAAATAAAAATTACTCATAGTATTTTATTATTTTTAATTAATTATATAGGTATATTACATCTTACAATTGCTAGTTTCATTGTCTCATGTATAATACTGTACGTATATCTTTGAATTTATTATTGAAGTTAAAAAAAAATCTGATTTTTTAAATGTATTAATTTTATAGTATACTTAATGTAATGAATTGATATTCCTGTTTTGAAAATTTAATAAAAATATTTTTTCTTGCTCGTACATCAGTACATCGTCTTAAAATGTGCTCTATTTTTTTATAAGAAAAAGTAGTGACAAAAATATTGTAACTACATAATTTCCGATTTACAAATATAAGAAATTTGCTGCAACTTTTCATCGAAAAAATGTATAGTCCACGTCTCTTTTTCAAAAAAATCGCGCACCATGAAACTAATAAAAACAATATAAAAGTGGTATTAGATGAATTACTTGATTTAAATATACTCAATTAAAGCACGTTAGTGCACGTATAATATTGAAAAGAAATTAAAAAAAAAGGGGTGCCAAAAAAAAAATAAAATTTTAAAAATATTGCATCAGGCCATGCATTCTCTATGATAGTATTTTTTTATAATTTTACCCTAAAAAGGGGCGTGTCCTTAAAAAAAATCGCGCCTGCGGCGGGCTATTGGGGGGCTACGCCCCCCAAACCCCCCAGTGGGCTGTTTTCCATCTTATTTATTTTCAAGAACCCCCCCCTTGGACAAATCCTGCCTACGCCACTGATATATATATATATATATATATATATATATATATATATATATATATATATATATATATATATATATATATATATATATAATATAATATATGCGTGTGTGTTTAAACAGGCGGCTGTTGTAGGGCCGGCAAATAAAAGCACCAACATGTATACTCCAAGATAACGCGATTGCGCTTGATTAGAAATTCGCCTTAAGGGTAAGGTAACGCCACCAATGTTAAAAAAAATCCCTCACACAAAAATTCTGAAAAAAATTTAAAATGTTCTCCTCTACACCCCCTATCAGTAGCTTAAATATCAGGTATACAAATACGATCTAGTTTTTGAGTTATGAATTTTTAAAGTTGACTAATTTAACATGGAAGTTTCATTTCTCCATGTTAAAGTAATCAACTTTAAAAATTCATAACTCAAAAACTAGATCGTATTTGTATACCTGATATTTTAGCTACTGATAGGGGGTGTAGAGGAGAACATTTTAAATTTTTTTCAGAATTTTTGTGTGAGGGATTTTTTTTAACATTGGTGGCGTTACCTTACCCTTAACAGAGCTAGGTTACCTCCGTCACCAATTTTCCTGCCAAGAGAATAAATAATATTAAATCAAACTCCGTTCTCATTAAACTATATAATATATGGTTATATGGCTTAAATACACCACTAAAAATGTAAACTTTATTTTTTTCATTTCGCTTCACTGCATGATAATATAATGCCTATACATTGTAATTAACAGTGAATTATATGCAGGAGTGTTGCTGAAAGGTCAACTATATTAGATCAATGCCGTGAACTAACTCCCATTGTGCCGTTCATGTCTTCAGATGGTTATTGATGGTTCTCCTGGTTTTCCAAAATTAAATGTTGCAATGAACCCCAAATAAAAATTATTTCACTGAATTTTTAAAAAAAAATAGCATGAATATGCAGATCCGATTGAAGATTTCTGTTCCTTTTGTTGATATTAATAATTTATTACATGGTACATTATTTAGATCAGTTGATATAAGCTAGGTATAGGATACAGTATTTATATAGGCTTTGTAAAATTTGTACACCATTTTTTTTAAGGATTATAATTGATTTCTTCTTTTTTCCAGCTCAATCTCTAGTTATATGAACTAGAGTGGTGTGGCGGGGGGGGGGGGGGGGGCACCATGCCCTCCAATTTTGGATTTAATATGAACATTTCCCCCAACCCATTTCTTTTTTAACATTGGCCTTATGAAGACAGCCCTTTCTGAAATTTGGCCCTAGATCCGCGCCTGTATGGAGGTTCTTAATAAATGAAGTAATTACTACCGCCGAAAAAAGCTCAGCAAATGTTATTCAAATTATTTTTTCAATAAGCATGCAGAGAGCTTAATTTAATACTATAGCTCTCTGAATAAGCGTATGTCATCGTATATAGGGGGAAGTGCAAAGCGCTGTTTTGGGTCTAGAATTACAACATAAGAACTGGTGTTTCGCACAATAATAGAATACAAATAATATAATTTTTATGATTGTGTTGTGATCATAACATAACTCGTATATAGTAACTCGTATGCATATATTATAGAGAGTTTTTTTTTTTACCATATAGACTCTAGCTTGTACAGTATATTAATTATATTCACAAACATTTATTATTTTGATTCAATTTTTATTAATAAAGAAGATTTACTATATGACAAACATTATTTTTTATCATAACTTCAAAATACTGCATATAAATTAAACATAATAAAATACTATTTTAACCATAATTTGTGTCCTATATAAAAACAATAGTCATTTTATACATACCTATAAATGCAATACCAATTTCTAATGGCGTAGGAATATAACTATATAAAGATCTGAATCCGACAGTGAATCTGAAACTGAATCTCTCTACTATAAAAAAAATTATTAAGCGTCCATTTTCAGCTTTGTCAATTAAGTAATTAGTTCTACAAGTTTGCAATCATGCATGCATGGATACATATGTGTAGGGCCAGCTAGATACCACTAACTGTAAGAGTATAGAGAGATAACAAATGAGTTATAATGGACAACATACATGAAAAATTTTTATCCCAGAAATGAATAGAGGGTACCAAATTATGTTACTATGAATTTTTTCAGACTTTTTCGAGGCCCGGAACTTTTTTTAAATAGTTATTGAAAGTCCTGTGATTTCAGTTGGCACCCCTTAATCCTTAATAAAAAATATAGAGACTGGACGCCTATTGACGCCTCCAATGGGCGTGGCCTCACTTTCAATAATTATTTAAAAATAGTTCTGGGTCTCAAAAAATCTGAAAAAATTCAGAGTAGCATAATTTGGTACTATTATTCACCCTCTATTCATTTCTGCATGAAAAATTTTTCATGTATGTTGTCCATTGGCCCCCTTGAATACAACAAGACTTGCAGGGACTCATCATCATTAATCATTAGATGACATACAAACTTTGAAGTGGATCCGTCTGATCAGTTTTGTGAAAGTGGTAGAAGCCTTACATGGAGCGTTACTCATGGACGGAAACCGGAAATGGAGCTGTTGTGAGGAATCCGCTACCTTGAATTTTCCAAACCATGTCAATACGATTTCAGAATTTCTCGAATTTTTAAAATTTATTTCATTCGATTCCGTCTAACATAAATGGAGTGTCGACCTCAGTTTCTTTTATTGCAGAAATGGATAGAGCGTGCAAAGTTATCTGATTTTTTTCGGATTTTTTAGAGCCCGGGAACTATTTTTAAAAAATTAACAGGGGTCCTTTTTGTGACGTCACAAGGCGGCAAGTCCTATCTTCTTAAGGAGCGGCGTCTCGTGACGTCACAAAAAGAACATTCAATAATTTGTTTAAAAATACTTCCTGTGTCTAAAAAATGTGAAAAAAAATCAGGGTAGCATAACTTTGCACCCTCTATCCATTTCTGCAATAAAAAAAATTGAGGTCGCGATACTCCATTTTCAATACAAATTATGACGACGAAGTTACTGACAAGTGAGATTAATCATTAATCATTAACAGTCAATTGGCAGCTGGCTGTCTCACTTGAATTTTATTTTACTTAATTTACACTTTATCAAATATTATTAGTTTCCAAAGTAAATATTAATGTGTGCCTCGCAATATTTACAAACTATCAAGACGAGTGTTTGTAAAATGTAAGTAAATATTTGTGTAAAAACGAAAACAAAGACGTTACCTAAATTACATGAGGCTGAACTATTTTTTTAATGTGGGGATAATTTATAAGTCAAACTATGCTGTATATAAAAAAAAAAGCATGTGTATTCATAAATTCATTCACAAAAGTGCTTTGAAACTTTTTAATCTTAACGCCTATATAGTATACAACTTCTTGTGCATGCGTGTGTTGCAGATTGCATAACTTAGAACTGCAGGCGCACGTTGTGGAGACTCTACCTCGTCTGATAATAGATGGTAGCACAAGTCTCATGTACTGCTGTGACATCTTGCGGCAAGGTCGTGTACTGTTTTACTAGTATTCATACGTGACAAAAAATTAATATTATTTATTTAACGACATCTCATAATAATGTAAACAATAATGTCCGTTTTTTTTTTTTTTTTAAAAAAGGTGATGCCTCTCAACCATTAAATTTGCAATAAAGATTAAAAATATTATAATTTTCACGACGAATTAAATTGTCTGTGATTTTTCCTTTTTAAATAAATAAACAAATAAATATAAATCAGTGAATATTAATTACGCTGAAATACATCATTTTTTAAAACTGAATGAACTTTTGCATTATTAGATACAAATATATATTCGATCGCTGACGTTAAGTTTGTGTATACAAATCGAAGACTTATTAAATATAAATATAAGTAATATAAAAGTATTGCATGCAAATTATACTACGTCACAAATTTAATTACGCAGTGATAAAAAAAAACAAATGAAAACAGCATGAATTAACTTTTGGTAAAAAAAAAAAAAAAAGGTTCCTGTCCTATTAATTAAGACGGTATTAAACGGTACAATTTGTCTATAGTTGCATACAATTTTTCGTTACTTGCATAATTTTTTCTTCTTAAATGAGACTTGCAGAAAATTAATTAATGACAAAATACAACAAAAAAGAATTAAGTCAAACGACAAGCAATTTTTCTTTTTCGAAGGCATCACCTGTTTTGTTTTTTACTAAAAATAATTTTTCCTTGCTGTCACTGTTTCACTACTCAAAGAGTATTAAAAAAAGAATTTCCAGTCATATGTAATTCTAGAACGCTGTAATTTAGTAAAAATTCTGAAACAAAGTGTCTTAATTCTGTGCAGTTTTGCACATTTGAGTCTTTTATTCGACAAATTTATAAATTGTATTTAAAACTTCAAATTTAATTTCTATTTATTAAATTTTAAAATAATATAGACATTAGACATATTATAGCTGAGTTTTTTCTTATATAATTATATTTATGTTGCAGTTTTTCACAGCTCAATTGCTGTTTTGTTAGCCTTTCTGGTTTGATATTTTCCAACAAAGTTATTAACAATATAATTTAAATTATCGTTGTATTGATGCTGTAATAGAATATATCTAAGCTATATATTATGTTTTAGATTATTATTTTTTTCACCCCCCTCAAGTTGCCTATATGCTACAAGTGGGTTGCAGTGAAGCTCAGCTTCGTCACGAAATGAAGAGTGGGCTTCCATTGTTAAAAGAAAAAAGATGAACAGTACTAGAAAAAAAAATTGTGAACAATCCGAACAAGGTATTGTAAAAAAAAAAAAAAAAATAAAAAAATAAAAAAAATAAGTTAAATGTATAAATTTTATTTTTCTAACACCATCAGTATGAATGAATAAAAAAATAATCATAATAAACGAACCCTTTTTTTTACCCTGTCATATAATATGTATTATAACTTCCCTAACATACAAGAGAGAGAGAGAGAGAGAGAGAGAGAGAGAGAGAGAGAGAGAGAGAGAGAGAGAGAGAGAGAGAGAGAGAGAGAGAAACTGATAAATTTTGGCCACACACAAGGTAAAAGGAGAAAACAAGCGTGTAGACATGACGAAGAATAAAAAAAAAATATATATAAATAATATATGATTTCTTTTTAGTCCTAACAAAAGTTAGCACGTGTCTTTTTCTTTTAAAAAGTCAAGCATGCAGGAGACTGTTGCTTTGAGGAGTGACTTTACCTTGTTAGTGGACCTACAATCGTGCCTGGCCTGGCCAGCCAGCCCTGGAGGCCACCTTAGCTTTTGGTTGTCGTTATTGTTGTGGTGATTTGTTACGAATAAGAAGAAACCTAGTTAGGTGCTACAGGTAATGGTGGCCTGCACGTAACTTAAATAATAGATGAATCCATAGAAAACCACGTATAAAAAAAGAAGAAGAAAAAAATCAACTTTTTGTTGTTGTAAATATATTAGTAAATAACTTATGAGTTATAATACTTCATGATTTTTACCTATAAGACCATATATATAAATAAATATTTTTTTATTTAAATTTATTAGTTAAGCTCTAAAGTAGAAAAAAAAATAATATTGAAAAAATAAAATTAAAATATAAATTTAAAATATTTGTTTGTTTCTGAATCTTGATAAGGTACTTTATTTTTTAGTGTTTGTTATAGGCCTGTCAACTATAAGTATAATAATTTTTTTCTTTGTGTGTTTTAATATTAGTTAGAAGGATATACCATAAAGACTTTTGTGTATTTATAACGTAAAAAAAAAAAAAAAAAATGGTCATATAACTTTTGCAGCTCATTTTGTTAACACTTGTAGCTTGCCCTAAAGCAATTTTAACACAACTGAACGTTAAAATCATCACACAAGACTCTACTCAATTGGCTACTATGAATGAATTATTGAAATTTTATAACTTTAGTCCATCATAAGAGATTCGTAAATTCTAAGGTTTAAAATTTCTAGAGATTAAAAAAAAAAAAAAAAAAAAAAAAAAATGGAATGTTAACTTGTCGAATAGGGGCTATAGGCTATATAAGAATATTATACTAACTGGCTATTGGAGATCAGGTACTTCTTCTATTCATAGTTACTGCTATTAATTTTGTTCAAGCCTTAAAGCAATATAATATTATATCCCTTTACATAATAAATATAACTTGTATTTCCCTTTTTTTTTTTTTTTTTTTTTTTTTTTTTTTTTTTAAATACAAAGGTTGTTAAAAAACATTATATTTTTAGCCTTATTTTTTATTTCATTAACGTAAACTTTTTTTTTTTTAGCTTTTGTTTATTGATTTTTTTCTCTTTCTTTCTTTACTTATTTTTATTTATTTTTTACAAAGCTACAACAAATATATATACGAAGGGAGAATAATATAATTGCCTGCTTATGTAAAAAAAGATAAAAGTATAATTTGAAGTGTTGTTGGGTTTTATGATATTTGCGTGGTAATGTAAGCTGGCATGCAGGTGCGCCGAGGTGCGACACCAAGAGGAAGGGGGAGGTCACGACAGGTTGACAACGTGCAGCCTCCTCTGCTTCATTTCCTAACATTTTTTTTTTATTATTCTCGGTGGCTCGTGCGATGCGCTGAGTGCAGCTTTATAACAACGAAGGGCACGCTTAAAGTAGGATGCACTTCTTTTTTATTCATGCATTTGTTCACTATAAGCACAATCAATCGTAAAGAAAAAAAAATATATTGTGGTAATTTGCATGACTTTAAAGCTAAGTAAAAAAAAAATGTGAAAAAAATTAAGATTTATGATATTTTAGTCGTCTAATTATATATAATTATTATATGAAGTGTAAATTTAGCTATATAATTATTCTAACTTTAATGTTTTTAATTTGAATTATTATGATAATTAATTGTCAACAAATTTTAGCAAGCTCAACTTCAATCATCTCTACGGTTTGATAAAAAAATCCCCGATGACATCATTATGATGTCGTTCACTATAATCAGTTCTATAGATGGTACACTCACTACATTCTATCTAATTTTAAGCTATATACATAATGCTTCAGAATATCATGACATAACAACATGAAAATATTAAGCAAGTGAACATGATAGATGTTCCTTCAAGTTTGGCCATCGATATTGCTGATTTTTAGCATTTTCCGCTTCTGGTTGCTATGGCATAGCCCGCAATCGGAAGTGCACTTACATTATTTCCGGCAAAATCGATGGTCAAACATGGTTAAAGACATACCTCACCCTCCATTTCGAATTTTAAACAAGACTGACAAATGTGACATTCGTCATTTCGAAGTTTTTGAAAATTGTTACCGCGCGACAAAATGTATCACGTAAAAATTAATTTCCAGCACTGTTTTTTATAGTATTACAATACAAATTGTTTTGGGACTGAACTTATAAAATTATATAGATCGTGTTAATATAGAATAAGAACACATTAGACATGACTCACATGACTAACTCTGCTAATAAAAAAGATCCAGGTTCGAAACCCGCGAGTGGCGAACTTTTTACAATATTTTTTCTTTAGCCCCATTGCTGAGAATTTGCCTCTCATAATTAATAAATTATTTTCGTGAAGTTTCGAGCCCTTTTTCATATAATTACTAACGATTTTAAAATTTTGATCACTCCACTTTAACAGAATAAAATTTAATTTTAAAATGGTTTTTATTATTAACAATAAGACACAGGTTAAAGTTAAAAGCATCCTCCTTCCACTTCTCATCATTTATAGCCTTGGAGGTAACTCAAGTGTTTCAAAGTTTATTTTCACAATCAAGGAGACATATGTCTACAACGTACACTATAATAATTGGCTCCTCGGTCACCGAGCCGCATTTAAGCGTAAAATTGTTGGCTAAAGGGACTCGCCCTATTCTCTTTTTACGTCATATCCTCTTCCGGTCTCTTTAGTTGAGACACTAAACTAATCAACAAGGTAGATATATCCCTGCAGCTAGCCTACCTATATTATAGCTGCATCGTATTGTAAGTAATACATAATACACACACACACACACATATATATATATATATATATATATATATATATATATATATATATATATATATATATATATATATATATATATATATATATATATATATATATATATATATATATATATATATATATATATATATATATATATATATATATATATATATATACACATTATATATATTTGCTTTGTAATTTCGTATACTCTGTAATTGTTCTTTTTGATTAATTTATTTCCACCGGTATTTTTTATTATTATTATTTTATTCTGATTCATACAATGTAAAATTTTCTAATAAAACATCACTTCAATTAAATTATAGTTATATGACCTCAGTATTTATCCTATAAAATACACTAGTATTTGTTGTCATGTACACTGAAGAACAGCAACAAACAACCTTTGTCCACAGTCTATGACGTGATGGACTTTTTTGATGATCTTTTTAATTAGCAGCATTGCAAAACTGCTTCTCTTGAAGAATCTCCAGTAAATCAGTAACGTAGTAACGTTCGTGGTGCCCCAAAGTGTATCCACTTAGTCTTGCCTGATTTGCCGGAGTTGCAACTCTATAGTCAAGATTAGCTGCAACTTTTTGGGAGGTGAAAAAAAGAGTTTACTGAGTTGTCTTAATAGAGTTTGCTCACCACCTAGAACTAAAGACTATGTGACAAAGATCTCTAACTTAAATGCCATGGATAATGTTAGAAGTGTAGGTTAGCTCGAATATTTTGCGTTGAAATCTCTTGGTGACGAGAACAAAGAAATTACAATGGCAATGTGTCATGCATATTTTACAATTAAGGTGGTTTCAAATTACAAATTTCTTATGTATAATATATTAATTTATATAATATAAAATTTTCGTAAATTCTTGTGATATATGGTATTTGCATACGTGCTTAGCAGTTAAATGGTATTAATTAAAGAGGAAAAATAACAAGAAAATTAAAGCAATAGCTATAAGTGTTTAACATTAAAATAATATTTTTTTATTGAAACAAAAGGAAGCGTTAAAGTTAACCTAACCTTTTTTAAAACCCGCTTATTATTCCTGTCCCTGATAATTGAATTAAAAATATTGTTGGCATTTATTTTTCTAAAAAAAAAAAAAAAAAAAAAAAAAAACATTAAATTTGAAAGGGAGGAGATCTGTTTATTATTAAGTGAATTAAATAAAGGGTGTTTAAGTGATTTTTTTGACATTAATATATATATTTTTTTTTTTTATACTATAACATATTTTTGCTGATGAGTAGCGTAACTTATTGCGCTGTCTTTTTTATATATATTTAATTTACATTTCTTTTAAAAGCTATAATATATAGCCAGAAGCTACAAAAGGCTTGTGAGAACAATTAGGATGAAGCCCTTTAGCATAATCATAATATAACCCATGCAAAGGTCTATGTAATGGTTACATACGTATATAATATATAAATCTATGTGTCGCTCAAAAAAAAAAAAAAAAAAAAAAAAAAAAATCCCAGCCATCCTCAATATTTCCTTAGGCTTTTACAGAAAATTTTTAATGCTGTTATATACCAGCAAGAAGGCGGGAGAAATAATTTCACGCTCTCATGTGGCTAAAATGCTGTAGAAAAGAGCATCATTCTATTCCTCCTCGAAGGCTTGCGACTTTACTGGTCGTTGTATGAAGGAGTTATATATACTGACTCCTCCATGGTCGGAGGGTAGACAGAATCTGGCTGGTTTGGTCCTCACTACCTCCTTAATACTTTAGTCTCCATTGTCTTAGTGAAGAGTGTTAGAGATCCCACAGGCACTCATATAATTATGTCATGGATCTCAGCTATGGTTACAAATGGTCGGCGCCTTTGAACTTATTATATTATTTTATATATATTTTTTTTTTTTTTTTTTACATTTACAAACGTATAAATATACCTAAAAGAAATAAAAGTACATTTTTTTTATAAATAAAATAATAGATAACAAAAATCGAAACAAAATAATATAACAACCCCTCCTTTTTTTTACATTTTACTGAATAGAATATAGGTTTATGAATGTAAATCATTAAATAATGTTGAGAATGTTTCATTTAATTGTCTAGACACTTGCAGATTATTCTTTTCTAGTTATAAAAATTGAAATATATGAAATATTTAATTAAATAAAGTTACAACAAACTTAAGGTTATTTAATATTACTTCAGTTTCCGGTGGGATCCAAGTTTATTGAAAGTAAAGGTCAGATAACGACCTGTGACAGAGACTCGCTTTAATTTGCATTGCATTTTTAAAATATACTGTGCAACCTTTAATTTAATGCAATAAATTTCAAAAGAAATAAGCCTATGATTGTTTTTAATAAATATTATTTTTTTTTTAAATTCTTTTTGAATTGATTTCAAATAGAGTATTGTCCTCAAAATTTTTTATTGCAGAAATGGATAGAGGGTGCAAAGTTATGCTACCCTGATTTTTTTCAGATTTTTTAAAGCCCGGGAACTATTTTTAAAAAATTATTGAAAGTCCTTTTCGTGACGTCACGAGACGCCGCTCCTTAAGAAAAAGATAGGACTTGCCGCCACGTGACGTCACAAAAAGGACTTTCAATAATTTTTTAAAAATAGTTCCAGGTCTCAAAAAAATCTGAAAAAAATCAGGGTAGCATAACTTTGCACCCTCTATCCATTTCTGCAATAAAAAAAATTGAGGACAATACTCCATTGCAATACATTACAACTGTAAGACACATTTCTTTATAATCATCATGCATGCAAATTAAAATATATGGTTGACACAAAAAATTAAGATTTAAAAGATAGTTAAAATCTGAAAATACTGAAAAAAATTATTAAAAATAATTTTTAAATGTTTTATGTTTTGTTTTATTTAATCCGATGTTTATATTTTTATTATTATTTTTTTAAATGCATTTAAAGGGAAATATTTTATTTTAAGTATTTTTTACAAATTTTAACAAGCAATTGAATTGTTTTAAAACAAAAGTTTTTTTTTTAAACATCTATATATTATACTCGATTCCATTATCCATGGCATGACATCATTTAAGAATTTCTTTTATATTTCGAATATATGCAAATTAAGTGGAATATTACAATGCACTTGATCTGGCGAGCACCACAACAAGATTGTGAATATTTATACAAGTCCCGTTCTTTCAACTCGCATCCCAAATGTGCACCTGGAGCGAAGGGAACAATGAAAGGGTGGGTACCAAAAAGAGGCTAGCTGGCTCTTTGACCTAACGATCAACGCCCAACCGTTATCAGCCGAGCACTACTTCCATTCTTACACGAGCTTTTAATACACGAGAAAAGATTAACGACGACAAATTGGCAACATTTTAATTATTACTTAAATACCTATAATAAAGTTATTTATATGATAAATTATTTCATTTTTTATAATAGTAAGTGATGAAGAAAGTTGACATATTCTAATAAGGTTATTATTTTCCTCTACAATTTTATGCAACGTTAGAAATTTATATTAAGAATGTCAATTTTGCTTTAAAAGTTACATTTAGTAACTTTTTGTTGAGTATTAAAAATAATGCAACTTTTTGGAGTCTTAAAATGTTCTCTTATAAACTACCACTTTGCGTAAAAAAAAATACAAGTTACAGAGTTTTAAAAATTCTGTGAAACTGTTATGTATACTTTAATGATTGTGTTTATTATAGTATTTGTTCTTATATTTACAGTTTAAGTTTTAATATATAGATTTCTTGACGTGTCTAACCTTCACATTTAAAATGAATCAATGTTTTATGTTGCAGTATGTTTGGAATTTGACGAATAAACCATTTGAATTTGTATAGAGGATTAAATTGAACTTTTGTATTATACCGTGTACGAGTACATAATTTTTTTTAAATATTCAAAGATTATTATGTATAATAAGAATTCATCTATGTTTGTACACAGCTATAATTTTCCGCACTATACATCAATTCAAGTTAAAGACATTTATTGGTGAGGAAAAATTTTCAGGGTGTTAACTGTCCCAAAGAATATTATAGTATTTGACATTAATATTTTTTATCATTAAATATTAAAACCAAGTCAAAGTACGACAAGCAATAAATTAATAAATATTACACAAACTTTTGACAAAAAATTATAGAATTAGTTTCTCTCAAGTATTAAAGTTACATCATATGGTATTGTGACACGAGTGAGGGGAATGTGTAAATTATATTTTCTTAAGTTCCTAGGGTTTTAGTGGTCGTCAATCAAACTAGCGTGGCGTTATAGCTTCTCGTTTATGTCACGTTTGTTGTCTCGCTTACGACGACCAGCTCGCGGAGATGATGATGCTGCTACGTCCCATCCGCGAGCCCGCTGAGTAGGCTTGTCGGCAGGAACGTGTCCCGGCGTCCGCTACAGCAGTCGCGGCTTCCTCCGCTTCCATAGTCGGCCCGTGAACTGACACACAACCAGCCAGGAGGGCCCATTACCGCACCTTGCAAGACAACTCAGATCCTCTCTAAACAAACATATTCTATAACCTTCAGCTAAAACTAAATTATTAATATTTTTATTAATTTTATTATCATAAAATACTAATGGAAATTTTTATTGAATTTCTTTTTTTTTTTTAACTATTTTTATATGACAATATTAATGCTATTTACTAATTAAATTAAAATTTAATAAAATAAGACATATTTTTATTTTTTTAGGTTCTGATTATTATAAAATATACTTTTGTATAAAGTATAGTATAATTATACATAATATAATACATAATTTTCAAATAAAAAATGAAGGGATTGCTGATTTGTTTTATGAAAAAAATTTCAAAACAGACCAACCTTCAACATAAATTAAGTTAGATAATATACGTTTTACAATTAAAATTAATTTGTTATGGTATATAATTTTGATTATATTACAGACTTGACACTGTGAAGATGTTCTAGATTATTTATATATATATATAGCGTTCGTGTTTGTTTTTCTGCCCCATTTGCATTAAAGGTGTACTGAAGAGAACACTTTTTTAATATCATCTTATCAACAAAAATAAGACTGATTCACTGGTAATAACCATTTTCTTGTTGAGGCCCCCAAATTTGAATTTCAGGGACCAACGGCTAAAAAGTGAAGTTGTGACGTATCGGTCTGGCCACACGCGATGCCCAGTAGAAATTTTATGGCGAGATGAGAGCAGAAGCGGCGATACCGGATGTTGGATGTCATTAAAATAAACACAAATTTTCAACGTCTATGAGAATTCATCTTTCGTCTTTTTCATCGATTGGGATGAAATCACAATTCAATTCCCTATCTAGCGGTACAAAAATTATTTTTCTGTGATGATTAGAACAATTTATAGTAAAGTGCAATTGCATGAAAATGCATTGATGCAATTCTCAATCTCAGCTAATATGCATCGCACAAGAACGAAATTTATACTAATCGATTGGAAATTTTATCATCAGTTACGCACTATCATTAAAAATTACAAAAATTGGTAATTAACAAAAGTTGAAATTTTATATTTTTATTTTATTGTCGGGAATGTAGTAATATGGGAAAAAAATTGGAGTGGCGATGGTGATGTTAGCCGTCGCCGGAGTCGCCGCGCTTCACCGGAAATCATAAATCTTACTGGTGTCAATGAAATAATAAAATAAATATAAAATTTCAACTTTTGTTAATTATCAATTTTCGTAATTTTTAATGATAGTGCGTAACTGATGATAAAATTTCCAATCGATTAGTATAAATTTTGTTCTTGTGCGATGCATATTAGCTGAGATTGAGAATTGCATCAATGCATTTTCATGCAATTGCACTTTACTATAAATTGTTCTAATCATCACAGAAAAATAATTTTTGTACTGCTAGATAGGGAATTGAATTGTGATTTCATCCCAATCGTTGAAAAAGACGAAAGATGATTTCTCATGGACGTTGAAAACTTGTGTTTATTTTAATGACAGCCAACATCCGGTATCGCCGCTTCTGCTCTCATCTCGCCATAAAATTTCTACTGGACATCGCATGTGGCCAGACCAATACGTCACAACTTCACTTTTTAGCCGTTGGTCCCTGAAATTCAAATTTTGGGGCCTCAACAAGAAAATGATTATTACCAGTGAATCGGTCTTATTTTTGTTGATAAGATGATATTAAAAAAGTGTTCCCTTCAGTACCCCTTTAAGAAACATAAGAACTTTCTCGAGAATGACAAATTTTATGTTCTTTTAAATCTCACTTGAGAAGAGCATTCTAAAACCCAGCTACAATTATTATTGTTAATTTACTCTTACAGGAATTACGACTAGATTTGGAATACGAGCGTAATTGAAATGCATTAACTATTTTGTATCATGCACAATTTTTGGTTAAATGCATGGTATTGCATTTGATTTTATGGCAAAATTTGTTTTTTACAACTTAATTTGCAAAAAAGTATAGAACAAAATACATCTTGTAATACCGAGTTAAATATTTAAAGAGACATATATATTATAAATAATATGGCGGAATAACATTTTAATGAAAGAACACATCAGAATGATAATATAATGGTTGTAAATATTTGGCATTATCAAACTGTTAGCCTGTGGTGAATGTAGTAATGTTTATAATTTAACTTTAATTTGTGGGTCTCACGTGTCGACTATAACTATGGCATAACATCAACCCTATATAGTAATGATATATACTAGACTTTAAAAAATATGTCTACTTTGTAATATACTGTATATATTATTATGAAGAGAAGGAAGTATAATGTTGTAAAAAAAATATGTATATAAAAAAAAAATTGCGGATCATGAAAATAATAATTCTAGTATGTGATATAAAGTCTTTCATTAATAATTTCAAACATTTGCCGCCAAAGTAATGTATAATCCCGTCACCACAACTTCATTGAGACTATGTCATTTAAGAATAAAAATATAATAAATATATACCAAGAAAAGGTAAAAGCCGTATGTTTAAAACACAAGACTTTAACGAATTGAACTTATTTTTATTTATTTTTTCTGTTGCTGAAAATAAAAAAAACGTTTCGGGTCGTTGCTTTTGCTACATAGTTGCATGATGCTGTGAACAAAAGATTATCATCGTCTTTTTTTTAAGATAAATAGTAAGAATAAGAAAGAGAGGAGAAAAAAAATATAAAAATGGTAAATTCGTCGGAGTGAACCCTCTTATCAAGCAACGATTTGATTTGAAGGTAATTCTCAAGGTGCAAGAAAGCGGTGTCTCTGTAGTTTACTCTCCAACCGACAATCCTTTGAAGCCAACCCAGCTATAGGATACTTTCTTGTGATAAGTGCCATATGGCAGCATTCCGTGGCTGCAGCAGTAAAGTTTCCCCCTTCTTATATCGTATAACCTCTACTTTATCAACTCTCCCTCTCTTCACTGTTTTTCACATTAGTGATCTGGTTTTCTTATTTGATACGTCCTCAAGAGATATTTTAGCATATTACTTCATACTAGGTAAATTATATGTTTGTTAAATCCATAATAATTTGAATAAAAAAAAAAGTTGATTTAAAGTAAAACAATATTGATATATAATTATGGGAAATAAAGTAAACTATATTTAATTTATCTATTTGTATATGTATATTGCAATCCAACATAAAACATTAAATATTTGTAGGTACTCAAAGATACAACTTTGTCGGCGTGATTCTGTTATCTCAAATAAAGATAGAAATATCTATACACATCCTGGTTCAATAGAGATACGCTTTATCTATAATGTGCAAAACCATTTTTTAAGTTTATTGATTGGAAAAATCTTCATTGAAGATTTCCTTTTTATTATTTAGAAAATGATTTCTTATAATTCAGATCAGGGATTTTACTTTGATGTATATTTATGATTAAATAAAATTAGTAAATAGGGAACACATTTATTTTCTTCCATATTTTTGACTTGCTTTAAAAGTAATTACTTTACTTTCATAGCTGTCAATTCCTGAATTTTGAGTTTGTACTTGGTCAACAAGAAACTTTATAAAAAAATTAAGTGCAGAGGGATGACTGTTTAATGAATTAAACTGTTTAATTTGCCTACAAAGCAAATTTCAATTATTTCTTTGTAAAAAAAAAATCATTAAAAATAAATTTTAATTGATGTGATTTATAATTATATTAATCATCGATTATATTATTTGAATAACCAGTATGACCTAACTGGAAAAACGTATGAATATTTGTTGCAATTGAATAACAAAATTTACGAGGCAAAACAAAAGAAAAACAACAACATATAAATCGTTATCTCGTACACCTCAGAACAGCAAAAATGTTTAACCCTGTTTTGTAATGGGGGCGTGATAAAGAAATTGTTAGTATTTTTTTAATAGTTAAGAGCAAACCTGTTAATTTGCTACCACTTAATATATCTCTCCCTAAATTTAAAATCTGCACCTGTATGTTTGTCACTTAAATCAGGTAGGGATAATATTCACGCCTTTATCTTAATTATAAATGGTGCACCATAGGGTTGAAAATTAAGGATTAAACCCTAAGGGTTGAAAGTTCAGGTAGCTTTTGTATCACATCATTCGTCACACTAATACTGACACTTGCATTTCCTTCGATTTTGACACCTCATACCTTCAAACAAAAACAGTTCCACTTAATGCTTAAGACATGCCAATTAAATATAAAGATTATTAATTATATTTAAGTACAATTATATATTAATATGAAATTATATATAAAAAATATGTTTTTTCTTTTTAATATTTTTTAATGGTAGAATGAACATGATAGATGAAAAAAGATAGTAAATTTAAAATGATTAATTTTTGTCATCTCATGAAAGTCAGAGCTTCTGTGTTTAAAAATTTAAAGAATGAGTGGAAAAAAATAATAAAAGTATTCCTGGATCTAAAAGTCGTGACACTAAATGTTGAGAAAAATTTCTTGTCACTGTATCTGGAGGCTAATCAATCATCGATGAAAAACATGAACCAACTTGAAGGAAAAAAAAAAAAAAAACTTTTTTTTTACCTCCCTTCTCACTGCATGGGTTTTCTTAATGTGTCACTCAACCTTCCAATTATTTTAAAGTTGAGATACTTCTTAAATAAATGTAATGATTTAACGTAAAAATAGGTGCATTATTTGGTAGTTTAAAAATATTCCCGTCATATTCATTATCATCATGCCTTCCTTAGGGGCAGATCATTTTTAATTTCGGCAACAATGAATGGCACGTATTTAGTCATATTTTGTTCTCCCGATTACTATAATAACACGTTCTTAATTGTCCCTTCCCCTTCTGGAAATTAGGGGTTTGGGGAGGAGGGACGTTATTTTTCATAACCAGATAACTACACTCTATTATACACTTCTTATCACAGCATAATATATAAGAAGTCTTTATCACAAATGTTACATGTCAGTTATCCGGTTTTAAAGAATAAGCAAATTTTAGAGCAAAAAAAAACAAAAAACAAAACAAAAAACAATGTTATATTGTGTATTTAACTTTTTTAGATCTGATAATGTTTATAAAAGTACATAATAATAACTTGTTTTTACTATACATTTATTAGCTTTTTATCAGCATTAATGCTCTATGAACACAATTAGTTAAATTAACACTGTTTTAAATTTTCATAATGAACAATACAAGTTTGTGAGAACACAAAATGTTTGTGTATGAATGGCTAAGTATATGTTGTAGCTTTTAGCATGGCGTGAGCGAGCAGTGAGCGAGCCAGCTCTGGAGTCGGTGATGCTGAAAGATCGTATCCTTGAATGTATTACACGGTGTATACCCTCACGTGTGCACCCCTCCCCCCGGAACAAAATCATTTAAACATTTAGTTTTGACAAGGAAGTTAGTGAGTTCTGTTCTACATTTTTTTTTTAAAGTTTTTAAATAATCTTTTTAACCATGCATCCATAAAATTGATATGATTTTACACTACATTTTAATTTGATTAATTAACATTACGTTTATATACTATGTACATTGTATTTTTTTTATTATAAAAAGCTTAAAAAAAGCTACAACCTTTAAAATATTTAAAATCGAATTACTTATAATTATGTTTTAAAATTACTAATAAAATTAAAAAAAATATTTGAGCCCCCTATACAATATTATATGACATTCATGCACAATTAGGATTTTAAAACAGGGATTATATTTTTAGACCCGTGTTTAGTAATATATTATTTTTTTTTCCTGTTTTCAATACTCTGACCTAATTCCAGTTTTAAAAGTCTGTATTCCATGATTTTTCATACAATTTTTCCTTAAAGAAGACAATTTCATCTTCATGACAAAAAAATTGAGTTGCAGTTTTCTTGTAAGGACAAACTGTGTACATATGCAATAATCAGAAAAATTGTATCGTGTAATATAACTGGCTTTATATCAGTTTGTGAATTACTCTATAATTTTATCATGATTATTATTTTACAATATACATATATTATGCTGATGGATGGAATATGAAATTTATATCCATGGCACGAAGTAAAAAAAGACTATTTAATATGCATAATATATATTTTACATATTTTTTTTTCACTTTAAAAGTTATTGCGCTGATGAATCGCTTAATTATCGCTTAAATAATGTCAATTTCCATGATAGCAGTGTAAAATTATAAGAATGTTTTCTCTTATGTACTATTATTATTTAACTGTGATGATACAAGCATGTTTATTTTCTTTACTGCCGTAAAAGTATCTTCTAAAGTACACTTCAAGCTAATTATTTTTATTAACATTTCATTTCTAATTAGAACCTCTTATCTTTATTTTACCACCTCCATAGCCACCCTGGGAATAACCTGCAAGAACGATTTTAGGGACGTAAGAAACTATACCTGCTACAGGTAAAAGAAGGTGTGAGCTCTATATGGTTTAATATTTGTGAGAAAAAATAATAGGCTAAAATTTGCAGTGTCTTGTCAAAAGGTTCCACTTATTAATATCATAGTGTGGAGTGTAATTAGATGTTTTACAACATTCCTAACACTTCAAAACTGTTTTTGTTAAATAAAAATAATAATAATAAAGTCGGCATGATAAGATATAAACACTAATAGAGCTAAAAAATTTATATTGTAATATTATTTTTATGATAACATAATTATTACACTGTTTTAATGTGAATGATAACGTTATCTATATGTTTGCCTTTTTGAAATAATGTTAAAATACTTATAATCTAAAAAGAAAGCTTCAAACGGATCGAATATAATGTAACCTACCTTTATAAAAAAAAATTGAAGTGATTACGTGATTAGTAATAAAATTATAAAATCATAGTGCTGCTAAAAAAATAATAATAAATTTCAAATTCATAATATAATAATATAGTATAAAATGTATTAATGTAGTTTGAATATTTTGTGGTGTTTATCTGAAATTTTGACCTGCTCATATGAAATTGTTAAGACATCGTAAATTAAATAATAGACTAGTAAAATTCATCGATATTTAAAAATAAAATCCACTCATATTTAATAATACTCTATGACAAGGAATTGCCTATAACAAAAATCACCTGTTTTGTCCTAACCATACATGCTCATGGTGAATCTTTTTATTTTATGTATATGGGAAAGAAAGTTTATAAAAAAAAATATCATTGTTAATTTTTATTTTGCAAAATGTGTAGGTAGATAAATTTTGGAGTAAGTCCAAAAGAATTAGTATGAAGGCGCAACAAAAGGTTCGTGATTGACCTTATGACATATCGAAGCTGTGGATGTTGCGGCTAGACGCCATCTTGGCATTGTGACGGAGCAATGAGGTGAGGTGCTTTACAACCGAGAGGCACGAGAAACAAAGGAGCATCACTTGGGGATGTCAAATATCTCCTTCCACTTTCCTTTGAAATTATACGCCTAATTATAAACAGTACTCATTAGTCATTACCTATACCTACCTTGTTAATACATTGTCAGAGTTAAAAAATAATTATTTATAATTTAATATCTCAATATATCACTCTCGAGAGTAATTAGAGAAAGTTATTAAAAATATGTTATTGAACTTTTTAATTTGATTGCAAATAAAATTAAATAATTTAAGTATAATGTTATAATGTGCATCTGAAGTACTAAAAATATTATTATAATAAGGTATTAAGTATTTTAAGTTTCGTATTATTACACAGCAGTTCCTGGAATGCAAACATCGATTAAACAAATCATGACAGAGAAAGTGGGGACGTTCCGAGAAAATGCTTTAAAAAATAATTTTATGATGATGAAGTCATGCAATGATTTTTTTGCGTCACAATATTAATTCAAATATTTAATTTGTTAAAAATTTATCGCAATAAATAATAAATTTAAAAATAAGTAATTCTTTTTAAATAAAATACTTCATTCACAATGAAATTTATACTGTATAAGATATATTATTACTGATGTGCATAAATATATTTATTTGCTAAACTAATATGTTGCTCATTAAATTTGGTTAGTAATATATATTTTAAATTAATCTTATGTAAAAATTTTGTATCTATGTAAATTAATTTTTTTAAAAATTAAAAATACTCGTAGTAAATGAAGTATACTAAAACTATAAAGAAAACGAATTAAAAAAAAATGAAAGGAGTATTGAAAATAAGTAAAACAACACTTACTTCACCAATCACTCTCATGATCGTTACTAATTCTGTAATAAATAATTATATTTAACCTCTCTGCCTGTAACATATTTATTTATAATACTACGTTTAAAAAATACAGTATAGGAAAAATTGGTATATCATCCATAACAATTAATTATTTTACATTATAATAATTATATAATACTTTTTATATGATTTAAGCTACACAACACATCATAATGTTAATGCAATAATGCTTATTAGGGCTTTTGTTAATATGTCGGCACGTTGATTAAAATGGTTTACACAGAGAATAGCATTCAAGCTAGCTCTATAGCTAGGCTGCACTATAAGTAATATCTAAGTAAGTGTCGGCGGCTTGACTCTGCTAGAGTATACATAATATAAGCAAGCTTTAGCATCCTGTCACCTCACATCACACCTATACAGACGAACTACTTTGCTGCTGGCAGCTATAGCTGGCTAGAAAGATGTCATAAACCGTACTGCATGTCTTATATTATTATTATTATTATGTTTTTTATGTCAACAATATAACATAGAAAATAAGAACGCTGTACTATACAGAAGTATAGTCAAGAGCTTTAAGTTTCTAGTCTTCCATCTCTTAAAAAAATAAGTCAAAGCTATCTTAGTTTACTATGACGTAATTGTCACAGTGCTATGTATAATACTAGTGTAAATATTATAAATACTTATAAGTTATGAGTAAGATGCTAATTTAGTCATTTGCTCTTTAAATTGTTATTTTTTTTTATTATTTAAAAAGTTATTAATATAAATTTAAATTTATGTTATGATGTTACTATTTTTTAGTATATATATAGATGGGGAAAAGGGGTAACTTCTTTTTGTTGGATCAAGTGTTACAGAGATAATATAATTGCTATAGCTGTGTCTGTACCTGCTTCTCTAGTTGATGATAACACTAAAGCTAAAGCTCAAAGTGTAGTAAAGCGGCGGCGGCGGCGATGTTTGACGACAGAACGTGGAGCGACAGATATGAGTCACGAGATTAACCCTTACCTCGGCCGGCGCAGTCATTCATGCATGTAAGTCTCTGCTGCATCGAGACAATTATGTCATACTGACTCCGCGTAATCTCATACGTTTGCATTGCACATGTCTGATACCACCAGAGATCTTATAGTATGTAAGCTCTTTGCTGTGATACATCATAAAGTTTTTTGCATGAAGTTTTGAATGCACTTTTAAAGAATGGACTTCAATCTTTTTAATTTCCCAAATGAACACAATAAAAATAGTGCCCATATGAGATGCAGCATTTGAAATAATAAGGACCGAAATTGGATTTTTAATTCATTTGACAGTGACATACAGATTCAGTAATATAGATAATAAAAATTATACCGGCTCGTCAGTATATAATATAGCATGCTCCTAAAAAGAATCAAATTGTTGTCCTCTTTCTGTATAGCAGTTTTATACCACTTATAATACAAGTATAGTTCTGTTGCTCTTAAAATTAAGATGAAGCACCAAAAATTTTCGATTTAAGTTTTAAAATTGAACCCCAATGAACTTGCATCCTTAAAGAATTTTTGGTTCAAAAAACTATATAAAGTCTCTAAACGAAGCTTGTTTTTTAATAAGAATTAATAAAGCAAATCACAAAAATTCAATATATATTTTATTAAAACAAATTATGACGTCATAGGTGTCGCTCCTCAATACAAGTTCTGTCTACATATTACAAAGGGATTCCCCGATGACACGATTTTTATATATATATATATATATATATATATATATATATATATAAATCGTCACCAAACTTGAAAACATATATTCTTAAAAAACTCTGATTTTTGCACATTATTTTAGTTATGCAATAAAAATATATCATGTACATTGTACGGTTGTTCGTTATATCAATAATAGACTGCAGCGAAAGTAATTATAATTGCAGAGACCTGCCTTGCGGCGTGTAGGATTAATAATCCCATATACCAAGCACAAATAACGTGTAAGTGAGAATATTAAGTTTTCAGTATATTAACATTTTTCATCACTATCGATGTGTAATTAAATATATTTGCAGAGTAAGTTTCACGGTTTTGCAATTAAATTTATTTATTATTTTTTAAAGCTGCAAAAACCACAATAATTTATTTATGAACATTTCAAATATATTTCATTTGAATAATGTAAACAACAGGTTTATTTAGGAAAAAAATGAAAGGATTTTTTTATATATATTTTTTAATTGGATATCACATTATTTTAAGTTAAACAAAAAGATATAGGTATATTATTAATCATACACTGTGACAATTAGTTGAGGTTGAACCGCATAGTAAATGATGCAGAAAAACGAGCCAAGAAAGAAACCGCAAGGTAAGATAATAATGAGGCAGACTAGCTGCCGGCGGGTCGATCTACCCGATGCTTCTCCATGAGAGCTTGTTATACTTTAATAAAATTCACAATACCTCCGGAAGTAGCAGAAATAATTAGGTTTTCATCCTTAATATTCAAATTTTACCTTTATATTTTTTTGCATTGATATTATAAAATTTTCAAAAAATTAAATCTGAAAAACTTCCGGTTACTTCCGGTTAGATTGTAATATTGATTTGACTATATAAGAGTGTGGTTGTGGCGGTAGGATGGAACGACTCAGGTTGAAATGTCAGTCAGGTGTTGATTTGATTTATTGAAGAACGGTGCACTCGGTGTGTGTTCAAGCTGCCTGCCGATGGCTGCTCATAACCCCTGGCTATGGAGCTCGTGCTAGCTCCTGATGTCTGCTGCCTTCATGGCGACGACGATCCTTCTGTCAGTCCCCGACCCTCAAATTCAAACTCATCAATATGAATATGAGATAGCCCAAACGATCAGTTAGCTTGAATTATTATACATACTTGTTTATAACTCTAAACTTTAATTATTATCAGAATATTTTACTAGCAATTTAAATTTGAAAATAAAAATAATAATACGTTTTTTTTTTTATGTGTATTATAATTATTTTAAGTGATAAATAAAAATAGAAAATATAATATAGTTTGATTTACTTTTGATGATTAAAGAAATACTATGTGTATAATTTTTTTTTTTAAGAAAAATAAATCACTTGAAGGCATATATTTTTCTAAGCCACTATACAAATTGTTTGTTTTAAAGTAGCTATGAAAAATGTTTTATTTTTTTATTTTTTATCTTAAACTTTTGCGGTTACGTTTATTAGAAAAATAAATGTTTTCTTCCATCATCTATAATATTTTTTATTCATATATATCCGTAGATCACTTTAGTTGCTTCTGCGACCGTTTACTATGTGGTTACTACAATTTTTTTTTATAGCTGTGAGCTATGAAACATTAAAAAAAATCAGCGTCTTGCAAGAAAACAGTTGAATGATAGACTGCGCGATAAGTGCGATAAACTGGTGTATTGGGATCGTTGTAACCTCGCGATGGCCAGCCCACTCTTGAGGCTACACTGATGGTAAGGTGTCCGGTGTGTGTGCCATGGTGCAAGCGGCGGCACTCGAGGCACCACCAACAACGTGTGACACGTGTAAATCAAAATGTGGCACGTGCAGACTAGACGTAAGTCGTCAATCAACAGTCCAAGAACAACTAACTTCATAATAATAACCTATACCATCAGTCTAGTCAGCCTTAGCAATAACATAGCGTAGTAAATCAGATTTGTCACTTAGATAACATTATAAAATGTGTTGAAGCGTTGCCTTTTTTAAACGTGTTCCATTTTTTTTTCTTATAAATAAAATGTTAAAATTGTTACCTTTTTACATGTCGGTCTATCTTTCTTTACAACAAATATATTGTGTATATTTTTATAGCCTTAAGGTAATATAACTCATAACTTCAAAGTTAAAAAAAAATTAGTCCATTTTCTATATTTTATCATATTTTTGTTACCATATTATAATTAACATTCACCTGTACAGTATTATGGAAATATATATAATAGAATAGTTCTTTGACCCGGGAAATTTTATTGAGACGGAACTATTTTTTAAGGGCGTAACACGGAATTCAGCTCTAATTCGCTTCCTTTCTATCCATAAAGTTAAAAGATTTATCAAAGAAAAAAAAAAAAGACAATAACAAAAAAGTTAAAAACTTGACCTTAACTTTTATAACAATATGAAGGATGTGACGAGAGACAAAAAAAATAATATCATCGTTTATTATTTATTTCTTACAGCAATTAAAACCACATGTAGTTACGCTACATATAGAATTAATGACTTCAGACTTGGTGATAGTAATATTCTTTGCTTATATTCCAATATTTACTTAAAATCAAGCGTTCCTTCTCACTTAAATCAGAAAACTGCGTGAGATCACATGTAACCAGTTAGTATTCTTAACCGCCATTTATTGCCAAGATATACCTGTCAAGAAATTATGATGAGGATTTGTGTTTGTAAATACATACATGATTGCATGGTCATAATATTGAAAATTAGAATGTGGCATTTGATGACTTTTTTTTTTTTTTTTCATATCATCATCATGTGAGATATCTTGTAATTTCATATGATGCAACTCACATGAATAATTTTAAATGTATATTATATTGTTATGGTTACCTGTTCCTTGCTGGTTTGTCTCTCGAGCCGCCGGTGTGCAACAAAGTACGTTTACTTGCTCGGGGTAAACAAATGGAGCACAAGCGGCCGAGATACCGGGCTGTGTTTGCTCTCTGCTTCCTCGCTCATGGCTCGCGCTATAGCTTTGTTGCTGCTGTTACTGCTGCTGAGGGGATTATCTCGCGCTAAACTTTTACTGTCTCTCAGACGCTAAGCTGTGGACTGTAATCTCAGTTAGTTGTCTGTACTCAGTGTGATGGTAGCCTCATATGCATGCACAAAAAATCATAAAATGCACCACAAAGTTAGTATAATATACATGAAACTTCTGACGAGGATATGTAATATATGTTTATTTTTGGTATATTTCGTCACGTTATACTTGTATGAAAATGAGATACATTTGTCTCTAACGGTATTTTTTTTATTATTATTATTTTTTCATTTACAGAATGACAATTAAAGACTTAAAAATCACAAAGTGTAAGGTTATATTTCCATAGCCATTTCAGATCCATTTTTAGCATTAGAACTGCTAAAACCAGTTTAGAACTGGAATTAACCCCTGCTAAAACTAAAACGGTGCTAAAGTGCTTTCTGAATACCCCAAGCCTTACATTTTGACATTACCTTTCCGACTCTTCATGGACCCGAAATATTTTGCAATGTTTTTTTATATTTTAAATAGGTATATTAAATTTATGAATCCATATTATATATATATATATATATATATCTTTGTACACTATATAATATATTTATTCATTTATTTATCCTTGTATACACTTGTACAGTACAGTAAGTGACTGAGAGAACCATGAAATGAATATTCAGTATTGTTAGATACACCTGTCACACCTCCCCGATGTGCACCGTACCAGTATTTCTTCTTAATAATTACTCCATTTTGGATCCAATCTGCCGATGATAAAAATCGAACTCACGACCATCCATGCAAGAAGTTTCAATTAATTCAATAATTTAAAAGATAGGAAAAAAAAAAATCATGCATGACATGAAACTATTCTTAGCTTTTGTATGCAAATTATAAATAAATAAAAAAAAAACATCTTCTAATTATTCTTAAAAAAATAATACTTTTTTTTTATCAATCTTCAAACATAATTAATTCTTTGGTGTAATGAAGAACAATTAATAAGTCTCAAATACAATTATATTCTTATTACAACATTATACTTTACCTTTAGCAATTAGTATAATGTACAAGCAATGTAAACATGTAACCTATCCTTTTTATATAACCTTTTGTCACCTCACGTTAGTAAATTATCATAGTCACGTTCATACTTAAAAATGAATTCTAACTGAAGATCTTTTTGGCAGTGATGAAGATTAATAATATTTATGTAAGTTACAAAAAAAAAAAAAAAAAAAAAAAATATGAATGGAGAGAAAAAAAAAATGGGTGGGTAAAAAATCTTAACCCACCTTTTTTTACAATTGAATGAGAAATTATTGTTTGCTTTGGATTTTGTTGTAAAGAAAAGGTAATGCAGGCTGCCTGCATATTATTTACTTGATCAGTCCAGGTTATGGAAAGGTCACGTGATACACGAATGAAAGCTGAAATGTGTTGCGCTTGTGACTAACGAAGACATACCGATGCTTGAATGAATACACTGAATGCTTGTGTCATCAAATTGACGCCCCCTCCCCCCACCTCCAATTTTTAAAAAAGCGGAACAATCACGCCAACAAACATTTTGATCGTCAATTTTATTCAAACTGGATAATAGGGTTTGCGTGTTTCAACAAGTCCTATAAGTCAAAGATTCACACCAATTTAACATGATTTTAAATTTTAAACTTAATAAAAGTCAGTTAAAATTATATTGAAAGGTTGTTTACCTCACGATTCATCGGTATACTTTGATAGAATCCTCAACTCTCATTATATATCATTCGCACGTGTACCTGCATGATCGAACTCAATTGTAATTATTTTTAAATAATAATTTAGAACATAAAAATAAATTTATTTATTTTTTTTTTTTTTTTTTCTTTATCACACAGAGACTTTAGAAAATTAAAAAGTATTATAATTAAGTTTGTCTTATTTTATTGCAGTAAATTAAATTTACATTGACCAATTTTAAACGTAATTTTGTTTTTGTTTTTGTATTTGTTTTTATTTATTATTTATTACACATAAAGAACCGTAAGGTACAAAGTGCAAGTTTACAATATTTAAAATATTTTAGTATTGCAATACCTGTAAAAGAAACATAAAAATTAAAACATATTTTCATCAGTTTTATATTATTATAATTACAATCATACATATTATAGCATTATCTTCTAGTCAGTCCACAATACCTAAGAAATAAAAAATTTATATTCAAAAACACATTTTTATAATAGAGAACAATCTGAAAACTAATTCTTTATTATATTACTATATTATTAATATAATCTATTACAAGAAAAGCATTAACATTATTTATAGCTGTTCTTTTTCTTGTTATGGCATAAAAATTGTTCTGCAGTAAAAATTCAATCAGTTTTGACCGAAACTGTTGATTACTATATTAGGTATATCTGGTTGTTTTAAGGTATCAGGAAGATTGTTGTACAGCTTTGACCCTAATAAATATAAGCTTCGCTTTTCGTGTTCAAATTTAGCAACATCTATATAAATTTTTTGAGAATTTCTGGTGTTATGGCATGTTATTTTTTCATTTGTCGTAAAATTGTCAATATTTCTCCTTACAAACATTATCATGGAAAATATGCACATTTTATTCTAGTCTTCGTATTAAATGGGACATTTTACTGAAATGCATATGGGTACTTATAAAAACTAGCAATTTTGAAGTCTCATTCAAATACAGAAATAATGGAAATTGAAAAGAAAGTTAATCAAAACCAACCAGAGTGAAAAAAGTCTGTGTTATCAATTGTAATATAAATATACCATTATTTGTATTATATAGGTACAGTTTAAAACAAAAATGGACAACCTTTGACTCTTTAAAGACACAATTAATTTATTTAACTGTCAAAAAAAATAATAATAATAAAATATAATTGAGTTAGAGTTCAAAATTTGAGTTCAGAATTTTGGATAAAATAGGCAATATTTTTCTGGCCTTCCTGCGAAATTTGGTACCAAAACTAACTTTTTGGTCCACATATTGTAAAATTAAAAAGGAATATATGTACGTACGTATTGACATGTTTAAGTTATATCACAAATTGAGATTTTTTTCTTAGCATTTTATCCATTCCATTCGGTACGAAGGGATGAGAGTTTGACTCATGAGGATGAGAGACAGTGAGACAGAGAGAGATGCAGCGGCGAGATGGAGATCCCCGCAGTCTCCGCCTCCACATGCCACGACATTATTTCCTGCCTGGCATATTATATACCTTGTTTCTTAAATACCGACGAACGTGCATAGGCTTTTGCCTCAATGCTTTTTTGTTGTCTCATTTCCCCAATTTTATATCTAGTCGATTGAGCGGATCATGACAACTATAAATAAATCATGTTTTAAATGTTTATTAAGTTTTATTCTTTTCTATATATTAAAAAGCAACAACATATACACAAACAAGAATATATAATATAAAATATATATATTATATATTATTCTCTTGAATGCAGCATAGTAATGGCTAATTTTATATTATACCTTTCAGTTGATTCTCTTGTAAGATGTAATATTATTTCTTCTCTAACAGAAAACAAACAATAGTGCTACATCTTGCAAAGTAAATAAAAATATAAAATTTCCTTTTATAGAAATAGATTCATGAAGGTTATACACATTTCTATCAAATCAATTCCTTTTCATAAAATAAAACACATAAATACAATATACAGTATATATAAAGTGAAATATAATACAAAATGGTTAAATTGATATTAAATATAAATTTTACTATTATATTACATAGAGTTATAGTAATTTATTGATTATAAATTATAACATAACACAAGTTGATTTTTATTTGCATGCTATAATAAAAGTCAACGTATATCAAATCAACTTGCTTGAAGGTATATTTGTTATTTGTAAGACTACTTTTGGCATGTATATTTTATTTTTAATAGGTGCGGGTCAAGTTTTTAATGAAATTATGTTTTGCAATATATAGTAAATGTATAGAATACAAAATATTTAGAATTAATGTACTTCATGATCGTGATATTATAGTGCATATAAACTATATGAGAATGTCAACCTTTAAGTATAACACATAGGGTATATAAAATATGAACTATATGTATGGTATACCTATATACAGATATACAAGTTTAGTGTCAAATAAAAGTAGATTGATGCTTTTACTCTTCAGGAATAATTTTTTCCTCGTTATATTAAATATTTTAGAATTCCAGTCATGAAATTATTATAGAAAAGTTTTTGTTCAGTAAAATATAATGAAATAATTCGTAGTTAAATTATATTTTATTGAATTAATTATTTATATGAAATAATTAAAATAATAAAATGCTATTGATTGCAATTTTTTTCATTTTAAATTTAAGTGTAATTAAAATAACATAACTTATTTGGTTATATAGAGAGTCTACAGCTAAAAATGTGCATTTAAATCGCGCATTAAAATCTCCAAAATTTTGAATGACTGGGAAATATTATAAATATATTTATAAGAATATAAAATTGTTATCAAATCTCATTGTTATAACGTATCTTATTATCGACCTTTTCTAATTTGCATGTTGGGTCTGTGTTGAGAGAGGAAGGGGGGGAGGGGGCTCGTCCCGGGACAGGACGGCGTCTAGGACGGACGGTTGGTTGGTGAGCCAAGACAATGGTGGGTGTGGAGGATTGGGGCGATGCCAGCAGACAAACATTTACCTCCAAATCTGAAAGCGCACGTCCCAGATTGGACCGGCCAAAAGTCACTATCATATATGCAGCAATGACCCTCCCCAGCATTGAATAAGATTAAAACATGCTGAGACTAACAGATAATCATCTAATTTAAAAAAAAAAATCCATTGTAGACAAAATATAAACACAAAAAATATGACTTTTTAAGTCACTAAAAAAAAAAAACAAATTGATCAACACATGTCTAAAAGATAACAAAATAAATTTCATTGAAGGTGTGATATAAAACATAGATACTCATGAAATATTTACATAAAATATGCAGAGTGATAAGTTAATTTATATATACAGCTATATAATCAGAATCTATTTATAAATATTTTTATTTGTAATTCATTTAAATATTATTTTTTACTAAAGTTTAGTAATTGTTACCAATGATTAAATGGCTTACATCATCATTATACAGATGTATTTTATTTCTTGATTTGCTATTATTATGTCAGTACTGTTAAATTTTGCTCTCTTTAAAAAAAAAAAAAGTACAAAATTATTAACATTTATGAGAAAGTTATTATACGAGTAATATAATATTATATTTGTTAAATAAATCACAAGCAATACATGCGTACAGTATCAATCTTTTAGCATAAGACTGTACCTCAACATCATAATACAATTATTATTTTTATTTATTAATATTGATACACAGCATTTCATATAATAATTCAGAATTTAATTAGCTTAATTTATTGAAAGTAGTATACATAAACATTTATATGTTATTATTACAGTCACACATATATATTTTAAATTATTTAAATGAATGCAATTTATAGCTGCATTCAGTATGATTGAGGTAGGTAAGTAAGAGAGGGATGCAGGCAGACTGCAGACAGCATGCAACTTGCATATACCACCAGCAAGTTTCTACATGTAAGGCTTGTTTGAATGTCTGCAATTTGAAATGCACCAAGCGCACTACTGCACTGACGACACATAAGATTTATGTTATGATATATTATGCTTGCTGCAGACGATTGATGAGTTCCTATATGAGCTCTGCTGCTGATTGCACTTCAAGTCAACGTCCCTAAAATTAAAGATTTTTAAATTTCTAAAAAAGAAGATCCTATACCTTCTTGTAATTTAATTTTTTTTTGTAAACTACTATTGGGATCACTAAAACAAGATCTTGTTTCTTCATAAAGTTTCAGTAAGGAAATTAATATTGGACACGATTAGCGAAAGTGTTATCCAGGAATTTAACCAGCTTTTCACTAACCGTCGCTAGGACCTTGTTTTGGAAAAGCACTATATAGACGTGGATAGTGAAAAACCTGGATATCTTCCTTCGTGAATCACGCCCATTGGGTCAATAGCATGCTGGAAGGAATATTTTGGACCTATTTTTTTCAAAGCGCTTAGAAGGTGTTGAAGATTGAAGAATGAACCACCTCCCTTTGTTACGATGATATTCATTGACTAGTATGTTAGTAATGCAATACTATGTAACATTATTATGAAAATTTTGTCGGAAAAAAATTATGTCCCTTATACTTTAAAATCTTTAAGTATTAAATTTGTTTATTTAACGATTTTTTTATTATTTTTTTCAACTTCATGACTGTGAGAAATGGACTAATATCATATTTTGTTCTTCAGTGGTAAGAAAACTGGTGCTAACTCTGCTAACAGTCAAAGTCAAATGATAATTATTCAATAGCTGAAATAAAAAGTGAAGCAAAATTACATTAATATAATTGTCATAAGTTTTTTATTGCTGGAAGTAATATTGAATAAAGAAACTACAAAATTTAGAAATGTAATCTTGCATGAAATACGTTTATTATTACATATTAACAAAATAACAAAACATTTTGTTTTAAATTCAAAAATTCATAATAGTGCTGATGATTTTTTTTATATAATTTAATGATTCTTATATAATATAATTTTATTTCATAATTGTAATTAATAACCTTCTATGTTCAAGGCTACCTCGACTATATATATTATAATATAAATAATATAATGAAAGTAATAAAATATAATATTAAAATGCTAATTAAGATTTATGTTTCGAGTGCTGACAGTAGCAAAATGGCAATGCTTGAACAGTTTAATATGAGACGATGATGAAGATGATTTGATGAGTTATATTAATATATTATAAAATATATATATGTACGTCTACGGTGTATAAAAAATAATTTTCTATGCTTGTCACCATTTTAATACATAGATGGATTAACATCTCTTTAATAAAATTTTTTGATGATCAATGATAGAACAATAGTTTCTTTTGTCTGTTAATTAATCAATTGCATGGTGTCTTGTGTATTACTAAAAACTTATATGCTATAAAAGAATCTTATTATTTAGAATAATTCTCTACAGGATATACACGGAAAACATATGTATAGCTACATATAAGTCCAATTGAGATAAATAAAATTTAAAACTGTCAGATTATACTTCTGCAATTTTAAGATTAATTCAGAAAAAAGGAAGAATTTTTGATCGTCTCCTTCATATTTCAAATCTAAAAATTTGCGGCAAGAAGTTTCAATCTCTATGTAAAGTTTTGCAAATTTTAACGTTTATTTATAGGAAAGGTAGAAGCCTTTAAATGTTGGGATTAATCTTGAACTATATAATGTTTTGGAAGAGAAGGGTAGAAGTTTATAATTGAAAACAGAAAACAATATTAGGTATCGATAAATTGTAAATGAAAAATACAAATATGTACTGTACATATTATTATGTAATAATAATTACATGCATGATGTTGGGGGAAAGGGGGGGTTGTAAGCAATACTGATAACAATTAATTTAGTTCGACAATGACTGGATTCATGTATTTTCATTGGCACATATATTAATAAACTAATTACTGTTACACCATAACATTCCATTTCAAGTATATCGTATTTTTTTTTTACAAATAAATATTTTATTTTTTCAGTGTATCTCCCCTGAAGGTACATGTGTTAAGTTTAAATCTATTGTTAGTTTCATAGTTTGCCCATGTATAGAAAGAATATATAGGGTAAAACAGGTCGCACAATCCCTACTTAGTTAATTAGAGTGGCACTCCTTAAGGCAGTGAACAGTTCTAGCAACAATCTTACTTTTAGTCGGATCGTTTGATATCGTTCAAAATGAATGACTCAAGCTTTCAAACAAGTTTGTCTTCATTAATAATCCTGTCATACCATAATTAATAAGCCTGTGGGTGTTTTAGTTAATAAGGGGAAGTATTTAACGCGGGAGCATAAGACGATTAAATTTTAATATATATATATATATTTTTTTTTTATTATTCATCTAAATAGAATTACCTAATGTTGCTCATGGTCATACTATATTATAATTATTTATCTATCATTGATTGCAAATCTTTTTAAAGATTATATAATTTTCTTCCTTCAACAATTCAAGGCATAATAAATGACAGATATATAATAATAAATTTATATGTACATTTTTTTAAAGTTAATTAATTTATTGTTAAGTTTGATATGACGTAAATAAGAAAGGTATAATAATTAAAATTTTAAAAGGAGTGGAGAAATACATTTAAATATTTCAACACATGAATAACAATGAAAAATTATTGTAATTAACATGATTTAATTGTATGTAGGGTAAGATCTATGTTGACAATTTTAATTACAATAAATCTTATTATTTTTTATATATATGCTGAACTTAAAATTTTATTTTAGTTTCCTTCTCCAACATATAACATGTAACAGACAGTAAGTTAGATTTTTTTCACATATTTTTTTTATTATGAAGCAGTCACATTTGGTTACAGGGGAACTCAGCATTTACTGCATGAACGACTATGAAAGTGCCATGGATTTTACCAAGCGCGGATCCAGAAAAAAAAATTCGGGAGGGGCTGCCTCCAAAAGGCTAATGTTAAAAAAAAATTGGAGAGGGGGAAATGCCTATATTGCCCATGTTAAATCCAAAATTTCATGGGGGGGAGGGAGGGTCTGCAGTCCCCCAGCCCCCCCCCCCCCCTCTGGATCCGCGCCTGTATTTTACATCTGTATAATATATATGTTGTTTAGCTTTTGTCATATTTGCAATCGAAACATTTTTATTATTTTCTGCATTTTGTGTACAACGTACACTGGTTAAAAATTACACAGGGGCTATTCACAAATTTATGAAGTTAGTAAAAAGAAAAAAAAAAAAAGAAAGAAAAAAAAAAAACGGCCTTTCTGTGATTCATAACATACTTAAAAATCACACGAAAAAAAGTTAATATTTTAAACACTGGTAAACCTATCGTTGTTATTGCTTAATTTATTTAAAACAACTACAGATCTATAAACAAAGAATCCTCCAATATTTTTCTAATCAGCCCATCATCACATTCTGATAAAGAATAGATTTAACGTTTATTTATATTTTATGGTAGCATTCAAGGCGAAGAGGGGAGGGGGATTAATTTTCTTTAAATTGTATAAATCACGCATGTATATATTTTAATTGAATATAAAATAAAAGTTAATCAAATTTTTAACATGATTCACAAACAAACAAAGAAGAAAAATAATACCACAATACCTCAACTTAATTCAGGATATGTAATTATATAACAATTTGAATTTGACGTTAAGAAACTCACATGATGGGTCATTTCCCCTTTTATTTTTACCCTTTAACAACTTATACGTAAATATTAAATTTTATTGTTATAAAGTTTTGCTGTTATTTTTAATATTGAGTTCAATTATTACATAAATTAATTTTATGTAATCATTCTTGTGGAAATAAAATTAAAAACATGTGAGAGAGTGAATATATAATATTATAAAGGTAATTATGGGGGAGAGGAGAGAACTAATTTGAGTGGGTGATTTCATTGTGTGGCTTACAACGGAAGATATCAATAATGGTAGCCACTGTAGAAAGCAAACAACCTCAAAACTATATAATAATTATGCAAAACTAGTGTCATCACAGTTCTCTCTGCTTTGTTGGATAATAATAATAATAATAATAATAATGCCATGAACAAACATGCTAAGCAACAATTCCTCCATGTTGTTGAGCTCTAGCTAGCAAACATAAACCATTTTTACAACATCACAAAAGCAGCTTAGCATAATGACGTTATATACAATGCAAATATTTCTATTGCCATGTTATATAAAAAAAATTAACGAGGTATATTAATATAATTTATATAGATTAAAATGTGATCAAATTAAATATAATATATATAATGTAATATTACAGTACATGACAATCATATCAAAATATATGGTAGTTTTTAAATATTTTAATTAAAAATATTTATTGTGTTTTATATGTAAAAATTGTTAGGAATTTATTATATGTTTTATTATAATATTTTATAAAGAGGTACATTAATATTTACAGATTATATGTTTATAAAATAAGATTATTTTGTTTTATTTTAAAAATAATACCATGTTTAAAGAACAATTTTCTGTTCATTCCAAAGTCCGTCTCAATCAGCTAAAACTGGTAAAAGACCACTTATTACGATTGATAAGTGCGTGGCGAGAAGAAAGTAAGGAAACAAAAATATATCACAATTAGCCAATTACTTTGCTTTTATATAGAATTTCCCTTAATTTGGTTTAAGTTAAGATGCGCAGTATAACAAAACAAAACTGCTTGCGCATTTATTTACTCGTTGCTATGGAAACGGTGGCAGGTATAATAATTTCATTTGGTTGGTTTTTCTGCGCAATAAAGAAAAAAAAAAATGATTGTGCGCATTTATTTACTCGTTGCTATGGAGACGACGGTAAATAGCTCAGTAATGTTGTTTGTTGTCATTCAAATGAAACAATTCACGCGGATCACCGCAATTATAAAATCATACAATTTATGCTTTTCAATTATACAATAATTAAGTTTTTAATAAAAAAATTACTTTAAATAATAATTTATAAAAAAATTGAAAATATTATTTATACAATATTTGCCATTCCTCGGCTACTCGAGGAAAAAAAGAAAGAAATTAAACATAGCCCTCTCTCTCTCTCTCTCTCCCTATCTCTATCTTACTAATTTAAATCATTTGTTTGTATGTATCTGTTGTATATACAACAGATACATACAAACAAATGATTTAAATTAGTAAGATAGAGATAGGGAGAGAGAGAGAGAGAGAGAGAGAGAGAGAGAGATGGGGGTTGAGAGAGGGCTATGTTTAACTTTCTTTTTTTCCTCGATTAGCCGAGGAATGGCAAATATTGTATAAATAATATTTTCAATTTTTTTATAAATTATGATTTAAAGTATTTTATTTATTAAAAAAACTTAGTTATTGTAAAATTAAAAGCATAAATTGTATGATTTTATAATTGCGGTGATCCGCGTGAATTGTTTCATTTGAATGACAACAAACAACATTACTGAGTTATTTACCGTCGTCTCCATAGCAACGAGTAAATAAATGCGCAATCATTGTTTTGTTTATTGCGCAGTAAAATTTCAACAAAGTTTTTTGAACAAAACCGGAGTGGTATATATATAGACATAGAAATATAAATTATTATATAAAATAAAAAAATTATATTAAACAAATTTTGCGATGGAAAATATTATTAAAAAATTTTCATGCATGGTAAAAATCTATGGTTGACCTCACACAGATTTATATGTATATTTTAATTTGTTTTATGCAGCTTTCAATATTTTTAATATCTTTTTAATTCTGTTTAGAGAAACTATTATATTTGAACTTGGTCACTAATTTCTATTGTCCAGCTTTCACTGTTATGACCTATGAGTGGAGTTTGGAAGTACCTTTTCACTTTTCAGTAATTGTAAATATAGGAAAACTTTTATAAATTTTATTAGTATTTATTTAACAAGTGAACAACAAATAATTAAGTTGTCACTAAAATATTTTTATCAAAAAACTGGTTTTGGATATTTTTTACAAGTTATAAAAATTAAATTTGTAGGTTGTAAATTATTTAATTACGTTTGAAAAGTAAATAAATATAACTTCCACCCTCATCTATAGAGACACTATATTATATATATAATAATTTAAAATATATATATACCGTTTCGATTAAATTATTCCTCCTCCTTTTTTTCAAAGGATATTATTATAAAAAATGTTGGTGCGGCGGCAAATCATAGGCAAGTTTTTCCATGCTGGTGAGGGAGGGTGTGGGTGGTATGGGAGGGGGGAGAGGTAGTACATTGATACTTGGCACTATATGAGTGTATTATGGAGGTATATATATGCCTGCCCAAGACTGTATATTTTATGGCAAGCGTCTGAAGTACTATGGAATATCCGCAGATTAAGGTATATAATGCTTAATACATTTGAATAATTTGGGCAATGCTAATGCTGCCCTCACCAGAGAAAATACCGAACTGCATGATACATTTTTTATTTTAAATATATAGTAAAACGCCATTGGATGCAGCTAGCAGCTACAACTATATGTGTGCGGCTGGGAATGTGCATTTTGAATGTGATTTAAAATAAAATTTATTTTCAAAATAATAATAATAAATTGATTTTTTTACCGATTGCCTAAAAATAAATATTACAACTCTGCGATCTGTGATCAAAGTCTCCCAAGAAAACCTATACTGATTCTTTAAAATTATAAAGCTATATGAGTGGAGTATACACTGTTATTCATGTCATATAGTTGAAGATTTTTTTTTATAATACATAAAATTTAACTATCTGTTTTTGAGCCCTATATTTTCAACCACAGATAAAACGACTAGTTCTATCAAACATTGTGATCTTTGTCTTTGAATCTGCAGTCTCATATTTAAAATTAATTTGTTAAGTGGTGAATTGTTTCAGTAAAAATACATGCATTTCCCTAATATGCACTGAAATTGACAAACGTTATTTGACGGGAGCGTGGCATATTATTTTATAATTTTTGCACATTTTTATAAAGTTAAAGCATATACAAAACGTAAGAGATACCCTGATGCGCATCGATATATTGTGTTGTATTTAGTTCTGATCAATCTGACCTGCTAGCTATTTATATTATTAAAGGTTAAAATAATGTTGCTATATAGTACCGTACATATGCTGTAATATCCTAATAATATATGAAAACAGAAAATCTTATATTAACATTTTTATGAATGGTGCTTTAATGCAAATTAAATTAATATTTAAAATATTATTATGGAAATTATAAAAAAAAATCTATAATATATTTATATTTATGTAAAAAAATTTATTAAAGAAAAAAGAAAATTTTGAAACCATAAATTAATATATATTTTTCATGATACTGTCTCAATATTTATAATTGACATTCATTAAAAGTCCATGCATGGTGAATTTGTGATTCCTCCTTGGATTATGAAAATGTCTTGGTTAATGGTGAGTCGTCGCCATATCCATCCATGGTGGTTGCTCGAGGGCCGTGACCTGTGTGACCCGCGCGGCTGTGGCTGCGGCGGCCTCACCTCTGCCCGCCCTGGCGCAGCTGGAGGAGGCTGCCTGCCTGATGCCGCCCCCGCCCCGCCCCCGCACTGCATCTGGGGCCTTGGTCGTGCGCCACACACCTGCACCGCGCCTGGCGCCCGCCCAATGAGCAACCTTTCTTCCTTCCGGGCAATATGATTGTACTGACACTATCAATGAATCTCGGTATAACAAAACTTTAAGTATTTCAAATTTTGTATTTTTTATTAAATTGAAATCTTATGTATTTATCGAGAAAATCAGCCAAAACCGGACATCTTTTACATCGCAATTCATCACCTTACGGTTATATAATATAAGCTAAATGTCAGTATTATACTGATATTAGGGAGTTTTGAAGCTGATTTTCTCTTGATATTATTAATATGATTTAGTAAGTAAAATACTAAACATATCTCGAGTTTATTTATGGCAGTGCTGCAAGAATACTCTTGTAAGTAATGAGAAAAATTCCCAATTCGCTTAAAAGGGAGAAAGTTAATCATTAAAAGTTTGTAATTTCTTACAACTAATTCATTAAATTTATATATATAACAATACTATTTTAAACTTCCTTCTTTTATCTTTTTTTTTTTTTCATTTATAAATTTATGCTAACATCTCTCTTCATTTACGTATTACCTGGTATTTTTTTTTAAATCATTATTAAATTTATAGAACAATAATATATCATTATAAAATATTCTTATGAGATAGAAAGATGTAATTTATTTCGAAACAGTTGACCTGTGTTGTAAGTCATGAATTGCACATGTCGACACTTGATTGCGAGTGAAGAGATGTTATCACGCGCCCTAGCTGCCTGCCTGCCTGCCTCATGTTGCGGAGCGTGCACTCCACCGCGATTTAGTCACACTCGAGCGTCCTCCACAGCAAATTCCAAATTAGCAAACGAGGTACTAGCAATTTTTATTACGTCGTTAAACAACCACATTTTTTTTTTTTTGAAAATAAAACTAATGTTGATTATAAACTTCATGTTGTATTTTATAATGAAATGATTTAATATTTTAATGGGGAGGAAATTATAATATAGACTAGAATGATAAAATATACATATTATAATATATAACTTTTACAGAAAAATTTAATGTATGCAGGTTTGTTTTTTATGTCCATCTTCTTAAATATAATAGCGTGTAGTGTAATAAATGTAAATATTGTAATAATTAGATTCCTTCAATATATTAAGAACACCAATTTAAGACCAGACGTGTTATTTCTTATAAAAGACTTGAGCTCATTTTTCATATCTTTAAACTTTGAATGTAACCTTTATTGTAAGTTTCAAAACGTGTGCTTTTTCATCTGTAGAATCCATAGACACACACACACACACACACACACACACACACACACACACATATATATATATATATATATATATATATATATATATATATATATATAATTATATATATATATATATAATCATTTTTTTGTTTTTATTTTCATTTGTAATGGAGAATCTATACACAGTTTTATATACATTATATGTTATTTTTTAAATATTTTACTCAAAATTTAATCTAAGATATTCAAAATATAGCTCTGAAAAATCATGAAACCTAATTTGATGTCTAACGTAACCAAAATTCATATATATCATTCTGTTTCTTCCCATCAGAGACAATCTTCATTTAATTATATTTAATCAAGCAATAATATTAAAAAATATATATTTAAAAATCAGAATGATACAAGCAAAGTATTTTATACTTTTTTATTCTCTTTCATAAAATATACATAATACTGCTTTAAGTTTACTACCTCTCGATATTAGGATGAAGTTTTAAGTTTATAGTAATAAAAATACCTTCTGTTAAACAGAAGTTCTGCCAATCATTATGTTACTGCATATAAACTAACTATAATAAAAACAAGCTATCAATATTTATTTAAATTATTTAAAACCAAGAAATAACTATCATCTTATAAGTATACAAGAAAGTAAATCTTTTATGGCACCTATGTAAATTAAATATTAATGTAATGCATGAGGAACATACCATGAAATTTTGTGCATACAAGTAATTTAGTTTTATTGATTTTGAACAACTAAACCACATTCTTTGAGATGCATTATAAGAAATGTGCATCTGTATGCAATCAACTTTAACCATAATACAATTTGGTACCTGCTGCACACCTTAAGTTCTTGCATAAGAAATATGCTTTAAAAAAAATATGTAGAATGCCTCTGTGTAATAATATTTTGACCCCTTTTAACCTTTTTTTTTTAAAAGGCTTGTAAAATGTAAGCTGTGTAAAAAAAAAATAAAAAAAAAAACATGATTAGTTTAAATATCATAAATATAAATCATTTACCTAAATACTTATCCACCTATACATAATATAACGTAACCTATAAAATTATTTTTAATGTTTCTCTTACCAGTCATAAAATTGTATCTATATATTATACACGATTTTTACTTTAATAATATATATTAATTATACTTAAAATATAATAATCTTGTCATATATAAATATAATTTTTTTGTTTTACTAATAATAACACTGTTTATAAATATTTATTGTTTAAGTAATACAAAGTATTTTTACTAACGTAATTACACTGATTACACAATACTTAAAGCAATAAAACAATGTTAAATTGCCAAAATGGATATGTATGATCAATAAAAATTGTTCAAATATTTTGTAAGTGATTATACTAATAACAATTCTATTTATTACAAACTAGTAAACAGAGTAAACTAGCAATAAAAAACAATAACTTATTATTTTTTTAATAATAATAATAATAAATCGATTAACAAAATAGTATTATATTATAATACGAATTGTTTAAAATAAAATCCATTGTATTTTATTTTACATAATAATATTATCTGTCTACTCACTGTGGCATATAATTTGTTGGAAAAAAAAAAAAAAAACTTCCTTTTTTGGTTCCTCAACGGTTAAAGTTAACGATGCATTGCATCTCACGTAATTTCTACAAATAAGTTATATAGCCTATGTAGAAGAGTATACGGAAGTTGATTGAAGGAGATGGCAGGAGCCATAGCTCATAGTGCATGTGGAGGAGTGGGAGTATCACGAGCGACTATTTAGATTAGACATCCGTCCATTGCAGTGTCCAGCCCTCCGTTCCGTGCATTGAGTCTCGTCCTGACACACAAGACGGGAAGTTGTCTTATAATCATACTGCTCCTAATATAACTACAATTTAAGGTGATTTTAATTTAGATGAGAAATTTGATAAATTAATCCAAAGAAATATATTTAAATTAATATTAATTTTAACAATTTCAGAGATAATTCAAAGTATATAGATAATATTGTTGTAAATCAGAGACTTCCCGTTAAATACAAAAATTACTCCAGCATCCATCTCGATCCAAGCGTTCTGTTCAAAATTTTAATAACTTATCCATCAATGTTTGCTACTCAATGTCAACTTAAAACTTATCTTATATAGGCGGATCGCACACAGACTTTAATTTCTGCGATCTTAAGCGTGTGATAGTACGTTTCTCATTTAACACTAGTTCTAAATTTCTTATCATACGAAGGCATACGATACGAAGCTGTGTATGTTCATACCTGATCGCATGTTCTTATTTTTTTTAATCATACGTTACGAAATCATGCGATTCTGGTGTGAGACAGAACATAAAAGTATCTTTTATTAAATATTAAATGCTATTATTTGCATGGCTTGCGAAGTTGTGATGTGGAACTGTGGAGGGTCGAATGATGAAGGGTCGCTCCACACCGTCACCCCTCACCTGTGTGCGGAAACCGCGCCAAGCTTCATGATCATCCTATCCAAGCGAGCCGACCCAGCGGATGTCCACATTTAAACAGATTTTTTTTTATTTAACATTTTAACCCTTTGCTTTATTTTCCTTTTTTTTTTTTTTTTCCCCCTTCAAAACTTATTGTCTTTGTATTCTACCGCTAAAGGATTTTTTTTCTCATGAAATACACTAAATATATTAGTTTTAAAAATTAACATCCAAGTAAAATAGTAGACAATAAAAAAAAAAAAAAATATATACTTATTTTAATTTTTTAACATTTTTTTTTTTTAAATAGAAAGAACTAGTAAATAGTTAACAATTAATAATTTTTTTTTGTCAGTGCCCCAAGATTGAACGCTTCCCCTTTCCTAAATTTGTCAAAAATATCTAATTTTTGTGTAAAGTATAAGAGAGAACAAAAATTCTGTCCCCCCTCCCCCCCCCCCCGCCCCCCCAAATCACGTTGCAGACTGTTTGACAACGCTCACAAACTTGCATGGCAAATGGATGACGTTTGTGCTGTCCCTATATAGGTGTAAGTTTCGAGGATGGGGTTGTAAAGTAATAACAAACACATTTTATATTTATTTTTCTGGCAGAAAATATTTAATATGAAAAAAAAACATTTAAATTTATATATAATTATATAGCGTGCAAAATGGTTACACAAATTTCTTATTTTAAATAAAAAATAGTAATAATAATAATAAAATTTTATGTGCACAGTCATTTTATACTAATTAAATAATAACAAAATTTTGATAGTATACAGATTTGTGAGCAGACTCGTGCTTTGTTTTAACGTAGGGTATATTTCAGTTTAACTTAAAAATATGTATTTGAAATATTACTTTAATCTGAATAGAAAATTACATTTTTAATATATAAATAATTAGAATTTTTACTTATTGTAATTTCAATTTACCCTATGTTATATACATTACATTAAATCTCTCAAAATAATTGATAATAGTTCCATCTTTATATTGTTATAATATATTGTTGTATCACAGTAATTGCGTCACTTTAATCACTGGCGTCAAAGTTGTTACTGCTAGCTGCGAATCGGCGAACATATTATGCTTTTGAGAACTCAGAACATTGTAAACAAAATAAATTAACTCTTTTGAAATTATTAAAGTGATAAAATTATTTAATTAATTCAGAGATTCATAATTATAATAACATATGTATTTACGTTTAAAAAAAACATAAAACACATTCGATGTGTTCTATGTTTGTGTTATCGGTTCAATAAATCATGAACAAAAAAGAAAAAAAAAAAAAAAAGAAAAAAATCCCAGATTAACATAATATTATGTCATAATATTGATAATTTCGAGTTCCTAAAATTTTCAAAATTAACTTACATTATATAATTAAATATTTCATGAACAATGTACGAAACAATTAAATTTCAGATCAGTCAAAATTACATTTATTATATTATCATTGCATAAAACTTGGTAAAAAATGGAATGAAATTAATTAATTTATTTATTTTTATTTTATTATTATTATTTTTTTAATTTATTTAAGTTGTACACATTGGAGAGTTCTCAAAACTTAATAATCCGCCGTCGCTGCTGCGTTGGAAGACAAGATAACGAGGGTTCATGACGTCACGACACTTGGTCATGTTGTTACGAGAATTTTTACAATCGCGATGTAAAGTATTACTCTATTCTCACACGTATGAATAATTATCGTTCTCTATCTATTAAAATCACTGCACTTTTAGCTTGTGTTACGTGTCCAATTAATTTAATTTTCACACAAATCACACCTTAACATAACGCAAGTTAATACAGCGCAAAAAAAAAAGTAAAATTTAAAATTCTTGATGAGATTTTTAAATAAAATAATAAATTCTCAAAGGATGATCAATAATTTAAAATTATTCTTCATTGGTATTTTTTTTTATTTATAATATTTTGACGTTTTCTAGTAAATTTTATGAATAAAATAAATACAATATTTTTTTTTTAATTATTAATAAAAATTATTATATAATACTAGACAGAAATATGTCTTTTCATATGTAATGCTAAGTGATCTGATCTTGAGAAGGCTCTCTCACAAAGTCTGCACTGAAACGGTCGATCTCCCGTGTGTTTCCTGTAGTGACGAGTGAGTTCATCTGAGCGCGCGAACTTCCAACCACACCCCTTCCAGCTACACATGTATGGCTTCTCTCCCGTATGTGTCCTGAGGTGTGCCTTCAGGTGCGATGATTTGGTGTACGTTTTGGTGCACCCTGTGTACGTACACGTGTGAGTGGTGACCTTCTTACGACCCCAACGTCGTCTACCACGCTTCGCCTTCACTGGAGGCTGTTGTTCTACTGGGAACGGTGGTTGAGGAGGTGGTGGAGGCAGTGACGGATGATGATGATGAATGTGTGCTCCGTGGTGTCGATGGTTTAGTAAATTCGCCAGGTGGGGTGAAGCTGGGGGTGTCATCACACGTAAAGTAGGGTAGTGCGCCAGTCTGGCGCTAGGGTGATGTGGATGATGATGTGGATGACCGTATAACGCCATCATATCTGAAGGTGTAGGTGTGGAGGATGAGAATTGCGCGCGCAACGCTGGATGATAGTGAGCGTGAGGAGGGTTGTCAGGACTCGAAGGTGGTGATACGTGACCATAAGGTACCTGTTGTGTAGGGACTATTGTCATTGTACCATTGTAACTATTCGAATCTTGAGAAGAAGAAGACGTAGCTTGATGCAGAGGATGTGTTTGTGTCGTTACGTACGTTGGTGTATTACCATAATGTATTGAAGAACCAGATATGGTACTATTTTGTTGTAATTGATAATTATTTTGATGTTGCTGTTGTTGTTGCTGATGTTGTTGTTGTTTTATATCAGATATATTAACACCATTAACATTATTATTAGTAATTCCACCTCCAACACATAATTTCATTTCTGTAAGACTAAGATATGGACTACCATAAGAATTATTATAATCTACTATTGATGAAGAAGGTATACTAATACTTGATTCAACACGATTATTTTCTTCACAATTTGAATTTGAATTATGAAGTGGTTCATTTTTAATAGAAGCACCTCCATGTAAATGAGATTGGTCTGATGATGGTGGTGATTGTAGGGGATGTGGGGAATGAAGGGTACCATTTGGATGACTTGGGGGGAAGTGATGGTAGCCTCCGTAGTCAAGGTACTCGCTTCCGTTTCCTCCAACGTACTTGCTGGGGTCGGGTCCCAAGGCTGGGTCGTGGCGAGAGGACATGGGATGAGGGTACACTCCAGAGGAACCACCCCCGAGGTAGCCCCCAGATGACACCGGGATGGCCGTGGGACGGTGCTCATTGGCCGAGTGTCCTTCGCCAAGCAGAACGCTCTCGATGTCCTGCCACATCTGCAACATAACGAGTCTATGCTACAGTACCATTGCCAGAATTATAGAGTCAATCATTCATCCCACCGCAAGTTCAATTGTTAATATTTACAGTATGAAATTTAATACTATACAGAGAGGAGGATAAAATATAATTTAATTGCTATCTTTTAAAATCACCACAAGTCTGAAACGGGGAAAATATTGAATAAAATTGGTTTATTATTTAACTTATAACTGTGAAAAAACGCGCAAGATGCATGCAAATATTTTATTTTCATAATTAAAAAAAATACATAGTAACAATCATATTAATATTTTCTTTTTCAAAATTTTTCAGGGTACTGAGTAGTACTGACTGTATTAAATGAAAATAAGTGCATGCCTCTGACGTCATTAATAACATTTACAATGTTTAATAATATCAGACATAAACATTTTTTTTTTCATTAAATAATAAAAGAAACAAACTGCATGCAGAATAACTTGGGGAACAGACATGAGTTTATGACCTCATGTCGAAGAGATTTGTACTGTTAAAAAGAGAATCAATCAGATCGGATGGAAAGTAAATTTAATTAACAAAATAGATTGTGACGGATAAAGTATTAATTATTCACTGTTAATTTGATACTCAATCTTTTAAAGACTACAAGTTCTATCTTAAAAAAGTAACACTCAAAGCTGACACTTAAATGAGCACTTTTTTTTAAGGGTTATATTTTTTCATTCTGGTATTTTAACTAACTTAATTATAAATTGTAATATAACTATACTGATTTCCATTTAACGTCTGTACTGCATTAAATTAAATTATACAAAAAAATATTTTGAATTAAAAAAAATATAATAGACTTTAAAAATAGTTTAAAGTAAATATAATATATTGGAAAAACGAATTCACGGCAAATATATACCACTGTAACAACTCATAAATATTTTTTGCCAACATATTATTCATGGTAATAAAAAACATTATTTGAATATGGTCTCTGACTATCATAAGGTCTTATAAACCAATGCAAATAAAGATGAATTTCTTATCTCAATACACTGACAATGACCTTTAGTAACCTGTTTGCCCAAAAATCCTTCATAATAAAATGATTTATTTCATAAATTAATCGTTATTCATTTTGTTAGTTGATTATTTTATAGCGCACGTCGCGTCACTTGACTGAAAAACAAAGCCCCTTGATGACGTAAATTGATTTTGACCCAAGGGCAATCTAAGCTTACTTACCAAGTTGGTACTATTACACGCCTATATAATCAAGAACGATTATTTTGTGAAACTATATTTTTTAAAGATTTATGTGCTGCCTATAAAAAGTATATAGTAAAGAAGAAGAAAAAGGTACTACGAGAAAGTAGTTAAAAATAATAGAGTTAAGGTGTTATGCTGATGCGACTAATTTGAAGTCTGACAGCTCCCTGCTTTAAAAATTAGTTAAAAAAAATGAATAACCTCTTGAAGGATTTAATTAAATATTGAAAGAAGTTTCAAACAAAATATAATGAACTACTAAAATTTCATAACAGGTAACTTGAATTGCAAATTACTTTCAGTTTTTTTTTAGTAATAAAATATATATACAACATTATCTTAATATTTGAAGTCTTATTTTATTTTTTTATTTAATAATTTTTTCTAAGTTAAAGTTAATTATGTTACAATATTTTATGTGTTTTGTAACTTTATGAATATGAAGCCATCCATGAATGTTAAATTTATAATATATAACCTTTTATTTTTAACATTTTGCTCCATATGTGAGGTATTTTATGGCAGAAATGAAAAAGGCATGCTACTCTGATTCTTTACAAATATTTCTGGATTTGGAAATTATTAAAAATTATTTCTCTTAATTGTAACGGTATGTTCTCTATTTTTTTTTTTTTTTAAAGATCAGAAAAATCTGAAAACAGAGAGTAATAGAAACTTTTTACTCTATATTTCTTTCATCAAAAAAATATCCATGCAAATTGATAATAATATTAAAATCTAATATCTGTACTTTTATAATGAAGGTACATACATTCACACAAAATACTAAATTTACCAACACCCATGTCTTACTTAAATTAGGTGTAATAAAATTCCCTTTTGGTCAGAACAGCTGATACAATAAGGTAAAAAGGTATACATAATTATACAATATTGAAAGTAAACCACAAGTGGAAGAAATTGTGCGATACAAAGTGCAATAAAAGATATATAAGACCAACTATAATATAGCAAGCAGTGCTACTATTATTACATTGAGTCTCTCTTAATATAATTATTTCTACAATAAATGATATGATGACTATATAAATAAAAAGATGAACATAAAAACAAGTATATTATAATATATATTAATTTACTTACAATTACGTAGCAGCTTTCTTTGTTGCTTCTAGCTTGAAAACTATCCACTAGCTGCAGAGAGACGTAGACAACGCAGCAGAAACACTAAGTAAGCGGAGTGCAGAATCAGCTCTCTACGTTTTCTTCTGTAATAAACAAAAATTATACGTATTGTTTCATAGAAATTTAGTTTAGAAATAAATTAATTACAAAAAAAAAAAAAAATAATAAATATACACGGAAAAAAATAGTTGGAAATTACTATATCAAATCATTATGATTAAATCATAAAAAAAAAATACAATTTACAGAATTAGTTACAAAGAGTATAAATATGACAATGGATGCAGTGCGTTGATACGCAATGTTTCATTCTTATAAACCAATACTGTATTATCACAAAATTAAGAAATATTTTCAGTAATATTATTATAATAAATAAATGACAATTTAAAATCAGTATCGTCATAGCGATACACCATTTTTCTCCGTGTATTGAATTATAATTATATCAAATTATTTAATGTGAGTATATATATTTTTAAGTAAAACTTTTACTTAAGAAAAAAAAAATGAGAGACGCAATGTGTACACCAAATCCATACATAAAGAAGACATGCACACCTTTGTAAGACAATAAATGCATAAAAGTTGTGTTTGCATGCACAATACCACCAAGCACTACACCAAGTCAACAAATTAGACATAGAAAGCAATTTCCTTTTTTTAACTTTGTCTTTTTTTTTTTAATCATGATATTTCAAAATTGAACTCTGTATAAGAAGAAAAGGAAGGGGGAAAAAAGACATGGAAGGTGGCACTAAAGAACACGACGATGCATTGTTAATGTTTTAAATCAAACCTATTATTCTATTGTTTTAAAGTAAGGTTGTACCCAATTACTATACTTGGACATTCATCCAGTAATACAATATTTTTTACGTATATAAATAAATATAATAATAATCCAGTCTAATAATAATTTTTCAAAGTTGTTGTAATTTTTAAACATAGAGAGGATGAGTCGTTTTTGTAAAGTTTAATAAACAATTTTATATTAACATGCAGAATACAGTATAATATATAACGACGCATAGAAAACAAAATTATTAATCTGAATTAAACTAATATAAACTAAAATATATATTTTGTTTGCAAAAATTTATTTATTTTTGTTAAATAGCTTACATTGCTTACAACTTAAACAGTTGAAAGTTTCAATGGCATGACAATTTTTTATATGACATGAATTTGTAAACATATAAAAAATGACAAAGTATTTCAATTTAATATCGTTCACTTTAATTTTTCACTCAAAATCCTGAAGGATTCCATATTTATAAGTGTATACTTGGACAGAAGGTCGGGAAAAATGCATAATAAAATTATTCAGTTTTTTACGTTTTAAAATCAACAATGCTTTATTTTTATTTATTTTTTTTTTAGAATCAATATTTCAACAATAATATTTTTTTTATATGTCGCAATCAAATAAACCGTCAATTCAGTTAAATTTAAAGTGATATTTTAATTCATTGTGCAGGAATTTGTTCTTACGTTAAGAACTTAAGAAACAGCTTACTCAATATATATATATATATAGTTTTTATTATGTTCTTTGTTCAACAAAAGAGTTTACCCTCATAGCATATTTTTCTTTACTCCTAAGTCAACAGCAAAATATTGGATAATTTCGTTTTTTACAGCCAGAAAAAAATTTTTTCTTACATTTTTTAATGTCTGTGCTTGCAAGATATCGTACAAATAAATGAACTGTAGGAACTGGACGTGAATGTTTAGTGCAGAGAGAGAGAGAGAGAGAGAGAGAGAGAGAGAGAGAGAGAGAGAGAGAGAGAGAGAGAGAGAGAGAGAGAGAGAGAGAGAGAGAGAGAGAGAGAGAGAGAGAGAGAGAGAGAGAGAGAGAGAGAGAGAGAGAGAGAGAGAGAGGCTGCAGCAAACATACAAAAATGTTGCTCTGACGTGGACACGCACACAAAAAGTAGTTACACTGCAAACATCAATATTTATTATATACCAATTCAACATCACACAGCCAGCAGCTTTTTACTTCATGGCTTCATGCCAATTTAAATTGCTTTTTAATTACGAACTTGAAAGAATAAATGTAACAATTCTTTTTTAATAAAGATTTTTAGAATTTTATTTTAATCTTATTGTAAATTAAACAGTATATTATTCAAATACACTGTATTTTTAATACAAAATTGATTAACTATTTTATTAATAACAGAAATTATGGCATAATATAATATTTAAAAAAATAAAAAGTAATCTGTATTATAAATAAATACAAATTATTATTATTTAGTAAAACGTTGCTTGAAAATACAAAAAGTATATATACCATAATTACAGCATACATTTACCTCATAATAATTTAAAATTAAAATTAGGATATTATGTTGATTTTAATAAGCGTTTCTATCCAATTTCCACCAACACATGCATGATATAATTAGCTATAATATAGAACAATATAATTTACATCAGATTATTATAAAAATACATGAGCTCATTTTAATAATTTAAGTCTCTCTATGAATTTTTTTTTTCTTGATGTTCAACTTGACGGCAGCTTAATGGTGAGTTATAGGAAAGCAATAATCATGGAGTTGATCGCAAGTTAGCTTCATTAGTCATTCGTCTCGTCACCTCGCTAGCTTATATGTATAGTGAGAGGGACGGAAAAGCATATTATATATGTTATTTCTCTCTCTCTCTCTCTCTCTCTCTCTCTCTCTCTCTCTCTCTCTCTCTCTCTCGATCCTTAGCTGGCGACATATAGTATTGCCTGGCTACTTGCTTGTGCCTGTACTATCTCATATGGTGGTCATCCTTACTGAATGTTAAGTTCTACGTCGTTTTTCTTGAGATGGAATTACTACCTCCCACTCTCACTATACAGTACCATCTTCTTTTCTCCGCCTTGGTGCGATATTGTATTCATGCAACTGCATGCATGCACTCACTATACACATACATGCATGCACACCGCACACCAAGCTCTCATCATGTGCAATGCATTTTATTGCATCAGTCTAGCCAGCCAATGATTTGTGAGGTGCAACTTCAACTTTTTTTGTTGTTGTTATTCTTGTATAGAATTTTCAATGAGGAAAGCGCAATGAAAGTATAATGAATTTTATTTTTAAGCCTTTCTTATCTTTAACTTAATAAAATAAGAAGTTTATTTTTTTTTATAACATTAAATATTCTGTCGCAATTAATGATAGCGTTTGTACTTTTTTTTCTACAGAAAGTTTATCAATGTTACTCACTATATAATAAGTCAATAAATTTATTTTTGAAAAATGTTTTTATAAACAATTATCAAAATATTTAACTTTGGAACTTTATTTTGTATACTCTAAATTGTTTTAAATTACCATTCACTTTAGTAATATTTCAATTTTGTTATTTTATTATTTAAGTAATTCATAATATATTTAAAATTACATTATTTTTTATTCATTTTAAGTTAACATCATTAAAATGTAATCAAAGATCTTTCGTATTGGATATAAAAACTATAGACTATATTAAAGAGTAGTACTCGGGTTATGGGATAGGTTATCGGTAAATAATGTATATACGAACGGGGACGGTTTCAAGTCGTGTGTTCAAAGAAATAATAGAAAAAAAGAGATGACAATCTCTAAAACATCCCAACTTGGTGGTGTTCGTTACTGCAAAATGTGAAGATGGCGACAATCAAAAGACGTGAGCAGTTAAAATAAAAGTATATAATCTTGTCATGGCTATCTGACTAGTATCAAATCGAACAGTGAATTGTGATTATTCGAAACAAATGATAAATGATTGTTCAAACCTATGTTACATACATATATAATAATATTATACAGCAATAGATAGATGATAAAAAGAATATATTTATATTAAAGAAAGGGATGTATGTACAAGAGTGTTGAAATGCATATCACAACATTGATATTTTTTTTTCTTCGACAATGATTATGAAGATAGGAGAAGTATATGTGAGAGATCATAATAATACTTATAAATTATATAAATATGTAGTCAGTGCTGTGAGTTGACTCGCAATATTATGATATATACTCAATACAGGCAACAGCACTACCTCATCATATATAAATTTGTTTCTTTATGCATTGCATAACCCCACAACGAATGCATCCGATACAAGAGTGATAAAAATATTAAATAATAAAAGTATTTATATAATTATAATTTATTAATAAATTTTTGATCAGTAAAAATGATTACATTATACTTGTTTTATTTATATAATATTATATTTTAATTGGGACGTGAAAAATATCAAATATTAATAATTATATAATAGTAAAAGCATGCACTTCACAGAGAGTTTTTAAAATTATGGCATATTATAATGATAAATTATTATTAATATTTTTATTTTGTATAATGTTGTTGTTATTTAAAATTTAATGTAAGTTTGTCTCACTTCTGTAAAATATTGACGAGAAACAAAAATATTATGTTTAAAAATGCATAAAGTTTAGTATATAATATTTATGTTGTTTTTATGTTTTTTTTTTTTTTTTAACTAAAACGCTGTATTCAAGATGTGTGTGTGTGTGTACTTTTTACGAAATTTTCTCGTGGCTTAAAAACAACAACTATTCAATAAATGGACTTCCTTATAGTTTACATAACATATATATTTTTAAAATTATTTTTACGTGCATATTTATACATTTATATACAAATAATAAAAGATTTAATAAAAGTTAATGGCAAGTCGATAAATTAAGATGCAAATTTTTGAATAATGAATTAGAAATTGGAAATTGGAATTGACGATGATCATATACATATTATATATTATGCATCTATATATATAATAATTACTCATTATTGTGATTGATAACATATATATTAGAGTAGATTATTGAAATTGGAAGTCAGTAAATTGATTACTTTCATTTGTTGTAAAATTTAATAAAATTAATAATTATACATCTTATTCTTCATCAACAACGTTTTTTTTTTTCTTGCACACTTTTTTTTACAGAAATTCTTCAGAAATTATTAAATTGGTAATTTTTTATAACCTGTGGTGCAAAAATTTACAACAATTTCATTTTTTAAATTAAAACAAAATTAAACCTTTAATAAGCAAATGAAGCAATCGTTTGAATATGATATTTGTTACTTTAGTCTTCATATCGATGCCCAATTTAAAATAAAAAAAAATCATTTGTATTAATTTAAGCATGCATTTTGCTACGGAAAGCTGTACTGTGCAAAAAAAAATAAATACATGGGCATATTTATTATTATAATGTGTAACGATGACGTTTCCGCTCAATTTTATTTAGTACAGAAAGTTGACGCATACATATAATATAATTATATATTATATACAAGGCAACACATACAAAGCTCCATTTATAGTGTAATGCAAGATTTCCGCTGAAATTATGATGCACGCTGACTCGTCATGTTATCAAATAAAAGTTTGATAACATGTCTTTTGTTATCACGTTGTCACAATATACTTAGTAACCCTTATAATTATTATAAACAGTATAGACTTTTAGACTCTGCAAGAAAGCTACATAATGTCTCTTTACACCGTTGTAAAAAGGTTAAATTGTAGCAAAAATTTATTAACTGGCCTTTGTTTACAAATTTGGCTGTAGTAAAAATCTCGCTACTTTGATGTTTATTTATTTTATAAAATTTTCATGAAATATTATTACGAAGGAGAGAAAAAAATATTATTGAGTTACTTAATGTTTTTTTTTTAAGTATTTGCTTCCATAATTATATATTAAATGAATGGAAAATGTTAATATTGTATAATATTATATAGAGTTTAATTTTGTAAGAGCTCTAATAAGAAGTTTATTTATTTTTAACGTGTAACCGAATTTAATAGCTATTTATGTTTCCTAAATTGTTTTAATAAATAAATTGCAAATTGAAACTTTAACTTGATTTATATAAAAGAATTCATTGTTTACACATTGCATTAAAGCGAATGCTAAGAATTAAGAAAATAATTTAATCATATAATTTATTTTATGTAGTAATTTAATTTGAAATTACATTGTCACACTGTTAAAATTCATTTGAACATAAATTTTTATTGGCTTTCAATACGTTTTTATTATTTTGCGATTCTATTAAATTATACAATACAAACAAATTGTTATTGCTAACATACTATTTTTTATATATTATAAAAAATACACTGATAATATAAATACTATTAATTTTAGTTTATTTTACATTCAACGATCTAATAAAAGTACCAATATAAAAAAAATCTGTTATACGTGTATATATCTCAAATTTAATCCATTATTTGCGTGGGCTTTTTTTTTTATTTGCAATAATTGTGGCTGGCGGTATCATTGGCACACCTTTATACCATGGTGGTGTCGTTCTTACCTTTACCTCCCCCTTTTTCCCCACCTGCCTATATGATGATGATGATGATGATGATGGTATGGGGACCGAAAGTGCCATGCTATCTCACACAGATGATGGTGAAACTTTGAACTGTCTTTTGTAAAGTTTTCAAGCCGCTTTCGTGTAAGATAATGTGTCCACGCGTGGCGGCAACACCAAAGAGAACAAAAAAAAATATATGTGAGACAAGGGAAATGACTTTTTTTTTTTCTCTCTCTGTCTTCAAATGCTGCAATCCACATTCCGGAAACAGCTTGTTCAAATCTTGCTAAAAACACTCGTCATTCTTATATATAAGATAAAAATTTTAACTATAGTGTGTCAATTTATTTTTTTATCAATAATATTTAGTTATAATCAATGATTAATATAATGATATTTTTACTTTGCTTCTTTTTTTAAAGTTTTAGAATTACTGTGCGAAGTAAACTATAAGAAAAGTTATTTTTTCCCTTGTAATTATGTAGTTTGCATGCTTGGCATTGCTCCAGACTGAAAAGAGTTTAGTTAACTTGGATCATTCATCCCTACATCTCACCTAGCTGATGGCTGCATGCTACACTTGTGGTATACAACAAGGATCCTTCAGTATAGACGTAAGAGAGATACACGTACGTAAGTACAATGTGTACCCTCATGCACATATACATCGAAAACATACAATTCCACTTTCTGCTCAAGTATTATACATGAATTAAAAAATGATCCAATTATTCCTATTTTATGTTTGAGTAAAATGGAGCTATTTTTATACGACGTGAGAAAAATATTGCCTAAATTGTGTTTAATAAAACTGAATAATAAAACGTAATAAAACAAATAAAATTTTAAGGAGCGATATATAAAAAAGTTTAATAATTTTTTTTAATAATTTTTTATGCAGTGAAGTTCTAAAAATGTATTTTAAATAATTTTTTTTTTTAATTATAACGTTTTGTGCGTTAATAGCTTAGTAGTAAACAATAATAATGATAGAATGATATATATCGATTAAGATTGACGTGTTTAGAGTATTTCATATTTAACAATACTTAAAATTTACAGTAGAAGAAAACTTAGAAAAACCAAAATAAAAAATTTAATGTTTTTTAGCTTACAATTAGAACAGAACTGTATAAATATAGGCAACTATAAAAAATATATTATAAGCTACCTATATTATTTCAATTCAAAAGTTTTTTTTTAAGATAATCAAATGAAACATCGTGTCCAAGTAAAGCTTCCAAATTTGGTCTTAATAACTAAACTAATAATTTAAGTTGCAACACATCAGTGTTGATTTGTGTTATATAACATCTTGAACAATTTTGTGTGCGAGATTTGTGAACCGAGATAAGTGATTCATATGTATCCGTGAACTAAACCAAGTGTCATGTAACACGAAATGATACATAGGTGAGCCATAGGTATAATTTTAAGAAACTCTCACTCATCCTGTTTCTCAATTTTCTTTTTGGAAAACTTCACTGCGTCATATGTGGACCAACATAATAATATTTATGACTCTTAGTAAATGGTCCAAGTTTTTTAATCTGAAGTATTGGTAGTTTCAAATATATACTGTATATATATATTATATTATACAACAATTCAATTCCCTATTTCAATTATACTAATAAATAGTTTAGGTAAAAAAAAAGAAATAATTAAATAATGTTTAAATTAGATTATATTCGAATAACTGATTTTTTTTTTTTTTTTTTTTTTTTTTTTTTGTATTTACAATAATAAATATTATATGTCACTGAATTAACAAAATCAAAAAATACAACAAGTATAAAAATTAATACGTCTATTGTTATCTAATGTAACGCTAAAAGATGTTTTAAAAATATGCTAAAAGTCATAATTTATAAAAATATCATTCACGCAACGGGTGATGAATATAACATGGAGGTGTCGTATTCACGTCCATAATGTATCATAACCTGGTGAGGAATAACAAAGAAGGAATGTGCTTAAAATACTACATACCATTTACGATCCAAGCTAAATAAGAAAAAGTAAAAAATTAGATAAATAATGTATCACGATTCTTGTGAGAAAAAAATGTGATACATAATATTTTAATTATATGGAGATTCAGGTGTATTTGAGAGCATCTAGTTATATATTATAATTGTTTTTCTGGCTACTGAATCAAACTTACGTTTAATAACTGACGTGAGTAATACTTTATGATAATAATATTGCTGTGCAAGTTAATACTAGAGTTAAAATATTTTATACGCCATGTGAGTAAGCGGAAAGGAAAATGAAATACAAGACGTGTGTAAAAAATTATCAATTAATAGATGAAAATACTTAGAATAGACATGATTTTATTTCGCACTTAAATTACAATATAATATTACACTGCACCATTTACATGTATCATAATTATGCTAATCATATATCATGTTTTGCTTTCATTTTTTTTTGTGATTATTATTATTATTATTTTCATATTTTCATTATTTTCATTTTTTTTTTGTTATCTCAAATCAGATATAAATTTTATGATTGAAAGAAAAATGTATGAAATATTTATAAAATTCATTTTTAAATTTATATTGCATTGAAATATAATATGATATAAAACATACGGGACACGTATCACGTATATATAATATATTTTACATATTATATATATAATACATATTGAACACCATTAACCACTTGAAGTTATACAGTTTATAAAGAAGAAAAATTACCACTTGTCTATAGTTTTATGACATTGCAATTTAATGTTAAATGATGCAGAAAATATTGGCATTGTTTCAACTAGAAATAATTGACATACCATAAAAATGAGTTGTGTATTACAATGCATCAAGTTGAAACATGTAACTTACACAAGTTCATGGAAAAATGTGGTGGTTATTAGTACTGATAATCTCAGTGCATGCAGTAGATCAGGATTTGACCTTTAACTTTACTGCCTTGAGTGCAACCTGAGAGGTACACTTCAATACACCATGAAAGTTACCCCCTGCTCTCTTTGTGTATACTGGATACAGTATACAGAATGTTAAATTTTTACCGACTTAATTTACTGAGGGGGTGACTGTGATAGACTGTTTACCTTGTCATCTTGTTTTGTTTTAAAGCTATAGTGACAACAGAACTAACATTTAGAATGACCAAAGGTGTGTATGAGGTGTCAGCAATAATGTTCTATAATACTACGGTCTATATGGTAATAAAGTATACAAGTATAGTCATGGTTATATTCATAGAAAAAGTATTAATACATAATGTACTCGCATCTGCTATTTTTAGAGCACATGACTTGCTTTTATAAAAAGGTGTTCCAATTATTTTTCAATTTAATTCAATAAGTATATTCGTTTAAAAACAATTGGTGCACTCGATTTCTTTATGTAATATTAGACATTTAATTTATGGTTGATTTTAATTTTTACCGAGCAATGCATTAAAATTAAAATCTAAAGGTATAGATTAAGGTAGCGGTTACATTCTACTGCTGTGCGTGTATTCTGAAAGTGTTACAAAAGGTATAATAGTACTCAGCGATTCTACTCCCATAAAAGTGATAGATGTCCGTGATCTCACAACAATAATTCTATCTAAGGTTTCCATGGTTTCTTTAGTTAATATGAAAATCCAGGAGTAATTAAATAATGTCGGTATATTATATAGCGGCTGCTGTGTTAACTATAAATAACGTGAATCATGAGGTCTTAGAAGAAGTGGTACACAAAACAAAGGGGAAAGAACCACTTGCTATTTTTTTGTGTAGAAACTTCTGGCGATTGGTGTACCAAGTAAGATGGCGTCGCACCTTTGTCACTTGTTCACCCTTTGGCACGCTCTCGTGAACGCCGCCGCGCGTAAACGTGTAGCTACATGCAGACGACACCACTCGAGTGGAGGTCAACTCTACAGCCAATTATATACCTGCTGGTGTCGTGGAGAACAACGTGACTTTACCAATAAAGTACCTTTACCCTGACAATGCTTCTTCAAACGTTTCTACCTTTACCCTGACAATGCTTCTTCAAACGTTTCTACCACCGTTTGTCGTGCCTGATTCATGATCAAAATGTTAACACTTAACCCGAAAAAAAAATCACATTTGTATACTTTATAATAATTTAAAGTTAGCACAAAAGAAGAATAATTAGATCTTCAGTGACCTATACTAATATAATAATATTTATATAATTTGGTGACCAGTGCATGTACGTTTTCTTAATGTATTCTTTGATATAAGGTCGATCAACTACAAAAAGTGTTCATTGCATGAGGGTTTACAAATAAACATTATTTTATTCATTACATTAGTATTAATGCATTTGTTATTATAATTATTATAATTCTACTGTTCAATATTTGTTCGAGTCAACAGTTACGATTTTGAGAAGTAAATTATTTATTTATTTCTTTTTAATTTTTAGTCAACTTGCATGTTTATCAAATCTGAATGCATTTTTTTTTTAATCATTGTTTTGTACAACGGTTTGCGAGGAGCCATTCACACAATTTAGCATATTTAATTTTCACATGCTCGTTTAATTAAGTTGATAATATATTCAAATTATATATTATAATTAGTTTAGTAGTGCTATGTCTATTATAGCTTGACCTCAGGTAAATATATAGCATTACGTTGAGCGACCTGCGAAAACCATGCTAAAAGGGGTGTAGAAATTCCAAATTAGTTGGCTGAAACTTATTATATGGCTGAAATCAGATCGATGTATATTATATATTATACATAAGGTTGGGTGGTGTCAATAACATGCCATGACATGCTTGCTCAGATAGCTATAGCGTTATGTTGAGCGAGCGAGCTTTAAAAGCCATGCCAAGGGGTGTAGGAATTCCAAATCAGATTATCTGACAGAGGGTGAATATACATAAGAGTGGGTGGCGCCAATACATTATTAGCGCCATGACATGTTTAGGTAAATAGCGTTACGTTGGGACTAGGATAATCAAGGAGAGGCTATACAAGCAGCTGGTGTCGTGGGTGGTATAGAGGAGTGCCAGCCATCTTCAGCAGGCTTGGTGTGGTGGCTGTACGGTGCTGCTGAGCCGGCACTCGCGGCCCAAGACACCAAACTGGCCACCGAGAAGAAGTTGAATGAAGCAGCAGCAGCAGCAGCTCTTCGCCCCCGCACTATAAGAAATCCACTCTAGCTATATCTAGGACCCCACCTGTTCATCTAGCTCAAGCTAAACTGCCTCAATTCCAACTCTGTATCATCATCGCACCTCCTCAGGTCATCCACCTGTCATCCGATCACTCCGACCATAAAAATATTCTAGCAAGTACATATTGACGTCAATAATTTTCATATTAAGATTTAATATCAGACCCTAAAGGTAATTTGAAATCGTATATATACATTTAATTACTATTCATATATTATTATATATTAAAAAAAAAACGTATATAAAAGGTGTGTCATCCTTTAATTTTCATTATTCGTATTATAGCTATTATATAGTATAACCTTCCATATGCAAACATTATATATCCGGATGGGCGTTAACTCAAGTGGTGCATCATATACGAGACTATACACATACAGTACATCTATAGTGATGCTTCTTTTTTTTTCGGTATGTCATACATGTAAATTATGCTAATTATGTTGTTATAGTTAAAAAAATACATTATTTTGTTAATTTTTTCTATTTGAATTAACTGCATTTTAAAATAATATTTATTGAAGTTACATAATATTATATGTATTTTTATACTGTATAATATCATTAATATAATTATGTTTGAATGAACACAATCAAAGACAAAGATTATTAATATAAAAATTATATAATAATAAATATTTTATTTCTTTAAATTATTTGTTTTCATAAAACATACTCTATTATTTCACTACTAAATTTGATATTCACTTATTATTATTTTATCCAAGTCAAACAAACATCAATGCATTATTGTATTTTAAATATTAAATATTAGGGTGTCTATTCGTAAACACACAATCAGGTGTCGATGGTATAGTTGATTATTTGATTTTCGTTGTGTCAGCTGAACAGAATATTCATCTGATTATATTTATTGATTTAATTTTCAAAATGGGACGCGTCCCAAATTTAAGACAGTGAGATTTTTCGTCTGGGACTTCATGAAAATCGGGTAATGGCGACCAAGGCTATAATATGGCTAATAAGGTAGGGAAATAAGAAAGCAGTGGGGAAGAAAAAATGGGATATCATCTTTGAATTGAATATTATCTGGGACTCGAGTCAAAAAGTTTGAAAACCGCTTATTTATTGATTCATGAATTTATCATTCATACAATTAGGAACAGACCTAATATTGTATAAATATAATAAACTATCACAGATGCATGATAACAAAATTATAATAGCCAGCTCTGTCCTATAGCATTATTTAATTAATAAATAAATTGTTGTTATTCTGGCGTCGCAAAGATCGCCGGTCCTTGATCCCGGGCGTGTATGCAACTCCTTTTACACCTTACACCCGTATTATGGAGCCTGCAGTTTCTAGCATGAAATTTATTATGGTTTGAGTTTTTCTGAATAATTTTAATATGACATGAAACGTTTAAGAGCCTGCATGATACAATATAGTTGAGGAACATAAAAGTAAAGATTGTGTTGTTAAAGTCTACATTAATTGTTAGGTTGTCATGGCTTAGCATCAGTCTCAGCATTTTTCCTTGTTGCGACTAAAGGAACTATGTGGAAACCTCAGTCAGAATGGTCAGTAAATTAGGAAGGATGTTTCAAAATTTTAGCAACCACCGTTTGGATCAAATCTAGCTAATTAATGTACCTATTAATGTAAGTTATAGTGTCTGCATACATGATCAAGTTAAACCATTTTATTTTTTACTAACATTTTTTTTGTTGATGCTGTTTAGAATAAAAAATAAGCAAACAATAGCAAATTGTTATTGTTTGTAATAACAAATTTTTTATGAAAACAACTTTAAAAAATTTAAAAAATCAAGAATTGATTTAAAGCCCACAGTTTCTTTATATATACAATGAAAAAAATGTTTTGTCTGTAATAATCAAGGGATGTGCGTATTTTTATGAAGTTCTGCAATTTTTAAAATAAGATGACACGCAATGTGATGTAATTTGTTCTAACTGTAAGTAAATAGTAAAACAATTTTTTTAAATTTCTTGCAATCTTTTCATTGAATTACAAATTATAAAATGGTGATTGCAACGTCACCATAGATTACAAATGGGCGAGCATGTCATCAACATTTTAAAAAGAGCTCGGAGGAAAAAAAAAAAAAAAAAAATCATATTTTTCGATACGTTAGAATTTTTATTTTTATAAATACATTAATAAATATTTATATATAATGAATTGTTCTTATTGCATGTTTAAAAAAATATCTTAGTAAATTTCAAACTAGAATTCAATTTTTAAAGCATTCTTCCTTCTTTATTTTTTATAAGAAAATTCATTTTATAATGAAATCAGTTTTAAATCCAATTTTGATCACCATTAATGTTAAATTCCATACATAATTGAGGATTAGTTTTATCATTTAGAAACCCTCTATCTTCAAGACATATTAACTAAGAAAAATTAGACTCTAATTGACGGTATTATTAAGGAATCAAAATTGTTGTTCCTTTTTACAAAAAAAATGCATAAATTTCCATTAAAATTTAAAAAAAATAATACTAAAACTATTTTTATAAAAGAGCAATGAAATTTTATTTAATAAATTACCAATATTAAATTTTTAATGTGAATATAATTAAAGTTATATTATATATATAAAAAAAAATTGCCACAGCTACAATTATTAATGTGTATTATAAAGTGTTGCTTGGAATTTTTAAAGGACATTAATTAAAGTTTATGCGATTTCAGGAGGCTACGCTTTAGGGTTTAAATATGCTTGCTTGAGATATACTGATAGCATCTCCATATCAGTTATATGTTGGTCCAACGGCAGCGGGATGCTAAGACAGGGAAATATGGTCAGCCATGCAGTCCATCCCTATATATAAAATACTATTATAGCTGTGGTAGTGCTCCAGTATGTAGCCCACGGCACACGAGTTTCATAACAACCTGCTGACCAAAGTTAAAACGTGAAGACAAGGGAAGGGATTCTCTTAGTTTTTCTTCAAGCCTTAACTCTTTTCTCTATTTTAATTTTTAACATTGGAACTTGTCTACTAGTTTATACCCCCGCTGACAAAGTTATATATAATACTATACTACAAAATCATTTTGAAAGATATTTATTAAAAATATATATACATTATATAGATCTATAGTCTTATGGTTATTTTTTTTTCTTTAGATAAAATTTGCCTTAAGGTTATAGCATAATATTAAATAAAAAGAACTAATGAGCATTGAAAAAAATATATATAATCAACAGTCCGAGAAAAAAAATTAATCAGATAAGAATGATATTTTATTATTTGTAATTTAAACAAAAATTAATTATTGTAATTTAGATTAAAGATTTACCTTCAAGCTATAGGTTTTTATATTTATAAATGTTTAATAATATAATAAAAAAATTACAACATTATGAAATATTATATTATATAGTATTCAGGTTTTTGTTTATATTATTTGGTATGCGAATGAAAGTTGTGGCTTGGTAGTTCGTATGGCATATAACACGTCTTCTACCTCCCAGTAGGGGTCATGCAGGTAAGTTCTACAGGTAAGATATGAAATGTTGCATGCCCAACTTACGAGTGACATTATAAGCAACTGCAACTTGACCATATTGTCCAGTCAAAGAAAACAAACAACACAAAATTACTACTACTGTTGCTGCTGTTTTTTTATTGTGGAAGATGACTGATTATAAGATTTTTTTTTTATTTGAAATCTGAGAAGACATTGTATAATATATACAGATGATAATATGTGATAAAAAAAAATAAAACATAAAAAAACTATGTCTTGTATACCTAAAAATTGTATATCTTATTAAAATTTAGCATTCCTTTTTTTCATTATGATTTGTGTATATAAAAATTAAGAAAATTTGTATTATTTTTTTTTTTTAAAAATACGTGTAGCGGGAGACGTATTTTATTTTTGGCGCCAATGTTTAGCAGGTTTAAGTCATTAACAGCGGCACTTGTAGTCGGCCCTCAAAAGTATTGTGTCCGCGGGCTTAGAGCGGGCTTGGAAGAGCGTGGCCGACCGTCCGTCCTGGCTCTCGCATCAGGACCAACACGACGGAGGCTGCAGACGACGGGCATTGATCAAACCAGTCAGAAGGGCTGCCATGAAATTTGCCCTCAAGTGACATTTGCAAACATAAATACATTCAATATACCATATGCTTGGAAGCTTCTTTTCCAACACATATAAAATATTTTAGAACTATTATTAATGAGAAATTTAATAGGTAATAGTTTGAATTATATATTACTCTTTTTACATAATAATTTAAATTTATTTCTTCTTTTTATATATTGTTTAATATCATATCTATTTTCTAGTACGTCTGTTTGAAATATTGAGATTTTTTTTGTCGTGGTTTTTGCTACCTAATAGAAGCAAGCAAAGGTATACTTAAAGGTATATAAAGGTAAGTTGATACTCATATTCAAAAAGTATGTAAGAGATATGTGTATAACGTAAAGGAACAAATTCCAGCTAAGTAAAATGAATATTAAGTATATGATATTACAATGTCTTCTTTATAGCTGAATATAAATCAACGGTGAAATTTTAACCATTTTCTTAGAAGACTATGGACTATGAAATGTATATTTCCAGTCTTCAAAAAATTATATTACTATTTTTTTTTAATGGTTGAGTTTTTATTTTCATTATTTAACAACGGTAAAACAATAAAATATAATATTTTACTGAAGTATTGTTCATTTAACGTATAATATTTTAATCGCATTTTTCTTGTTTATAGATTTTCCGTTAGATAATTTTATCCTTGTAATTTTTTTATGAATGTCAATGTGTACGAGACGAGACTGGTGTGAAATAACGACGCGATTGAGTCCGAACGCTCTAGAGTTAAGTTACCAGGTAAGAAAGGCATGCCTCGCCGGGAGACTTGAGTGCTCCGCTTTCGGACTTATCAATTTGACAGTTCATGTCCTACCACCTGTCTGTCTGTCCGTTCGCACCCACCCACCTGTTGAATGGTTCCACCTCCCTACCTGCACCCAGTAGTTAATAGAAATACATTTTAATCTTAATTAACTTTATTATATTATTATTTATATATACATAATTAAAAAAAGGAAATTGCAAGCGAAGAAGAGTTTTTATAGACTTGAAAAAATCCATAAATAAAATTACAAATTAGGATTTATAATTAAATAATAATAATAATTTAATACTTACATCAGTAAAATCACACATAGTAGTTCTGTAGAATCGAGTTGTGGTGACCGCTGCGGAGTCAGCCGCCGCGGTAATAGTGACACCAGTTAACATTGGAGAACCAATATGTTTAGCAATAGTAATATAGCAGTATAGATTGACGTACGTGTCACTAACAGTAGCAGTAGATCACAAACGGAGCACCAGCACTTCCAACACAAGAGACAACACGCACGTGGTCACTATTATACTTCTATGATATAATAATAACAATAAAAATAATAATAACAACACGGTGCTAAGGCGGGACACGCTTGCTTGCTTGCTGACACACCGTGTGTTACCATTCACAATATGAGGTAAGTAAAGGTAAGGGAAGTAAGGTATAGTGGCGGGCGGGCGGCTATCGCACCAGGCATGAGTTGCACTGATGCTGCTGCTGGCAGTGGTTGCTGTTGGTGCTGCCACGGCACGGGAACGATGCTGCTTTGCCGCCCGCCGCTCCTCTGTGTCCCCTCCCCCCTCCATCGTCATCTACCTCCACCACCGCTTCTGCTGCTGAGGAGTCTTTTTAGTGTGTCTCTTCTCCTCAGAAGTCCCTGGTCGTGGTGTACCTACCTCCTTCTTCTCCTCCCACCCCTGAAGTTAGTACAGGCTATATACCTTGGACGGTCCTCCTCTCTCCATGAGCACCAGTCTTCCACAGCTGTCACTCCGGCCATCAGTCCCGGCCGTGAGCACCATCACTTGGGTCCAGCCTCCCTCAATAGATAAACGTAACAGGTTGAAAAGATGATGTCACAAAAGAACCAATCACTGTACAGCATTGGTTCATGGTATTCCACTAGCTATAGAACTTTTTTTTATTTTTTTTTTTTAAGTTGACTAACATTACACTATAAAAAGGAACAGATCTTGCTGTATAACCAGTTGTAAGAGTTTCTTATTATATCCAGTAGGTGTCGGGTAAATCGACTCATTGAGTAACTTAAAGTAGATAAAAAAAATATAAAAGAGTCAAGTTCTAAAAGTGATCAGTGACGTGTGCCTTACGGCTAGAACTTCATTCACAAATCTTTTAACTTTTTTTTTTTTAATCATTTTTTTATTCAATCCGTGTTTAATCGTATATTTTTTTTATAAAGAAATAAAACCTTTTTATGTATATATAAAATATAAAGATTAAAAGATAATATATCATACTTATTTTTATATTAATTAATAAAGTTAAAACAAAAATAACAAAATTATTATTATCAATGCTAATAATTTTCATTATAAGATTATATCATTCGGCGTCTCTTTAAATAAAAACACTACGTAATATACAATATAAATCAAGTTATCAAACTTCCTTATTTGAAAATTTTAAAGATTTAAAACATAGTTCAGTGGATTTAAATTAATAAAAAAAAAAATCAAGGTTGATTTTATTAACTTAAAATATTTCAGATTATAATGCATCATATTGCATGATAACTCATCAAATATACACCTCACCAACATGCATATTGTATTGCTGAATTTATGTGTGAAACCTCTTACACTTGTTTATCTATTATATCTATTATACTGAAATAACACTCGTGACGTAATCCGAAGCTTCGCGAATCTTGGTGTTGGTGTAATAGCCGAGGTTTCAGCATGCGTCGCTCGCCCACTCCCTATAAACTAAACGTAAAGGTGTATTTACATAAGCTTTTTTCAACGACAAGACACGTTTTTATTACCACTTCATATCAAATCCATTGGTGGACATATTTTAAAATTTTAGTAAACCGTCTTAATTTTTATTAATGCTCTTTATAAATAGGTGCTGGTTAATGAATGAGTTCAAAATTAATCGTGATGTTTGAAGTAAATGTTCTCATGTAACTAAACCTTTAGCATACCTTTGTAGATACAGTCCAGGTTCTATTCTACACTGGAGAGAGAGAGAGAGAGAGAGAGAGAGAGAGAGAGAGAGAGAGAGAGAGAGAGAGAGAGAGAGAGAGAGAGAGAGAGAGAGAGAGAGAGAGAGAGAGAGAGCAAAAGAGCTGTAATGCGGCCCACTCAGGAGCAGCGGTGGCGGCGTCCTATTCCCCGTCAAAATGAATTCTATTTGATATCATAAAATTTGGCAGATCACTTTTTAAACTTCTTTTGATGCTCATTTTGTACAGGTTCTTGAAATCAAGTTTATACTATAAGATATATTTTTATTTTATTATTCTATTCCTTCTTCAATTACAGGATTAACATGATACAGCATGGCAGCTGACATTTAAGGCGCAATCGAGATAACATTTTATTTTCTATGTATAATATTCTTTAACTCTTTTAGTGTATATATAGGACTATGCTGTATATTATTAAATATTAAAAAAAGGAGTATAACAATATTTGATTTTTTGATATGACAAGTTAGGTATAAGTTTTAAAATTCAATAAGAAATCAAATTGAGGATAGAATAAAAATATTTTCTTTTGTAATTTTTTTAATAAATTAATTTTTTTTTCTTGTGTGTTCAAAGGGTTATATTTCTCACAGTAAGAAGCTATTTCAAGATTTTCAAGGTGTGTGGCCTCTTTGAGAACTAAAAGTTATGGCAATAATTTGCGTGGAACAAGAAAGGATTTTTTGTTGACTAAAATAAAATTTGTCATCCCTTTAAACACAGTAGGGGTAGTCACATTTTTTTTCTATCTGGTCGTGGTACAGCCGTAATGTATTAGGAACCTTTTTCCTTGCCGCATTTGACTATACAGCAGTATAAGACTACAAAACACAGAAAAGGGGCTCAAGTAATTTTTACCTTAAGTATATCTCAAAGTTACAGAAAGTTGGACAGAATTATTTTATTATTTTAATAAAGTACAATAATGAAGATAAATGAATTTTTCACACATTAAAAAATATTAATTAATACTATACTATTTCATATGCACATGTGATTGGAGTTGTTTTTAATTCAGACAGTGAAAATTTGAAACAAAAATTTATCAACAAATTAATATACAGTATAATAATAAGTTGTTGACATAATATGTATTATAATACATATTTTTATTTTTACATAGCAGATAAATATAAAAAAAATATTGCACATGGATCAAAAAACATTGCATAAAAAATATTTCAAATATTAATATTATTTTTGTAGGAGAAAACCAAAACTTCAAGCAAAACGATAGATTTGCGTTTATCAATGAACCAAACTGTCACTACGTACACTGATGGTGTTTAATACGGATCCGTTGACGACGAATAATGTTTTTCTTATGAAGCGTCGTCAACGGATCCGTATTAAAACACCGTCATGTGTACGTACGTAGTATATATTGTGCACAAAATCAGAGAAACCACACATGGCATGACATAAACGTATAATATAGGCCAGGCCCATGACGTGATGTCACTGCAACACATATTGCATACCTTACAGGAGCCTGCCGCGCCATAACAGTAGTGTTGTGTTGCATCAGCAGCGTGTAAGCGGAGAAAATGGGAAAAAAATAATTATAAATTATATACGGCAAGTATTATATTTATATCGTTTCCATATCATCTGCTAGTTTATAAATAATACACAAACTACATTTTCGTGTCCTTAAATAATTATACCCGGCAACAAAGTCAATTTTTCAAACATTTTTATTTTTTTTCAATGGTTTTTTAGCGTATGGTATGACAACAGTAGGGGAAGGGAGGGGAGGTAAACAGCTGAATGTTATCCTGTAAGTAGACAACCCAATAATCTCGTGGTGCTGCCCTATAAGTGCATATTGCAATATATAATAGTCTATTTTATATAATTATATTAAAGGTGGGAAGCGATAGGAATTTCTTTATTCTTGAATGAGAATAACGTAATTTTCAAATGAACACTCACCCATCCAGGTATTACAACGCTTGACTTTGATTATCTAACGAGAAGAAAACAGTCAACGTACTTCTACATGTTGTGACACCATGAATGATGTAACTTGTTCAACGGCTATATATAATAGACACACTTACATACAACACTTTTCTAAAGTAATAAGATAATAACATCCATGTCTCTTCAATATCCATTGTGCTTGCTTCGTAATCGATATAAATTCTTCTTACCATATATGAGATCATACTATATACATCAGAGTATTTGAGAGATATAATATATTATACAACATTATTTGTACATATGAGATAATTTTTTTTAAAGTACTGTACTATACATTATTATTTATTGGATAGATTATTTGTGACTTATACAAATATTTTATAATGCATGGAGATAATATACCATCACTAATTAGTTAATTGGTTCTTATATATATAATAAAATAATTAAAATGTTTGTAATATATAAAAAAAATATTTTTGATAAAAAAAAATCGTTGATTTTTTAAACGTATTTTGATACCCAGGTGTGTGTGTAAAGTTAACTGAAGTCGTCCACTCTCTGACTCCCAAGATGATAAAATTTTATTACGATATTCTTGCAGATTGTGGCTTGTTTTTTTTATGACTATCATAGTACGGATAGGAAACTATATAGCGGTTTGGAATAAATATGTTATGTAGGATTTTTATGTTAAGAAAATAATAGTAATATAAAATAGAGTACAAATGATTTTTAAAGATATAATAATAATATTTTAAAATCCAATTATATAATTTTAGTATTGAATATTTTTACCTATCGATATATATTTAATATATATTATTATATAACCTTTAGCTGCTGTGTGAAGTAAAATACACATTTAATTTAAACCAACTATAACATCGTATTCAATTAATCTTTATAGCCTTTTCGTTTTATGAGGATTTATTTTTTATACATATATTTTATCCTATATACACTCTTCTGCACCTTGTATAAGTTACCTTTCGTAAAATACTCTTTCTCTCTTTTTCATCCTTAGTCCTTTCAACAAATAAAACAAGGTTAAAAAGAAAATTCACTACACAACATGACTTTACAGAGCTATAATAGAAGATGTAACAAGAAAAAAATATATGTAATTTTTTGTTCAAGTATATATATGAATGAGTAAAACCCTATAAGGTCATGCCACAGAAATAAATGTTCACTTTTTTATATAAAAAAATATTTTGTAAAAAAAAAAAAAAAAAAAAAAACGTTGCTGTTTTAAAATATCACAACTTTTTTTTCTTGTGCCCATTTTATATAATATATATACCGTAAACATGCTCGAGTTAAAACATTTTTTTGAATTAAAAATACATAAATAACTTTTTTTTTTTTTTAAAGTTCTATAGTAGTGGTGGACACTGAAATATGAGTTACAAGAGCCCCCATACAGGTAAAACCTCTACGCACATCAGAAATAAAGAAATAATACCATAAGTAAGTTTAAAACATATCTATATTCTAGTAAAAATATTGACCAACAAAATATAAATACCTGTCTCAAGTGATTATTCATATTTTCTTTCTTTTTCTTCAAAGTTTAAACAACTTTTCAGTTATTATTTTTAAATAAAATACATAATAATAATATTATTTGTTTAATATGTTGGTATAAAATTAAATACTATGAAATTATAAACTTATATTGGTATTTTAATATCGTGCATATTAATTAAAATATTAATATAATTAAAATAAATATCATGCACGTGTGTCTTTCACACCTTATATATATAATACAGCAGAATTTGAATAAGAAAACTGAAGTCTTAAATGTTAAACGATAATATAATATTTACTTTAAAAACTTAAATATAAAACAAACTTTAAATTATTATCAGTTGTTATAATAAATTGTTGCATGGTGTATAATTTATTTCTTCTGTTGTGATATTTGTTAGATTGATATATTAAATATTTAACAACGTATGTATTTATGTCTAATTTAAATTCTAATATAAATAAAACTCGTAACTAAATCAACAAGCATCATGGCATATTATTTTTATTGTGTAAATATTGTTAAGTATTTAACAACAATGATCATTAGTGAGCTAAATATGAATTGTATTTTATACATCATGTTTTATAATCATAGCAATTAGATCTTTAATCTTTACAACCAATAAAATAATTTCATATTATAGTTAATTTTACACATTCTATATTATCTACACGTACGTACAGTACATTATTAGTATATATGCTATTATTCGCATTCACAAGTAATAATTATAATATCATGCATATATAATATTATTTTTTATAATTACATAGTTTGTTAATATACAACTCAGGATTGCCGGAATGTTATTTCTGCTTTTTATACTGTCCATGGAGACATGCGAACTAAAAACTCTTTTGTGAATTAACCTGGTACGGTTACAGGAATCTAAAAAAAAAAAAAAAAAAAACTTCTTTTAGAGCTTCAGCGTATGCAAGTAAATGAGGCAAAGGTATAACATTCCGAGAGTCTCGAGATGTAATTATTTTTCTTTCTATGAAAATATTTTATTGAATTTATAAAAAAGAGAAAGTAACAATAATTAATTCTATTGTTTGCAATTTTCCTTTGAACTATTGTCACGAATTGACTGCCCTAAGCGGTCCACACCTTATAGTGAGACAGCCATATTTCGAGAAGTGACTTGGTCTTGTTTTTATGTCATTGATTTTCTTGGTTACAATATTCAACCTAATGTACTGCGGAATGTTTGGCTCCTTAAATAACTATAAAAGAAAATTTGTTGCAAAATTGTCTATAATTCAATTCCAGCTGCAATTTTGCCAAATGGTGTCAACATTACTTAATAATTATAGTCCTCCTGCATTTGTTATATAGACGCTATTTTGTTGTGCCATAAAAAAATATTTACACGATAATATTCAGTTGTATGGCTGCAATTTCATTTAAATGAAACTGACGTTCCCCGTTTACGAGTTTTCCTAACTCTTGGAGAGTATTTCAATAGTCTATGGAAAGTGTCATATATGTTTTCTGAACAAACAAATTAAAAAAAAAAAAATCTCCATTATGCGTATTTTCTCCAGACAGCTAGATGAAAAACATTTTCGGATAAGAAGTCTTTTCTTACCCTTACGTTAACCTTTATCAATTCTCTTATATTTTGTATCTAGCGGTCTCACTTAAGTAACTCATTGTAATTAATATCAACGAACGATAAAATGTATTAAGTTAATTAGAGGTCCTCATCAGTATCAAACTAGCTATATTATAATATCCACTTTTCACTAAAAGTCAGTTTCTTATTTTCATGAGTAGATATACAGTACAATACCTTCTACCTAAATGGCTTTTATGATAGTTTGATCCTGAGGGCCTCTAGGTGTGATTTTGCTTCGTCTTGGAAGTATCGCGAGATGAGTAGGCGCCACTCCCCGCGAGACCCCACCTGCTCTCTCTCTCTCTCTTTAGTCGACCTGAACTTGCTTGCCATGTCAAGAAAGTCAACAGGCCTTAAGCTACATACATGCATCTGTTCCGCATAACTCACTTCTTACTTTCACATATCTTTGATTCATTCTATTATTATGAATGAAGGCCATGATCCCATCTTTTTTTTAAATCTCTATTTTATATTATTTATGCATCACAATGATTTGCAATAAAACATTATTATTCTATATATATATATATATATATATATATATATATATATATATATATATATATATATATATATATATATATAAAATACGTATTGTAAGCGTAAGAAAGCACTGTTATTATAAAATGTTTTACCCACGCAAATTTATATAGTATTATTATTTCAGTAACAGAACTAGTTCATATATTTATCTGTATTATAAGATTTATTATTAATTCAATTTCATTGAGAAATAAACATATATATAATTATATGTTAATCTTTTTTTAATAAATAGCAGCTGAAAAAATTTATTATTAAGAATATTGTTATTTTATATTGATGGTTTCATCCTTCCGTTCAAACATATTTTAATCTTACAAATGTAGGAAATTTGAATGACCGCAAAAATACTGACGTGAGCCGCAGAGCATGAAACAAACTTATTGTTAAAGTGCATTTACTGTAAAATTATAAAATAATTAATAAAATTATGATTAAAGATCAAATGAGACATCTCACTTTCATCAAATATTAATTAATTATTTAATTTAAGTTTGCAATACCCTCGATGACGTCACACGCATTTAAATTACCCAAGAGTTTATTTACAAATAGTGGAAAAGTTATGTATCTTTTTGTTATTTAATCTTTCTATAAAAGTCTAATATCTTATCCATATTCTTTGTATCATAATATAGGTATAAGGAATTATCTAGTTTCAATTTTACATGCTAGAAATTAAAAAATATTAAAGTGATAAAAGTATATTTTTTAATTATTGATCAATTAAAAATTCACTGTAATTAAATACAATCTAATCTCTATTATCATATTATATATAGCTGATACAAATCAAAATAAATTAAGATATAATAATATATTTAAACTATATATAGAATTTCCCAATTTGAACCGTGAGAAATAATAACTACTATAATGTTTATATATATATATATATATATAAACATAAAAAATAAATAATATATAAACAGACTATGTTAGCTTACAAATTTATATATCCGTGTCACTCGGTGTGACTAAATGATGATGATGCGAGAAGGCTCCTTTTCTACCTGGTGATTTGTAAGTGTCGAGAAACGTATCTTGGGTGGTTTTGCCACTTTTTACGGCAACGCGGTGGCAAGATAACATTTTTTTTTCCTTATAAGGTCTCTCAGCGGGACTCTTCACACCTCTCCACAGTGGCGCCAAAAGTTGCATGTCTGGTGACCCACGGAAAATGTATGCAGGTATGGCAATTAATTTAACCCACTGGACTCTAATCGACGTAAATAAAAACTTATTTTATTTTTGATGATGAAATCATATATGAATAGATTTATTTTAGTTGTGTGTATACTTTTATTTCCAAAAATTTCAAAATAATATTATAATTATTAAACTCAGCTTCAAAACCGAAAAATTGACATTTAAATTTTCAGATGTAAGAAATATATTTTGTACTTATTATGAAAAATCGTAATTGCAGCTTAGCACATGATGCACAGATGGTACAATGATACATTGGGGTGTATATAAAATGCAAATTTTTTAATAATTTGTTTTCAATAATTGCATTTTATATTTGTATAGTGTATAAATGTCAAAATGATTGAAGCATTGGAAAAGGTGCTGGTCATATTTATTTAGATTCAGTGCTTATGATCTCTATAATATATTACAACATTTAATAAAACATATTACAAATCAAAATGAACTCTCATAATTTAATACGTGTAATATTTGCCCATTTAATGTCAGATTAATTTAACATTCATAAATTTAGGTAAGCTCAAATATATAACAACAGTGGTACATATCTTCTTAGACAAGAGGATAATTTTGTATGTATAATATATATAATAACATAGAGTACGTCTTAGGTTATTTACAATGAATAATATATTTGCAAGCAAGGGTATATAACGTAAATTATGTGTTGGCATTATTATTATTTTTTTTTAAGTTGTTAATCTTATTAGCATATTAGTCCCATATCTATTATCCAATTCAGAATAAATTTAGTAGATAAAAAATAAAAGTGACGAGAGTAGAAAAAAAAAACATAAAAAAGGCGAAGAAGACATGAAAGAAAAATGAGGTGACATCCGAAATGGCTATTTGAACTCTGAACTGGTGCTCCGTGACCACTCGTCGTCCCGCACCCCCACCTAGCATTCACTCTACACTGAGAAAAATAATTCTACACATTCATATTATGAGAGATTAAAAAGTACATTTTACTAGATAAACTATGAAGTATACATAACATATGAAATAGTACAAATAACATCTCAGGTGTTTAGAGTATAAGTATAAATTGTTTCAATCACACCATGTCTAACATTTGATTTAAAAAAATTAACGAATTGATTTTTTTTTCAGTGTAACCTTTCTGCTCCAGGGATGACAGATTTACGCATAAAGCTAATGTAATTTATTTTCTAGTTTTTTCAGAGATAAGTTGAGGAGACTTTTGGTTAGTCCTAGTGCTCTGGGCCCACCATGCTGATAACAACCTCCTCCCCTGTACCCTAAACACCTGCAGGGATGCAGTCACTTGAGTGCTTTCCCTAGCTCACTAACTGATCAATTAAAAATCTACATAATTAAATTTAAAAATGACAAAAAAAAATAAAAATAAGAAAAGTTTAGGTGTATAGTGCCATGGATAGAGTAGCATTTGATAAATTATGTTGGTTTTAATTACATCTCGGGATAGTTGTAATGCTACTCCAACTTGATTTACCTGTTTTGAGGTTATAGATAAATGCTCCATGAGTCATATATTGCATGCAAAATTGTTAATTTTCCCATAATTGGTGCACTATTTTTCTGAGTTTTATAATCTGTATTCATGCAACATCATGTTATATTATATAATAGAAGTGGTAATAAAAATGTTAAAGATTGACATTTTAGTATTATCATATTACGTGCAATAATTTTTACGATATACCTTAAGATTTATGTTTAGGTCAGTAAACCAATTGACCAGAGAGAGTATATTATGTGAAAAAGAGAATATGAAATATTTTGAAGTAAACACGAGAGAAAATATACTTTTGACAGATTTACGAATATTTTATACTAGCTATTATAGGTAAAGTTTTCAAAATGAATGGTATTTTTACTGTCTATATACAATTAGTGGCACATTAGGAAAGGTGACTTGGGTAATAGTCAAAGTCAAGCTAACGTACTCGTAAGAGACACCCCCATAAATCGCGACGTATTGTACTTGATGTTCCCAGAAAGTAATTTTATTACAAAAACATCGCCACATCTGGATTTAAAGGTGGATTTACATGAGCGACAGCCGCGATGCAACGCGATGTGACATGATTTTTGTAAGCTGTGAAATCCTATGCGGCAATTGAATTCACTCATTGAATTTCGATGCTCTTTCTAATTGCCAGTGGATGATACAGCAATTGTGCATATATTATTCGTGTCCCGTCGCAGTCTGAAAATTATCCAGATGTAAATTCACCTTATTAATTAAGGAGGGTACTCTTACTTATATACCATTGATACCTTTTAAACATAAAGCCGGTATTACACGATACAATTGTTCTAATTATTGATGTATACAACTTTCCCTTGCAAGAAAACTTAATCTCCATTTGTTTTTATATGGAGAGAATTCTCTTGCAAGGAAAAATTGTACACGGAAATAAATTCTCACAAAGATGTGGTAGAATTTTACCGACTTAGCTCGAGCTAAAACCCATGAACCAAGTAAGTCGGTAAAAACTCCTGATCCAACATTGTAATTCAAATCACACAAACGGGTCGGTAAAAACTACAGTCTGAATGGGTTAACACGAAATTACACATTAAGTCGGTAAAATATTAAAGATTTCGAATAGTAAAACTATTCCATTCAGACGTGTAAAATTTTACTGACTTGATTTTGCTATTTGTATTTTTTACCGACCTAATGTCCTAAGTTTTACTGTCTTGTATCCTCTAAACTTAACTCTTTATTTGGGTGAAAATTTGCCAACTTTATTTGTAGCTATTACTATTTTCATACTTGTAAATTTGACGTTTAATAATTTGCTTACATTGAAATATAATGAATATGAAATGACATTATACACTGTAACATTGATAGAAAATATTAGTATTATTACAAAAAAAAAAAAAATACAATGCATATATAATTATAAACTAATATATAAAAATTACTTTGTGAAAATATTTCACACATCACTCTCGATCTATACCAGAATTAATTATATTTTATTACACTATTTAACTCAAATAAACTTAAGTACGTCATCATGGAATAGATCATTGATAAATAAAAAAGTATCATCAAATTTGTTTCATATTATGTAATATATTTTATTTATTTACGACAGCATACAAATTAGGTAATAATATATTTATATTTTTTTTTCAAGAGAGAAAAAAGCAAGTATCAAGAGATTTGAATGATAATAAAAAATAGCAGTTAATAGTTGTATAAAAGTCACTTAAGTTTTATGAATCACTTTCAACTTTCAAGTCGAACACCGAGAATGAATGTCACTTGCTACAGTACACAGACCGTTGATAGTCCAATCCTTTGAAGTGAAGACGCTTGCCTTTCGTTGAAGTAGGGGTTCGAGGAATAACTTTTCCAATCGTGGTGTGATAATGCAGAGATGCATCGCGGATGCATCACGATGATGAGTCGATCGTCCACAGCACCCAGACATGACACCTTCGGTAGGCGCGTCATTGCTGTAAATATTTGTTATTAGAGCTAACAAGGTACAAGCAATATTCATGAGAAAATACTCAAAATACAACATATTTTACTTAATTTAAAAGCAACTGAAGCGAAAAATTAATAAACCAATGTTTTATACCTCTTTGAATGCGTGCACCATGTATTTATTTATAATTAATATACGGCAAATTAGTATGAATTGATTCGGTAAATTTATGTTAAATGGTGCAGGGCATTCATGAATGATTTTTTAGAAAAGATTAATAATTTGCATAGCGCCATATTTATAGTAATCGAAAACACTTCGCACTAGGATTTATTTTCTTAAATTCATAATATTATCCTCTAGTCACTAGAGGATACATGTGTTTAAGAAAATAAATACTGACAGAGAGACACAGAAAGATAAATCGAGGAGATAAATATGTATAATCAAATAATCATATGAGTTACTGACACAATGATTTTATGCTTACCTTAATATGATATTCACGGTGATGAAGTAATGATGAAAAATCTTGACGATACTTAATTGTAGTGAAGAACTATTTAAATTAAACGTATTAAACACGGCAGCCCAACTTTCAGCACAACCTTACTCACCAAGGACGCGTCAAAAATGTGAGGAAGTTTGCTCAAATGTAACGGACATTTTTGAATAAAACAACCAAGTTGGTAATTTTTAAGAACGTAATGGGCTATATTTGCAAAGTTTGAAGTTGCAAAAAGGAAGCGTGCTAAAATCGCAGATTTAGGTTGGTAAAAATGGCATTGCAAAGCAAAAATGTTAAACTTTTACCAACACTCTTTAAAAACTATTTTACAATCCTTTGTCTTCAGTTTTTACAGAGTACATTGTAATAATGTCGGTAAAATATTACAAACGTGCTGGTAAATGGCGCTTTTACCGACCTTTCCTATTAAAAATTTTTGTCCGTGTATCTAAAATTGTATCGTGTTATATAGGCTCTATGTGTTTTCACACAACTCAATGCAATCACTGAAAATTGCCCATAAAAGCTGACACTTCACGTATGATGCAACCATAAGCTGCAAACCAAAAGTAAACCTTGAATTAATAATTTAATGTTAATCTGGTTATGGAAATCTACACTAAAAATAATAAAAATGAGTTTTGTTAGCTCATAAAGATATTTAAAAGCATATATATATATATACAAATGATAATGCATACATAATGTTTTAAGGTGTTAAATATATTTTATTAATTTTACTACGTACTTTCAAGCTAAGAAGTAATTACTTTAACACTCTTCAAAAAGTTTCCAATCTGCAGCCTGTCACTGATTGGCTAAGTAACTTGTCTCAATGGGAGGATATTCATGACTGACGAGCACTCTGTTTTTCATTCTTAAAAATTACCACACGTTACTACTGTATAATAATTTATATACAAATTATAATTAGCTAAAACTTAGTAAAAAAAAGTTATGCAGTATAATAATACTATCTAAATTTCATAAAGAGAAATGCACTTTTTTAATAGCTGAGAGTAGTCGTGTTTAAATTATAATCAAGAAATTAAAGTAATTAAAATATTGCTATAAGAAAATATTGTTAAGTTATAAGGTATTAAATTTTTACGTGTCCAAAGAATGTTGACGGTTGATCGACTAGTATGTATATTATTTTGGTAACAACAAAAGTATTTCATATACATTATTATAGCTACTATATAGCAGCGTACTATTATCAGAGTAAAAAATATTTGCAGTTAAACACTATGGAAATTATCATATAAGGAGAACAACACACGCGGCGTTATGGTAGTTTTAAGGTATAACCTGAGAATTTGTCTGTCAAGGTCAAGAGGCGTGGCTATAGTGGCAACACTGTTTGCATTGGAATGCGCATAAATTTTTAGGAGGGGGTGGTGACAACAGTCCTTGAGAACGTTGCCACATTTCTCATCACATATAGGAAACGATCATCGCCACGGTTCAAAATATATGAAAACAATTCAGAAAAATAGTCTAAAAAATTAGGTTTTAGTAAAAAAAAAAAAGTAAAAGAATCTGTTGTATAGTTTTTTTGCAATGCTAATTAACAAATTTAACATTGGAAGGATACAAAATTCTCATTTAAATAAATTAATTATAATTAAACCAACGGTTAAAAAATTCCAAAAAAATTCAGAGCTAATTTGACGATTGTTGTAAGTCCACCAAATTAATTTGAAGAAAATCTGTTGTAGCGAATTTTTCATCCAAATTTCTCAGGTTAAGCCTTAAATTACATCTAAGATATTTCAGAAATAATTTCATTATTTAAAATATAAATATAAGAAAAACTATCCTATAACATAATATATTTAATATAATTTTGGTATTAAGTTTCTATATTATAGATGATCAAAGAATATATGAATATTAGCCGTTGTGGATGAAAGAATATAATAAATTGTAATGACATGAAAGGTATTATATTTATATCTTGTGTCTAGTAAAGGTTATAAATTTTCAGTAAAATAAAATATATAAGAAGCTGGAAGTGGTAGATGTATTCGTTTAAAGGGTTAAATTGACTTGGGGGGGATACCACATAGGGGGCCTAGAGGAGGCTCCTGCATTTCGTCCAAGTCGCCGTAGCCCCCTGCAGCCCCACTATATATAGTATCATCTCATAACATAGCGTGAGTCAAACAGCCGCGGCATGACGTCACAATATATTTCTACCAATGACTATATTATGAGAAATCATAATTTCAAAACAATCAACACTTAATATGATAAAAAAAATATATAGCCGCAAAAAGATTTTAAATCATTATAATAAAACAACTATATATTATGTATTTATATATATTATATTTAAATGGTTATAAAAATAAAATAGTATTTGAATTATCCAACATTAAGTGTTAGTAATGATTACACTAATAGCTACTTAACGTAAAATTAATAATATATTTTATATTATAATCATAAACTATATAAACTTATAAAAATTCGTCACGGATAATTAATATTTATGATAAATATATTACCTCATGTTTGTAAGTTATTATTATTACTTGTATTATTGTATTTAAAATATAAATATTATATTTTTATATTTTGCTGTGGTTAGACATTATAGATCGAGGAGCTTAAGTGTACACATCATATGATGAGAGGCTATAGCCAAAGAAAAAAAGAGAGAGATGCTGTGGATGCTTTATGGACCCCCCATAGGGTGACACCACGGCGCGGCGGCCGGTCCAGCCAGGCTATATAGCAGACAACAACAACAGCAGCTTCACCACGCGACTGCAGAGGAATGACTTGAGTTGCTGACTTGTGGCCGGTAAGTCCTGGCTCGCCTTGGTGCCTCGTGCTAGCTTGACCACAGCACGCTTCCAGTCATAATAATGTGGAGAACGATGACGGAGAGAAAAAAAAAAAAACTCTTCGATACTTACCAGAGAACCAACACAGCATCTGTCATCATTGTAGCTGCTAAGCGTTTTTTTATTTTTATTTAAAAAAAATGGCAAAAAAAAAAGTTAAACTTTCACGCAGCATGCATCACGTATACAAAATGCGTCAAAACATACATAATAAATAGTTATATCAAAAATATATTTTATAAGACAGATATTAAAATTTTGAAAATTATGGAAATGTTTTACTTTAAAAAAAATAGCTACATGAAGGTGTATATCATTGACTTTAAATTTATTTATAATCTTTTGACTTGACTTAAAATAAAAATGTTATTATTTTTTTCATCCATAAAAAATATTTAACGTTATTTCCATAAGAATGTTAAATTGTATATTAATTACATTATAAATTTATGTTTCTTTATTATTTTTTGATCCTAAAGGCGAAAAAATATATATAATATATTTTTATATACAAAAAATATCTATCAAAATGGTTAACGTTTTTACCTTGCGGCTACAAACTAGAAAGAATTTTTGCTTCTTCTTCTTCGTATTATTATAACTATAGTCATCAGAATATTATTACATTCTCTTAAGCTTGAGTGGCACATATGCCGAAAGCAATTAAAAAGTCATAGGCTATCAACATAAATTTACAACACACCGTCTTCTGTCAAGAACATTTCTGTGGCCTAGCATAAAATCTCGATGCCATATAGGACCCTTTACATTTTTTTTTCTATATACTTAAAGGTGTACCAAAGTGATTACTTTTTTTACATATTCGGGCAGCTAAGAATTATTCTGATATCCCTGTGGCTCAATATTTTCGTACAATGCCTAGTTATTTTACAATTAATTATTTAGTTTGAAAAGTGAGTTGAATTTAAGTTGGTTGATTTAAGTCGGAGCGTGCCCGCAGCAGCCGCTGATATGACGAGAATCTCCCGTGAATCGGGGGAACCTCCTTCCGCCCCCTTTTTGTCGTATCACCGGCCGCTGCGGGTGCGCACCAGCTTGAATCAACCAACGGTTTTTCATTCAAACTAAATAATTAATTGTAAAAGAACTAGGCATCGTATGAAAATATTGAGCCACAGGGATATCGGAATAATTCTTAGCTGCCCGAATACGTAAAAAAAGTATTCACTTTGGTACACCTTTAAAACAAATTCTAATAAAAAATAAAGCATGTAAAATTTGTTAAGACATATGAAAATTTTTTAGATATAAATTTTTCTTTTCAAATATATACAAATACATCTATTTTAAATGAGGTGATATGTAATATAATATAACATTTTTAGGGTGGAGTTGTTGTAAAATATAATATATATTATGTGTATATATATTACATTATTTCTGTACATAAAGTTATATCAGTTTATAAAAATATTAAAAAAAAAAGTGTCTTAAAAAAATGATAGAATGAAGGGAGTAGTCTATTATATTTTCCAGAGTTGTATGTTGGGTGCACATATATACATTGTTGAATAAAACAGTGGTGACCAATGTTGTCATGTAGTGAGCACCATTTACTATTGTACAATCTCGTTGTTCACCAGCACTACTTGGGTGAAGAAGACCACACCTAAAGTAAGTCAAACCTATTTCTTGTAAATCAATACGTTTATAATATATCTGCAATATTTAATATATGTAGTAAACATATATCCTAAAGGCATGCAGAAATAATATGATATAAATAAAGTAGGAGGTACCATTGGAATCTTTGCATATGAAGAACCAATGGATATAAAGGTATGCTTCATTGATGAATGAAGAGTAAAGGTAGAAGAGGCAGATGATACTTCCACACCCACAACTCGTACAACTAAAAGCTACCCACCCAAAAATAATTTTTTTTATATACATTCTTCCTGTACTGTATGAGTTTATATGACGTAACTTCTTTGAATCGTCTGCTATAGACAAATTAATTTATATTCATATCGGAAGTAGCAATAAGTTTCAAGATTTCAGGTATTCAGATTAGAATTTTACTATTTGGTAATATTTACATTGCACTTTATGAAGTTCCAAATTTAAAAAAAAACGAATAAAAAACACTTAAAATCTGCCAACTTTCTGAGTTAATAAAATTAATTTGACTATAGATTACGTTGAACGCGCGACCGCTTCAAGGAGTTGCTGCTATAGCTGATAGCAAGTTAACAGGCAGGGCCCATCCCTCCGGCGTAATTTATGTTGTGAGGAGCGCTAGCTGCTATGACGTAGGATTCATTCATGAACTGCAGCAACAAGCATTGCCGGCATGACTGGCTACATCAAAACTGGAATCTATATAAAGATAGTAATTTGAGTTATGATTGCATGCAGTCATTTGAAACACCTTGACACACGAAATATTAAATTATATGGGGAGAATTATGTGATGAGGAATCTCAAAATTTAATGAGAAAAAAAATTGTATATCAGTAAGTGTACTGTATGTTGTGAATTAAATTAATTAATACATAGTTATAGACTTAACATATTTAAGCTAGAGCATTAAGGTAAAGTTACATTGTATAAATGTTTTATTTTTCAATATATGATAGTATACAAACGTAAGATGCTACCAATTGTTATATCAAAATGCGTTGTTTATAAAAATCATTATTATTATTTTTGTTGTTTTTTTGAAATAATAATCTGAATGATAAATTTTCTTTAAAGTTTATAATTATTTTATTTTATATTTGATTTGTTGCCCATATATAAGGCTTTCAACGTACTAAAAAAAAAAAAGGTATAAAGCTACAGAACTAAAGCTTGGTGTAATCTCAAGATTATAGGACCTTTGAAAGTCTGAGCGCAGCAGTTATTCTATCAAAGTTGTATTTGCCTCGGGGTTTCGATGATGGGGGTGGGAATGTGAAGGATTGTATGGGAAGCCACTTCGGGATTAAACATCAGGCCCGGATGAATGACCAGCCTCAGCAGTACGGCACGCACTACAAGTTGCTGGCCCTAAGGCTGCTGTTTTCTATATATGTCCGTCTCTAGAACCGCGCGAGCAGCCAGCATGCAAGATCATGCGTGTATCATCCGTAAACCGGTCACTACAGTTTAATCAATTAAATATATAACTCAAAATTTAATTTCAAAATAATATTTATGAATTTTAAAAGGATATATATTGATCTTTATAGTATTAGTATTGTGAATTATGATCTTGAATTGGTAAGAAAACTGACACTTTTCGTTACTTTTGATGGGGATATTAAATTAATTTGAATCTTAGAGCATCAGCCAGCCTGCCTGCTTGCTTATATAGCATCTTCACTGTATATATATATATATATATATATATATATATATATATATATATATATATATATATATATATATAGGAGTTCCGGGATGACGGAGTATAGCAACCATATAGCTAGAGAAGCCCAGAGAGAGAGAGAGAGAGAGAGAGAGAGAGAGAGAGAGAGAGAGAGAGAGAGAGGTGAGTGGGAGAACAGAGAGAGAGAGAGAGACATTGCCCCCCATCCCTCTCTACTGACTGCAAGCAGGCAGGCAGGCAGACACAGAAGGTGCGGTTTGACCTTGTTCGACAAGTCATGTGTGTGGGCACGGGCCGAGCAAGCGAAGAACAACATCAGCTGATGCTGCGAAAGAGAGAGAGAGAGAGAGAGAGAGAGAGAGAGAGAGAGAGAGAGAGAGAGAGATTTGCATGTGTTGCTGCTTACACTCATATTTTCACCTTTTTTTGCTTTATGAGAGTAATATAAAATATTACGTTATACGCAAGAGAATGATGAACAACGATCGACTGTTACATTTTTTTTAAATTTTAATTAAGCTGAAGGGTTAAAACACTGTAGCCCTGTATGTATTATTATAAATATTTTATTTATATTTATGTACTATTATAGTAAGATTAAGATATTTTTTCTCTGCTTTAATCACACTAATAGAGTATCAACCTCAATTTTTTTTATTGTAGAAATGGATAGAGCGTGCAAAGTTATGCTATACCCTGATTTTTTTCAGATTTTTTAGAGCCCGGGAACTATTTTTAAAAAATTGTTGAAATTTTTTTTTGTGACGTCACGAGGTGCCGCTCCTTAAGAAAAATATAGGACTTGCCGCCGCATGACGTCACAAAAAGGACTTTCAATGATTTTTTAAAAATAGTTCCCGGGCTCTAAAAAATCTGAAAAAAATCAAAATCAGGGTAGCATAACTTTGCACGCTCTATCCATTTTTGCAATAAAAAAAAATTGAGGTCGATACTCCATTGTGTATTTTTGTTTTAAATTTTTTTTTTTTAAATAACAGAACTTAAACGTGATGTTAGATGCAGTCACAATACTTTTCGTTCAACGACTGGCAGACATCTCCTTCGGTATCATGGTTATTTAAAAACAAAAATCTATAACAAGACTTCAGGTTTATGTAACTTTAAATATCATAATTTTTTTTTCTAATAAAAATTAAGTTTCCAATGATAAAAAGGATAAAAAGTAGAGGTTTCCGTCCTTCCACGGTTCCCTCAGTCTCAACTCAGCGAATGCTGGGACGCGTAACAGGCCGTGATCACCCGCCTTTTCCCCCCTGATATCTACCCATTATATATCTCACTTCGAGCTCTAAGCTTATAGGGGTGTATCTTTGTAAAAAAAAAAAAATAAATAAATAAATATATTATATTATATATAAAAAAAATCACAAAGCGAACAGCACATCACTTAATTTTGTAAGTTTATAATTTTACACCACAGAACAAAGTTTTTTTTTTTATGTTGGTAGACTTTTTAGAATGATTTGTTTATTAAAGGATAAGAATAACAATAAATAAATCATTGTATCATATTATTGTTGGTAATTTTTCATAGTATTAATAATTATTTTGAAACATATAATACACATGTATAATACTTGTTATTATATTTAAATATTTGACATAAGCAATATTTAAAACTAAAGTATCGTATAAATATATAAAGCATGCAAGTAAATTTTAAAAAGAATGAATGGTCATTCATTGCTATAGGTCAACATATAGCATGGCCTAGCTAAACCTTGAATATAAACTGAACACGATTTTGGCTCGGCTTGTCTTTTGCAGTCTTGATTCACTTGCAAAACTAACACATAATGGAATTGACAACCTGTAATATTCAATCATAAATTTTATTTGTTATAAAATAAAAATAGCAAATTTTATTCGAGTATTGCCATGAAGAGAGAGAGAGAGAGAGAGAGAGAGAGAGAGAGAGAGAGAGAGAGAGAGAGAGAGAGAGAGAGAGAGAGAGAGAGAGAGAGAGAGAGAGAGAGAGAGAGAGAGAGAGAGAGAGAGAGAGAGAGAGAGAGAATATGAATGGGTAAAAAGGTTAACTTAAAAACTTGTTGGGATTGTCATGATTTTAAGAGGCGGATAGGCAAATCAATATGTTTTACATAAAGTGTTTTTATTCTTCTTACCAGCTAACAATACATTTGAAATGTGGGCGTTATTGCAGCAGAAGAGAGGTAAAAACGTGTCTGCATCAGATCCGTCTTATATATTGAGTTAAAACATTTCGAAACAACAAGATAGATCACACGTTAAAATTTAGCTCATTCTGGGCTACACAATTGTTTCAAAAACTGGTAAACTAAATCACTATTATTTATTTAATAATAATTACATGAGAGGGGTGTCATCTTCTTTCTAACGCTAAAAGGCAAAGGTCATTCATTAACTGATATGTGAATTTGTGGATATATGATATTATATGATGTATATTATATGATGTATATTATAATGATTTATATTTTCTTCATATATTTTATACGATATAGTCAGTCAACTTATTTTATTCGAGAAAATTGTTGAACAAACCAACACGGATCACATTAGAAGTCTAATTATGGCCGTAAGTTGCAGCCACCTATCCGAGAATAATCCGAGGATTATCCGTGGATTATTTACTAATTAACTTTAAAATTCTCGGATAATTGTCGGATTTTTCTAAGATAGGTTGGCTGCAACTTACGGCCATAAAATTTAATATAACAATATAATTATATTCATTTAATTGTGTATATACAAATTCCAAATACCAACATCTCTAGGGGGGAAAAGGGGGGGAGGAATGGAAAATTAAAATATAAATTACATTTTCAATTCATAATCTGTAATCAAGAATGACTTATACATATATTCTTATTATTTTCATTTTTATAACACCATGTAATATCATACCTAATTTTTGTTAGAACACAGTATCAGTTGAACACGCAGTATTATATCGTCACAAAAATGTTATCATTTGAAAAGGAAAACGAATATTAAGTTAAAAAATATAATTAAATCTATACCAAGAGCTAATTAGTATTGACAAGATTCATCGCCTCTGTATAATATCATGCTAAGCATTATCGAAAGTCGTAAACTTATATCTGCCTTTAGGCTTTTCTTTTTTAATTTCTGTTCTTCATTGCATGAATATACTTCATTATGAACCTGGAGGCTGTTCTATAAGAGTATTTTTCTTTCAAATAAATAACACAGTTAAAATTTTTTTTATTTTTAATCAACAATATCATTATATAATATTTTTTTTATAAGAATTATAATATAACGTGTCTCTTTGTGATTGAGATTTAAAGTAGGTTGAATTTATAATTGTTAAGTCATTTTTGTTCTTTCAGATTTGAAGAGAAGCTTAATTAAAGATGCTTATGGTATGTAAGGTACACTTGTCACCTTGGTAAATTTTCCATTTGCAGCCTTGTTAATCAAAATGGGGATTAACAAGGCCGCAAAGGGAAATTTTACGTGGTGACGACTGTACAAGGAATCTTTATGTAGTTAATATTTTATGTTCTCTAACTTAGAGTAAGACAGAAGAACTTAAAATTGCAACATTATTTTCATATTACAAGTTACTTAAGTTGATTGCTATCTGTAATATCAATTGAAATAAATAGTAGTATGCTTCATCATCATTTTATATGTTGTGCATTCCTTACTTTTGATTAGCTCACGTCGGGTAGAAAATCAGAAAATGTGATTGCATCACTTACAAACTTAAACTCTATTATTGTTGCATTTGCCTGATCTTTCTCTCGTGTCTTGTGGAGAGAAAAAAAAAAAAATAAAAGAATCTCTTCGAGGGACAGACTGTGGTCCTCACGTGAATTAATTGGGTGCAGGTCACGCTTTTGCACCAATGACGTCACGACGTTGATACAGTAAGTCACACGTGCTGGAGTGAGGTCCTTTACTATAAAAGAACCTGTACACATTCGGCAAGCAGACAAGCATATAGGCACGAGCGAGCAAGTATAAGCGGGCGGGCAGGCAGGCGAGCGTACGGACTACGCGGAGGGGCGCAAAGTTAGCTCAGGCAGGAGCGATACCAAACTTCAGACAAGAATACATTGAAATATGATATCTGTTCTCTTCAACAGATTTTATGCTTTAGATATGCTTTAGACAGGTAAGGCATAATATGACGTCATATTTTTTATATTATATTTTTTCTACCTGTATAAAAATGCTTGTGTTGCATATACCATGACTACAACTCCCCCTCTCCCCCCCCCCCCCCCCTTCCTCTCCTCCCTTGCTCATGTAGCGTTCTCCAGAGTTGGCTTGAGACATCATTTAATTTTGTGACAAGCATCGTTCCATCACACTTACTATAGCATACATGTCCATGAACGACGTAACCCGCGATATATCATATCATATATCTACTATACTAGCTGCTGCACGCAGACACAGATCATATAATATTATAATATATAATATACTCAAGACTGCTCCTCCTTCTTCAAAGTTACCACCACCATGCAGGCAGCACCAGGTGTGGCATTTAATGACTTGTAATTATTTTTATTATAAAATTTACCATGGATCATACATTTTATTTGATTTTATTATATAAATTAATATCAGTTAAATATATTATATAATACAGAATTAAATATATTTGTTGTATTTTTGCAAAGAAGTAATTCATAAGTTCACTTTTTTTATATAATACATAATAAAATTAATAAAAATTATTTTTGCGATTCACGAAGGGAGTTATCCATGCAGGTTTTTCACTATATATATATATATATATATATATATATATATATATATATATATATAGTGAAAAACCTGCATGGATAACTCCCTTCGTGAATCGCAAAAATAATATATATATATATGTCAATGAATTAAGCTAACCGCGGTTAGTGCATGAGAAGCCTGCATGAATAACTTTCTAGATAACCCTTTTGTGAATAACCCCAATTATTGATAACTATATAATATAGCGTAATCGTAATATAAATCCTCCTGATTAAAACCTAAGCTATATAACATCAATAATTACCGTTGCAGATTTAGAAGCTTTTGAATATATACCGATTGAGTTCAGATTTTCTTGCATATGATACCGCATCAAGTAATATATTTCATATTTAAAAATACTCTTTTTTTTTACGTTGTAAATAGTAGTTGAGTTATGGAATGGTAAAGACAAGATCCGTAAAGATTTGAATTAGTGTCCAAGGATCGTTGCTCGGCACGTGGTCTCTCTCTTTCTCCCCTAGCGTGCACAGCCTACGTAGGTACACATACACTATAATATAATACGACGAAGAGGAGGAGGAACAGTGAGCAAGGAGTGTGTTGGCTGGATGCTGCGGTGGCGCTGGACCAACTTGCAGACAAATGAGTCCAAGGCTTAAGCGTCCCAAGGAGAAGTGTCTTCAACTATGTTTAACATGTCCCCCTACCGCCTGAGTTATCCTCGCTTAAGCTCATTAAGAAAGAGATTGATAAGCTTAGAAGATAGACCACCACCACCGTCTCTTTAAATAATATAATAATATAATACTTCACTGGGTATTCGTTCGTTACCTCATTTGGCTTTGAAAGTTAAATTCATTCGTTTTTATATTATACATAATATATATTATAATAAAAATAACAAGTCTTATACAGCTATTTGTTGTTCACATTAGTCTCTTTCTATTCAATATGGCATTTTAAAAATATATTTAAAGCTTTTCAAAAGAAAAGAGAAAAAAAAATATATATATTTTTTTTTTACCTTTATAAAATTTTATATCTTAACATACTAGATTTACTAAATTTATAAATAAAAAATGCTGGCCACCTTACAAACATTTCTTTTTACCATGTTTTCAACTTTTAAAAACATACAAAAAGGTAAAAAATTATATATACAAAATGCTAGGACCTCCATGATATTTTTATGTGTATATATGCAACCAGCGTATTTTATATAGTATTAATTCTAAAACTCGCATTATGCCAATATGGTTTTCTTAATTCTTAATGGATTTACAGCACGAACGGTATAAGATTAAATTAAAATCGTCTCATCAGCGATGTGATATGTATAGCTCAAAATTTACTTACGAAGCTACAAACTTAACTCCCATTGTCAGGAAAGTTTGCATGATAATTAATTATTTGCTTATCAAAAATTGAAGATGCACAATTTTAAAAAAACATTATAATATAATTATATTATATTATATTATATTATATTATATTATATTATATTATATTATATTATATTATATTATATTATATTATATTATATTATATTATATTATATTATATTATATTATATTATATTATATTATATTATATTATATTATATTATATTATATTATGTACATACTGTATACTAAGTATAATTATAATTATTCAATCATATTTTTACAGCAACTTGAATCCTTATTAAATTCTTAAAAATAAAAAAAGCATTATACTTTACATAGTATCACAGTATCGTAATATATACAACATATATAGTATTAATACATATAGTAATTAATTAATAGGATAACTACCACTTATGTGATATAGTGTTTTTACGCTTTGTACGTTATCCTCACCCAGTTTTAACCTTTGTTTTGTCTAAATGTATTGGGTGAAATAAATAAATAAATAAATAAAATATAAAAATATATAACTTCATGAAATAGCCTAGCAATGTATCAGTGGCATTTAACAGTTTTGCTCATTGCATAATGTGAGACAGTATTAAGGTAGTTAACATTTAATTACTTCCATTATTAATTTAAATATATAATAATATAGTTCTGTAATATACTCATTTATGGGTAATGCTAAGTATTGGGTTCGACAGTCTAAATTATAATAACAGTGAAATTGGCTAGAACTGGGATGAAAAAAAAATATATATATTCATGTACTGTGTACTTTAGATCCTTGTTATAAAAGCGGAACGTTTAAGTTAATCGTTTTAAGAACGAACGTTAGTTATAAGACATTCTGATTTAGCAATGTCCAATTTTAGATTCCAATCGACCTTCTGGACTCCGAAAACTGTGACAGCTAAAAGAGAATGAAATAATAATTATGATTGTAATACAAGATTCCTCTTCCTTTTTTTAAAGATGATAGCGATATAAAACTAATCCTTTAAAAGTATTATAGAGAAGATAAATGAGGCAGTTTTTCAAAGATATTATTGACAATTGGAAGTATTTTTCTTACTCAATGGAACAAAAAGTTAAATTTATATTTAAATTATATCATGTGTCATATTTATATACATGTATTTATATGTGAATTCGGTTTGTTTGAAAAAGGAAGAAGAAGAAGAAAAAAAAAAGTTAAGGTAATGTTTTTCCAACAACGTTGTACATCATGCTAAGAATAAAGTGTGGCAACATGTATAAAATGACATTTATTCGCCTAATTATTTATTCATATCTTTCTTCGCTTTGAAATAGATGGTAACGATAAACGTTAAAGCAAATATGAATTGCTACTCATAACATTTTTTGGTTTGAAGACACGAGATATATATATATTTTTTTCTTGTAAGGGGGAACCAGTTCCTTCATCTCATAAACTATTGGAATCTCTCTTTCTCTCTTCTGAAATATTTACAGTACAAAACTTGATGTATATTTTATATATATATATATATATATGCTGGTATAAAAACAAATTAGTCCTTATTTAACATAAACACTAGTTATGAGAGTATTATCTAATTACATAATATTATAATATTTGCGTCTTATAATTTCATTTGCAGTTCAAATCATGTATCTGGTTTTATAGTACTGTAAAATATATTTTCGGAAGGTCCCATCTTGCAGGTTCAACTCCTGGCCGAGATTACTCTTTTCTTTCAAACGCTTATATTTGTGGACTTGTATGATACGTACCGATGACAGAAAAAGCATATTGGAATAAAGTAATATATTATATATATAGCTCACAACGACAGATCCATCAAGAAGTTTTCACATCTGCAGGGTGCGGTCGACATTTTGTAGGAGTATCGACCATTATATCTGAAGTTTCCACGGTTCCCTCAGACCACAGTCAAATACCGTGTTGAATCTTTGTGATGTTTTATCATACAACTTGATCAAAATTTTTATTTTCCTGTTCACCTTGATTTAGATTTAACGATTTGTATATACTTGATTGATTATTTCAATATTTAACTTCCCAGTTTGGTATATATAATTATCCTTAATTCAATTGTAACGTAAATGAATTTTTTTTCTTGTTTATTGTAAAGATTTTACTTAACCAAAGCAGTTCCAATCCTGAAGATATAGGATAAAATTTACCTGTTACTTAAAATCGATGATAATATACCCAACATAAAGTATAATAAATTTATTATCGAATCTCTTAACTGCTGCTGATATGCTTCACTGAATTTAAACTTTATTGCGTGTCACTTCTAAAAAAATACATATAAAAAATAATAATGTCGAATAAATATAAAAAGAAGTTAGGACATTAACTGAATAAAGATTAAAAGCATACCTTGTCTTATTGACACTTTTAAACTACTCCACTGATGGTGATCTGATATGCTGTCTTTATTAGAGTAGAATGAATTTTTTCTTACTAAAAAATAAATAAATAAAAAAAATAACAATAAAAGACATAAAACAAGATGAAGTTTGCTAACTAAATTGATCGGCGTGTAAAAAATTGGATGTCTGTTTATTCAGCTGATCAGGTAAAGTGGCAGTATACTGAGAAGGAATGGTGGAGGTGTGATTATTTTAATAGATTCCAGAAGCCTCTCAATCTAGATAACTTATTTTATGTACGTAACCAGAAAAATAAATAAAAAGTAACGCAAATTAGGGTTTCTATCTTTCTACCTAATACAAAAATCTGGTAATTTGTTCAATTTCATTTTTATTGAGTGTTCTTGAGAAACTTATTATTTATATACATGCATACCCCACTTAAAAATTAAAAAAAAAATATGTATCTCTGATATTTGTGAACTAAGGTTAACATAATATATATAATATTAATATTAATTTATTTAATATTTAAATGTGAATTTACTAATAATTACCAAAACTCACGTCATAAAAATCTTTAAAAAATATCCATGTTATTAAATTCAAATTAATTTAACTCTTTACACTCTCATTTATATATATATGCAGTGTGCTTTAGACACTTTTGGTTGGAGGGAGACCCCTCCCTCTCGGGGTACTATATTACAGCAGAAACATCACAAATTGTGCAATATGCAATACATGGATGACTGAGGCACGTATGCATGCGCGAAGTTCCACCCATCCAATAATTTTAGACTATATAATATCTATCAGGAAAAAAAAACTATTATAATAAATACTTGGAAATGTTTAATATACAATCCTCCCCCATACTAGCTGTAAGAGTTAAATGGTGATTGGTTACGTATCGAAATGTTGCTACTGCTGGGCAGAGTTAAGGCGGCAGTGAGTACAAAGGGCGCGGTCTCGATTGTAACAACACAACGCGGCGTGAGCACCGTTCAACAACATTCAGGCTACATCATTTAATTTATATGCCAAAAGAGGAGCACCGTTCAAAAATATTCAGGCTATATAATTTAATTTATATGCTAAAAGATGAGCACCGTTCAAAAATATTCAGGCTATATTATTTAATTTATATGCCAAAGGATGGGCACCGTTCAACAATATTCAGGCTCCATAATTTAATTTATATGCCAAAATATGAGCACCGTTCAACAATATTCAGGCTACATAATTTAATTTATATGCTAAAAGATGAGCACCGTTCAAAAACATAATTTAATTTATACGCCAAAAAATGAACTCTGTTCAGTCTCATTCTTATATATATTTATATACTGTAGATAATTATATTCTAATGAATGAAAAGGAATCAAATAGCTCATCTCAGAAGTCCATACATTTGTCTCGTTGATAGGGACCACATACTGGTGGCTCAGTTGTGGGCAGCACAAGCAGCAGGGCGCTCCTCTCTGCCATGAGTGTGGGCGGTTAAAATAATATCGTTATCGTGTCATCTTATTAATATTTTAAGAATATTTAAATATTATTCTATTAACACTTTCTTGTTTTTTAGACCAACTTATTATCATAAACGTTAAGTATTATTTATTTTTTTTTTAAATAAAGATATTGAAGGAATTTAATATATATTATTATATTATGTATATTTTTTTTAAATTTATGATGATGCATGGCATGAGTATAAAAACTAAGTTTGCATTTAATTTAATTTTATGATCGGAAGAAAATTTGTGCAATTTTAAACACTTCTGCTGCACATGTCAACAAATGCTTATTTATGTCAATTCATTGCAGATTAAGCATTACTAAATGATCACAGGCACAATAAATTAACATTATGATAGGAACCAAATCACCTTAAAAAAAAAAAAAACAATATATTTAATTTATAAAAATAATGGGGGGACCCCCACTTTAGCCTCGATTTTTATCTCTGGTACTAAACATGGTGCTAAACTAGGAGCTTCACATGGTTAGCCCCTGGTTTAGCACCATGTTTAGTACCAGGGATAAAAATTGAGGCTAAAGTGGGGGTTAAAAGGTTTTGTGAATGCCCCCTAGTGTCTTTATAATATCACAATAATCGCATCATATTAAATTACAGGTGAATAAAAATTTGTATTGATTGAAAGATACCTTTTAGGTGATGCAGATTTAGAAGCAAGCTGGGGGGGGGGGAGGGTACTGCTGAACCTCTCTCAAAAACTTTTTTATTAAGGTATAGGACCCACCTCCACTCCCTTAAAAATTAACATTAACCTTATGAATAAGACCAGCCCTCCCGAAATTTTTCCTGAGTTCATAAGTGGTATCATTTAAGAATTAAAAAAAAATTACAAGTTAGTATAAAACGGGTGTATAAAGAGAGGGAGAGAAAGATTATCTAAGTGAATGAAATTCTGAAGTTAGCTCACTGCAGCGGTAGACAGAAGCCGGTTTGCGCCATACCACCATCAACATCATACCACCATGGCAAGGCACCAACGAGGCTGGCAGACTGGTGGCATCTATAGCCCCTCGTCTCACTACTATAGCACTTGCGGGAGCTGCACCAACTTTACTGATACAATGTACGATATTAGGACAACTAACTGGTTTATATATATATTTATATATTTTATTATTTCTTATATTATTATACTCACTATTCTACACCAAGTTAAAAAGCTGTGAAAACAAAAAGAATAATAAGAAACAATAAAACTTTAGTTTTACTGTATATTTGTTACTTCTCCAGCACCACAATGTAATCTACCATTATACACCCACGATACAAAAAAAGCAGTAGCATATAAGCAGCGTAATGTCACTTAAAAAGTAGAAGACGAAGGAAAAAAAACAACAACAAACAAGTGAACATTACACTAAGTTTGTCCGTTTATTTATTTTTTTATTGACAAGCATGAAAATATACCAGCAAACTACTACAGTTAAATATTTTAACCTTTGTTAAAAATGCACTGTTCAAAAATAATACATGAAAATGATGCAATGTAAAGGTGTAATATTTTAATTAAAACATGATACCTTTATCTTTTACTACTATATAGTTCTGAGATAAAAAAAGGTGTTATTTTTGAGAACGGAAGATTTTGTACTATATTTTAATTTTTAAATGTTAACCCAAAAAAATTTTACCAAATGTTTTCATATATCGTTGCATTGAAATCTAATTCAAATAACTAAAAAAAAAAAAATAAAAAAATAAAAAAAAAAAATAAAGGATTTTCGACCTTATCAGATTCGAAAAAGCAAGTATTAGTGGGTCAAACTTGTATAAATTGCATCTCTGATTGAAATACATTTAACTCAATAATATCATAGACAATTTTATTGAAATTCTTTCTCGTCATAAATTAGAACTCTTCCCAAACGTGAACAGTTCGTATACACTGTGAAGTCGTACTAATAAAGTGCATGCAAATACATAGCAAAATCCAGTGAAAAAAAAAAAAGATATCTATAATTTGTTTATATTATAATCCTTTATGATAGAAATATTTTTGGCCTATTTTATTTATTTTAAAAGAATTATTATGTACTCTACATAAAAAATACAATCTGTGCATCTTGAAATCATTATTTGTACCTTCTTAGATTAAAAATTATCGTCCTTATAAACGGATTACCTATTTTGAAATTTTACAAGACTATTGTTTTCAGGGTTTTCATGTTGTTTACTTTTAGAAATGTAAAGAGCTCTATATATGTAACATCTCAGAATATTATTATAGTTGGCTTATTTTTTGTCAACTTTCATCCAATCAGTAAGGTGGAGAAGAGGCCAAGTGGGGTTGCAAGCGGACTATAAGTCGATGTTAAGCCCGGATGGGTGTTACCCTGTTTCCGCAATGATGTAGCTTCTTTAGCTTCTCAAGGAACAAGCATTGTTTCCAAAGCTCTACTGGCTACCGAAATGCCGAATCATGCAAGCAAGCCACCTATAGAGTAAAGCACGTGGCATCACAACTTCATTTTTTTTTTTGTCATATATATATATTTTTTTATTAAAGCCTGTCAGTAATCCTTACAGAAAAATCTCTTTTTATCAGCTTATGATAATTGAAATAATATCAGTATATGTTTTTTTTTTAAATATAAATGTCTGGGGACTTAATAGATATTTTTAATACACATCTAATACTGGAGAAAATAAATTCAAAATATTTTAATACAAATAAGATTCAGAAGGAATTCTGCATGAAAAATATTTTAATAACATTGCATGAATTTATTTTTTAATTCATTCATTTTAAAATTAATAATTGATGATAAACTATGTAGGGTATATATGTACAGTACATTACATTACATTACATTACATTCATTTTTTTTTTTTTTTTTTTTTTTTTTTTTTGTAACGATCTATACCTTATGTATGAGAACATAAGAAATCATCAAGTACAAAAAGTGAACTGTAAATTATTTATAGATTTACTCACATACTAATATTATTTTCATATTTTGCTGAAATTACGTCATATAATATATGTTTTATGCAAGTATATAACTATTATTTATAAAACTTAAAATATACGAACAAGTACATATTATTAAAAAAAAATATTCACCTACACAGAATTAAAATAATTATACATACACATATTTATATTATGCCAGCAGATGTTGCTTTTTATTATTGTCAAAGTTAAGACGTATGATTCTCAATAGAACGCACATCACTATAGTTGTTATAATGGCATACACAATAAGCCTAATACGCTCTGACCTCGATATCATGTGAATAGGCTTAATCTCGTCTACATACATACATATCCATTCTCACTTCATACTAAACTTGAGTTTCTTATTATTACACTGAAAAAAAAAAAAAAAAAAAAGTATACCAAGAAGAACTTATAATGAGATCTTATAAATTCTTATTATTGAAGTATATATAATTATTTAATACTTTTTATTATTTATTATCAGATTTAATAGAGCTTCTTAATTAAATTAAATTACTTCCTCCAGTTATAGTTACAAAATAAATACATAACAGGTATAAACATAGAAATTAGTAAAGATTTTGACCTTGAAAATTTTAGTAGCAGATTAATTTTGGACTTGATTTACTGCTGAAATTTGATAACAAATTTAGTACTAAAAATTTCTAGGTTAAATTTATGCCAAGCTCATTTTGAATAGCAGCTTTTATACAAACTTGTAATAAAACAAACATCATGTTTTCCTGAATGGGTCGAAAGACACGTTTAGCAATGTTAAAAAAAAATGTATATATAATACAAAACATTAATAATAAAAATAATATATTACCGGTATAATGCCTTGATATACAATTTTTACAGCATTTTTTTTTAGTCCCACAGATGTTTAAAAAATAATGTAAGCGCAAATAATGTGTATTTTTTTGGAAAAAATTAAAACAAATCAACAAATAAACCGACGTACATCATGCACATTCATATCTCCAGCACTACTTTTATATCCGTGTACATTTTTTTTTATACCATCATTTTTCAATTTTTTTTTTTTTATTTTTCCTTGTGCGATATGGCCTTGTATAAAGCTTCAGGTAGAGGAGGTATTACAATGATTAAAGAATTATCATTGAAAAGATAAATTGGAAATTATTTCTTTTATATGATGCTTCAAGTTATTGAGATACGTATAACCACTAATTAAGTAATCAAACTGACAATTACTTACTTTTCATTAATAAATTATTCTTAACTTTGAAATGAGTCGTTTTTTTATATAATAATATTTTATGACTTTTGTTATAAAAATTACAGAATAAATATAAATATAAAAAAAAACAGACAAAATGTTACATTAGTCGTCGTTAAACAAAACTTGAATCTTTTGCAAGAAGACGAAGAAAAAAAATCACACTCCATTTTTAGGGCGTTTATACGTTGGTTGCCTACCAATTTTGATGTATGAATCATTATTATTTTTTTATACAATATTATTCCTCAAAGTCTATACTCCATAGCCAAAGTATATTATTCTCTCTATTCTTTCTGCCCACTACAATTGACCCTAGCCTTACAGGTGACAACCAAAAGTTTTTAAAAAAAAAAAAAAGAATAGGAAAGAAACAAAGTGTAGGTTGTTAGTTAGCATATTATTATTTTAAATATTATTGTATAATATTTTTTTTATTATTATTTATAAATTCATAAACCAAGTGTAAAATTTTGTAAGAAGAAAGTTTAAAACAAAGGATTATAAATTTTATTGGAAAGGTAAAATTAGTTCATTGTTTTCTAGTTTGGAGCCAAGCCTGGGTTGGGATGAGCTGTGATACCCTCGACTCGTCTGGTTGTATATGCTTCAATATTTCATAGCAATTGTCTTTTTAACTGAGGGGAGTATCTTCTTCCTGCGTGAGAGAACTGGATGAAAAAAAAAAAAGGTGCAAAACTAATAATTAATTTATGGTTTAAAAAATAAACTCGATGGTCGTCTGTTCCTGGGGGGTCTTCAAATAACACCACTTAGCTTAAAAGTATCTTAAAACTGTCTTAATTAGCGCAACAATGCATGAAGGATACACTAAGAGTGTCTTATATAGTTTTAGGATTGTTGTTATGTGTTATTTAAAAAAAAAATCCCTGCATGGTACTGTACATAAAGAAGGTTCTGCTTTATCATTGACCTAGACTCCTATAGTCAATTGAGGAGCAAAATGTAAAGTCGTTGTCTTCGAATTTTCCTTTACGAACTTGTTAATCACCATGCTCCGTAAGAATAACATAAAGCATGGTGATTAATAAGGCTGCAAGTGAGAAATATTCCAAGGCGACGCCTGTATTGTGAATTAAGGTAAGTTTTCCAGGTAACTGAAAAGTAAGTTACGTTTACTTTAACGTCAATTTCTTTAAATATTATAAATTAAATTCATAAAAATAAATTTTGTGTTCTATTTATTGACAAATATGATATTTTTTGTGCAAATCCAGACAATTTCATATAAAGTTTAACTGTATCGTTACATTACCTTAATAAAAAAAAAGCCTAAAAAAAATGAGAATTAGAATTATTACTGAAAATCATAGCAAGTAATTTTCATTTTTATTTTGACTAAAAATTCAAAATATATACTAAGGACAGAAATATTTAAACTAAACGCAATTGTTCTGCAATGTATTCGCGCATTGGTGAACATAATTATATTAAAAAAAATAATACACTACACAGTAGTTATTAAAATACATTATAAATGATAAATTACTCTCAATTCACTAAGGTATATATTATATTATTAATGTTATTATTCTGATATTGCAATGGTTGCGTCAAAGTTGAAGAATGAAGCATATTATGACATGGTGTAGCAACCTGCACCACTGCAATCGTTCTCCTTATTGTGCATATATATACTTGTAACTTATATACTTTATCAATGTAATGCATCTTTCTCACGATGCTACTAACAGATCCAGTCCATATTATTTTTGCAGAATTACATGTAAATGTACACAATCATATTTCTCTAGGCTACTTACTTGACTGTTGATGTTACAAAAACTTTTACTCTTTATGTTACCACATAATATATTGTATTTTCTCATAGAAATAATTGAACAAATTTTATAAAAATATATTTTAAATAAAAAAAAAGGAAATGCAATTTAATCTATATAAAAAGTAAAATATATTTCTTCAATTGTTAGTAAAAGCTTATGTTGTTTCATAAACCAGTATATATATAATAAAATAAATTTTATTTAATTCTCAGGAACAATAATTTTAAGTGCATAATATCAAAGCTGTGGTAAGTATTATTGGTAATATTTATAAGGTAATGGAAACTTACAAATGCAAAATGAATGTTGTGTAAAAATCTGTATTGCGTGCTTTTTTTTTTTTTTTTTTAATTTCCATCATGAAATTTTTAGTAAAGATTTTTTATCTTTAAATTTTTTTTTATCATGATTAATTATAAACATACAAGTAGTTCTTGTGCCAGCATACTTATTACTCTTATTAGTTATTACGAAAAATGTGGACAAGTGCGTCATTTACGCACTACAAATCTTAGAGTACTACCAATAACAAATATCTGATTTCACACACGAGCTTAAATTTCCTTGCTTTTTTTCATGTGTGTGCAATAAAATAAAATATTATCATACAGAAAAAAATATCTTTACTCAATGCTTGACTTTAAATTATTTTTGTAATTAATTCAATTAACTGGTCGAAAATCGCAAAATTTCCATTTGCGGCCTTGTTAATCACCATGGCCTGTAAGAATAACACAGGGCATGGTGATTAACAGGACTGTAAGTGTGAAATTTTCCAAGGCGGCGAGTGTAAAATAAATTATTATTATTTTGAATAAAGTGATTTTTTCAGGTGACTAATAAAGCCACGCTGTTATGTTAAATGACCATCGAAGGCATCTATTTACAAAAATATTGCTCAAATCTATATACCAAACACAATCTTGCTGTATGACTTTTATATTATAGATTGTATTTTTTTTCTTTCAATTGATAAGTAAACGTTTGACTCGACATAAACAACAGCATCGCAGTAGCAAGAATAAGAAAAAGAAGGAGGAGGGAGGTTGGCTGATGTTATTAATCTTTCATCTCGTATAACAGGCAGCTCCCGTTGGCTTGTAAACATCAAGTCGGTAAAACAATCTTGATCCAATGATTCGATCTGTGCATTTAAAAATGTTCATCTAGTAAATATCAGCAATTAACTTGATGACAAAGCAAAAATATAAATTAAACAAAAGAATTTTAATAGGTGTTTGAGTAATACTTAAATAGTAAATTACGTAACAAAAGAGACCCTCTTTTTTTTATCTTGAGGAAAATAATAAAAATAGAAATGCACGATCTGTATTATATATACATTTTTAGACGTCATCAGTTTAATATAATATGCATTAGGTTTATATAATGAATTGCCAAATTAAGATTATTCATTAATCAAAAAGAGACTTTCTACTATAAGCTCACATTAAAAATTATCATTCAAAACTTAGAGTTCTATTTTTAATGCATGATTTAATTCATTTCACCTTCATCATTTATGGATTTAAAAAATTAAAATAATTATAAAATTGATTTATTATAAAAAAAAAAATCAGTTATAAAATTATGTATAATTTGAATCTTTCTCGTGGTTTATTACACGGACAAAAATTTTTGATAGGAAAGGTCGGTAAAAGCGCCATTAACCAGATGTTTGTATATTTTACCGACATCATTACAATGTTCTCTGTAAAAATTACAGTGTGCTCTGTAAAAACTGAAGTCTAAGGATTGTAAAATAGTTTTTGAAGAGTGTTGGTAAAAGCTTCACATCTGTGCTTTGCAAAGCCATTTTTTACCAACCTAAATCTGCGATTTTAGCATGTTCCATTTTAGCTACTCAAAACTTTGCAAACATAGCCCATTACGTTGTAAAAAAATTACCAACTTGGTTGCTTTATTCAAAAATGTCCGTTAGATTTGGGGGAACTTCCTCTCATTTTTCATGCGTCTTTGAGAGAGCTGGTTGATGTTGTTAAATCTGTGCTGAAAGTTGGACTACTGTGCGTGTTTAATACGTTTAATTTAATTATTCTTCACTACAAGACATCCAAGATTTTTCCTCACGATGAACTCCATGAAGATCGTATTAAGGTGAGCATAAAATTATTGTCAGAAATTCGTAATATTGTATGTATGCCGTGTCCCCGATCTCTCTATATTAACTAACGCATTTTCAGCATTTATTTTCTTAAATGTATATTATATCCTCTAGTGCAAAGTGCCTTTGTTTTCAATCACTATGCACGCACCTTTTCTAAAATCTCACATGCATGCGCTGCATCATGTAATATAAATTTGCTAATTCATTTCGTACTATTTTTGCCGTATAGTATTTTATAATTATAAATGCAGGCACGTGTTAAAAAAGGTTTAATGTAAATGTTTTTGTCATTTTTCGCTTCAGAATTGTTTAATATTGAATTTTCTCATACAGCATTGTCCCTCAAATATTTTATATCTAATAAAAAATATTTGCAGCAATGATGCGTCTACCGAAGGTGTCTGGGTGCAGTGGACGACTCATTCCGTGATGCATCTGCGATGCAACTCTGCATAATCACACCACATTTGGAGAAGTTATTCCTCAAACCCTTGCCTCAACGAACAGCAGGCCTCTTCACCTCAAGGATGGGACTATTATCTACGGTCTGTGTAGTGTATCAAGGTGACAATCATTCTCGGTGTTCAACTTGAAAGCGATTCTTAAGACTACAAAAGTGACTTTTTTACAACTATATTAATTATTAACTTCTACATTTTATTGTCATTTAACTCTTTTTACCTGATTTTTTCGCTGTTGAAAATAACTTCCCAAATTGTGTGTTGTCGCAAATAAATAAAAAATATTACTGTATAATATGAAACAAATTTGCTTTTCCGTTTTTATTTATTATATTCCATGATGAAGTGCTTAAGTTTATTTCAATTAAATATCTTAAATATCAATTAAATATATATGTAAATCGAGAGTGCATGGTAGAGTATGAGTTGTATTAAATTCGTAATTTGTGTAATATTAATGATATATTCCATAAATATTACAGCCAGTGTATTATGTAATTTCATTCATATTTATTATATTTCAGAGTACGCAAAGTATAGCATTAAATAGTAAATAGCTACAAATAAATTAAGTAGGCAAAATTCAACCCATCTGAAGGAGTTAAATTTTAAGGATTCAAGACAGTTAAAGTTGGTACATTAGGTCAGTAAAAATAAAAATAACAAAAACAAGTCGGTAAAAATATTACATATCAGAGTGGAATAGTTTTACTAGTCGAGATCGTTAGTATTTTACCGACTTATGTGTAGTTTTTGGTTTAACACATTAAGATTGTAATTTTTACCGACCCGTTTGTGTGATTTGTATTACAATGTTGGATTGGGAGTTTTTACCGACTTGCGAGGTTCGTGGGTTTTGAGCTAACTAAAGTCGGTAAAATCCTACCATCTCTGTGTGAAAATTTTTGTCCGTGTACTTTTATTGTTTCGAGAACCCCTCGTAACAAAATTGAGAGCAATTAACATGAACATTATAATATATTTTTTTCCGGATGTCAATAGTGAAAAACTAAAAGCGTATAATAGAGAGGCGTAATGCAGTTCGTTATAATTGGTTTTTAGAAATGTTTATTGGTATTAGAATAAAAGAGAGGGTCGTTCATTTTTTTTTTATTTTATTATTATTATTATTTGGACGGATACAATATACATTTAAAATCATACGGATGAACTAAAACAATGTTAGTTTCTTCCAATATGCACCAAGCCGTGACTTGATCAACTGCACATCATGCATGCACACTTGCTAGCATGCAAGACTAAAATGAGGAAGTTCTAACTACAAAAATTAAGAGGGCTGAATAGTCAAGCCAGCAACAACTCGATATAATATAGAACGGAAGAAAATACGTCCAGTAAAAAGGGGAGGGGGGTTAATATAGGGGAGAGGGGTATGTCGAGGAAGGAAGGTGGATAAAATTTATATACCCTTTGTGTTACAGGTCAAAATATTACATGGCAATGTTCTCACTTACATTTATATAGCTTTGATATTTAGTAGGTTGGATCACATGCATGCAACAAACACTCCAAATAATAATTGTGCCAATTTAAACATTCAGTGGAGCGAAAACTTCAATCAAATTCTCTCTCTCTCTCTCTCTCTCTCTCTCTCTCTCTCTCTCTCTCTCTCTCTCTCTCTCTCTCTCTCTCTCTCTCTCTCTCTCTCTTACTAACGGATAGTATTTTCATCCTGTCCCATGTTAATTATACTCCCTATCAATATAATATAAATTATATATATAAAAAAGTTTAAACATCAAATCTCAGTTTTAAATTTTTAAATTAGTATCTACCATGCTAATGATGTAATATGGCTATAAACAAATGACATCGCTATAATATATTATTGTGTATTAAACAAATCAAAAAAAAAAAAAAGAAGACGTATTAAATAGTGACTTTGCTCTAACACTTTAACACACAAAAAAGCAATCATGTGTGTATCTGTATATATATTTAGTATAATAAATCTTACCATGAATTTCATTAATATGCAAGTAGTTATAGTTATATACAGCCTACAATAATATTATCTGTTTAACTCATTACTGCTTTGATTCATTTTATATTAACGTATCATTATTTCATTTGAAATATATATTTATATTATATATTTTTTTTTTCAACTCTCATACCCTGAAGCACATGTCATAGTAGAATTTTTATAGACCAATGAATCTGTAGTACAAAATATAGAAATTAACTTAATAGCAATCGTATAATAACATGAGGATATTATTTATTTATTTTTTAAACTGTATAATAATGATTATTTATTTTTATCCATGTACATAATATTATTTTTTTATATTTTTTTTTCTATTAGTATTTGATTGAAAGAAAGTACATTTGTTATGTTTTTAATGAATATTGATTACTTTTTATTAGCATGTAGTAATCAATCAATTTCATATTCTACTTGTTCTATTTAATTGATATTATCTGCATTTATTTTACAGTTTGTTTATTGTAATTGTAATCTCTAAAAAAATGTACATTGGGGAGTACCATCATGGGTGGTTGAGGGATGCCCCCCCTCCCCGCTCCTCATGTCATTTTCCTTATTCTAATATAGATTTTTTTTTATAAAACTACAATAATTTATCATAAACTGTATATAAACCATTAATCCAGGCAGAAAATTACCCAATTAAGACTGGAGATATGTTACAACTATGATTATTTGTAAGTACTTAAAAAAGTCAAAAGTGAAAGATTTTTACTCGTTATTTGCGATATTTTTTTAATTAACTTATGTAACTATTATGTAATAATTAATTTAATTGATTAATTTAATTTCATTCAAGAGATACACTAATTTTAGAGCACATTTTCCCCGAGTTCGTAACGTCTCCAGTCATTGGTAGAGATTTTGTATCGTCTCCCCTATTATAATTTACCGAAACCAACTAAGCCGAACACTCCAGAGTACACACAATGAAATCTGGGTGTTTTTTTATACAACTACCTCTATGGTTGCTTTGTACAGATCTTTAATTTTAAATTAAGTCTGTTTTGCTGCAGGTAATAAGATATATTTCATGTATGTACAGCTAGTATACAGAGAATATTTTTGTCTTTCCAAATCTGACTATTAACCTAATAATTATATACTCTATACTTTAAACATGAATGATTGTCTATATATACTTTGGAATTAACAACATTATAATTTATGTGATTAAAGTAATATTAATTAGGTATTGTCAAATTACCCTCTTTTTACTTCATGGTTTAAAATTTCAGGAGTGGTGATAAAAAAAATGTTAGGCCTATAAGACATATAGCTAGAAAAATGAGTTATGTATTACAAGTTAAGGATGTGTATCTGGTCATATGGTAAATTACATCTTCTCTGTGAATTAGTCACGCCTGATAAGATGTGTAGCTTGCTTGGCCTAACCTACCTATAATATATAATATAAAGCTTACCCGTGCCATCTGACTATATATGTTCCTCAGTCCTTTAATATAATGTTACTACTTAAAATCATGTAGCTTAATCTTTTATTACGATAATATAAATCAAAATAAATTATTACTTTTTGCATAAATTATCAAAATAATAAACTATAACATATATTTTTTAATTACATATATACCTGATTTTTACCTGACTTAAATAGTGCACAATTATAATAAATGTAATAAATTAGTATGAATTAATTTATAAATATTTTTTGAGGTGGGTATTTAAATTGCTTGCAGCTGTTGTTTAGTTATAATAGACACTTTATGATTCTGGAAAATATTTAGCACCTTAATTCTTTGAGTGTTAATATGTATAATATATTTTAAAAGCTGTGAAAATAAATTAATAGTTTCAAATTTGACAAATGTATAAGTTTTGTTATGTACGCCTACCTGCAAACACAAAAATTATGCAACTTTGCATGCAGCTGTTTTTCCACTACTGAAATCTATGTAATACACAATTCATCTAGACATGCAGCCTTAACGTTATTGTTATTGTGGATTTTCATTGTCCATTTAAAAATGGTGAATTTAATATTTTTTTGGTGTCTCTCCAAAAAATTACATGATATTTTGCCTCTTGGAGTTTTAGTGAATAATGCGGTAACATTTGTGCTATCGTGAGTTGTACTTCTGCTCGTAAATTCTCTTTCAAAGTATGTTGAAATTAAAAAAAGGTTAATAACCTTATCATAATATAACATACAGTACATTCAAAGATCCTTACAGATTTAAAACTACTTTTTAAACATTATTTTTTTTATTGTTGCTAATTGTAATGCCATTTAAAAAAGCAAGTAGGATTTAAGAAACTGAAATATGAAGCCATATTACCAACTTAGAGTTTTATTTGTTGCTAGTAGCTACTAAATAATATTATTTATGTCCAGTATGGTGAGCAGACAAGATGGTAAAAATAAAAGAGTGTTTAAGCTATGGTAATGAGAAATACTAAAACAGAAAGAACTCATTTGGTAAGCCTCAAGCAAAACGCGTAGGATATTTTACCTTGGTAATGAACGACGCGTGGCAAATAATTAAGGAGTTATGAACACTTTAATGGCGATTACGATTGGTGACCACGAAACAAATGTTTTATTATATATTCATAACTCAATCGGTTAGATTAAACGGATAATTTAGTAAAAGATATAAAATTAAAAAGAAGTATTTTAAAATGAAAATTATAACTTTACTTGGACTCTTGAGTAATATGACTAATATATAATATTTAATAATATAATTATATCATGTCTAATATTGCTATGATTATTATTTAGTTTATTTTTTAATAATAAGTTAACCTAATTGTTATTTAATTCGTAAAATCAAACTGGAAAACTGAAACTTTTTCTCCATAACTTATTCAGTCAAGAACAAATTTTCTGACTCCTTTATTAACTTATATTATTGAGTACAATAAATAATTATATTATTACATCATAATTTCTTTATTAATAAGGGCTCAATACTGGTACTTAAGGTAGAGATAACGTTGATCAGCTGTTTTTTTTAGCTCCATTTGATTAACATGTAAACCTTAGCAAATTCACAAAAATTCTGAAAATTTTTTGAGTGGTAGATATTAGTAAGCCATAAAAAAGGTTTCAAAACAATTTAACGAGCCGTTTTTTTTTTTTTAATTAAGTTTTTAGTTTGTCTCTCCATGGGAAAGCCCTATGCTGAAAATTAAATAAATTAATTAAAAAAATCAGCTCGTTAAATTGCTTTGAAATTTTTTCTATGGCTTTCAGACACTAATATCTGCCTCTAAAAAAACACAAGAATTTTTGTGAATTTCCTAAGGTATACATGTTAATCACATGGAGCTAAAAAAACAGCTGATTGACATTATCTATACCTTAATAATCAAATCTTACTGGGATGATGAATGCATGTTGTATATAGAGGTTAATTGAAGCAAGTGATGAGGCGTAGACCTCAGAACAGTATAAACGTTCTTCCTGTTTGATTTCTGGATTTTGGAACACTTACATGTATGTAAAATAATAAGTCAAAGTTCACCTTGCATGGATTTATAGACTGCGTATTAACAACGCCCAAAAACGGGATCATATTTTCCCGATGAGTACTGTATAATACAATCTAAAAACGTATAAAAATTTAATATACTTTGTTCCCGAATTCATTTAATTTAGATTTAAAACTAATTTAGAGTAATAAAACTTTTTTTTGGAGGGGTAATATTCTCATGCATTTATAAAATAAATTAAGTAATTGAAAATTTATTATAAAACCAGTTACATAATATGATGTAATTGAGTTAAAATGATTTTATATCAGATATAACAACCCTACACATTTATAATAATATGATTCTGATGTATATTATATACTCACTCCACCCACAATAAGTTAAATCTTCTTCTCTCCATCATAATCATTATGATGATCATCATCACTGTTCTATTGAGCAGACTAAGTACGAATAATAATAATAATAATAATAATAACTTTAAAAAAAAACAACATGCATGTATATGTAGTGATGGCCAACTTTAAAAAGATCACGCAAGCAAGCAAAAGCAAGCCTGTTATTATAAGTTGACAGGCTTTGGACGTACAGGCATAAATCTACAACTCACACATTATACATAAGACCGACGATCCTTCCTTCCTTCTCGGTGAAAAGCTTATACATTGCGCTTTGATTTACGGGTTAACGTTTATTCATAATGCCATCACTCTTTTTTTTTTTTTTTTTTTTTAAAGCATTCTCTTAATGAGAGAGAATGATCAGTGATAATGAGTCGTTGAATGTAAGAAGTTAGTGGAAAAGAAATGGGCGGTATTAGTTCGTCATGTTTCTAGTTACAAGCAACTATAATATTGTGTTCTCTATGTCTGATTTCTATATGCCATACCGCTGCTACGGCTTCAAAATCCGGAACAAAGGTATTATATGATGATGTTTAAAAAAAAAAAAGTTCTTTTGAAAGAAAGAGATTAATTAATATATCACTCATTTTTTTATTATAATATATATAATAATAATAGAGGAGTAGCTATAGTACCTCACTCTACTTGAAATATATGCTAATATATAATAATAACAAAGGTTACTTTTTTCCCATAGTATTTTAAATAAAGCAGTATTAAAATTTATATTATATTTTACAGCTTCTTAGTTTGAAATAATTATTGAAATTGCTCATTTGTGGGGAAGTAAGACTAATAATAATATTCTTTTTAATATTTCTTAAACAAAATATTTGCATTGATAAACAATTAATAATCAAAATAAGTTAGTTTACAAATTTTTAAAAGATAATCACAAAAATCAACCTTTCTTTTTATCCAATCTAACTTTGGATTTTTTTTTTTTTTTTTACATTATTTGAAAAAAAAAAATTAACATAAAAAAGTTCTTTACTAACTGAAATCAGATTAATTATATATATAAAAAATTATAATATGCAAATTGATGAAGGATAAAAATGAGAGAGATGAGAGAGGGATTGATGATGCCCCCACACCCCTGACAACGTTAGGCGGCTTGATGCTTCTTAATCGCGAGTCACTCTGGATAATTACAGCTGGACTGACGGGGCAGGCCGGTAGGAGGAGGGTTCGTGCGGAGAGGGAGCGTGCAGCGGTGACGTCCTGTAGACACACGGCAGCACGTTCCATGGCTCCTTCATAATATATAGAACTTTATATATATTATATCGCGAGAAAAAGCTAGCAACGCTTATAGAAGGCGGTGACTGCATGCCATCCTCACTCTTCTGACGTGCTAATCATTTGTTGGACATAAAGGCTAAAGCTTGCTTGACCCATACATGTAAGTTTGCTTAGGACGCATGACTTTCATAAAATATAAATTAAATAATATAAAAAAATATATATTATATAATAATCTTATCTTTAATTTATATATTTTATATTGTAATGAATTGCATTCAATTTAATAAATACTTGTCAAAATATTAAAAAAATGTTTATAATGATAATTATATTTTTTTTTTTTATATTTATACAAAAAAATAACGTCTCCGGGATATGGTCAATAATAATAGATGTTATATTATTATGGATGACCTGATATTATGTTAAAAGCATATTTTTATTAAGAATGTACATTTTTATGAGGTATATAATTTCTGGGAAAAAAGAAAAATCAAGAAGTTAGGATAATTCCTATAGTTTGCCTGTCGGCACCGTATACGCAATAATATTAGAGGGGCTTATTAGAATTTTTCTAACCAATTGCAGATCTGCATCTCTCTGTGTCTGTTTCTTGAAGCAGATGGAACTGTAGCTCTTTTAAATCAGACATGCATGCTGTCTCTTGATGTGCATTTGTTATTATTTCTATTACTATTATATTAATTAAATATAATTAGATTTTAAGAATTAATTGAAGTGAAGCTTACATTGCTTCAATAATTGAAAAATTAGAAATAATAAAATAAGAACAATAGAGACTTTTTTTATAATATAGATTGAAGAATGATGCCATATATACTGCTAACTTTTATTTACATATCTTTGTTTACAACATATATATCAGATTTTAAAATTATTATTTCTTTATGTTGTATACTTCACAGGTAGATACTTTAGCACCTTATGAATATTACATGTTTGAACATGTTATATTGTATAGAGAATATTATAGCTAAGTCAAGATGGAAATTTAACGCCCTGACATACATGAATGCAGAATATTCTGTTTAGGATAAACATATTATATATATATATTTTATATATATATATATATATATATATAAATAATATGTGGTAAGTAAAGTTTACACAGACTCAAGTTATTATATAAAGCTATTTCACCTGTACAAAGGAAAGAAATAGAAAAATTGGAATGATGAAGAGAAACAATCATGTTTCAAAACTTCATATATATTTATGTTTAAAAAAAAATATATGAATATTATTATATATATGCATAACGAACTACTTGGTATTTGAAAGTTACTACAGTACCGCATTATACGTGTTATAATCGTATATACGTTGTCTAAACCTTTTCAAAACTTATGAAAAGTTAAGTGATGTTGAAAGATGATGATGCAAAGAGTGCTAACGTTCATGAAGGGCTGTCCACCCACATTTTTAGCTTGCAAGATTTCATAAGTGTATTACCTTTTTGTGCCTTATTATTACATTATTATTATTATTATTATGCAATGAAAATATCAGAGCAATACTAAAGTGGATGTCTACATAACTTAATAATTTGGTGAAAAGAATTTTATTATGTTAAAGAAAATTATATATACATTATATATATATATATATATATATATATATATATATATATATATATATAAAACACCTGAGGTAGACTACAGTAGTGAGGTAAAAAAAACAAAAGAACATTTTTTTAAAAAAATACGTGCAGTAAGTTTTATTATAGTAACGTATTTGAGACATTTTAGTAGATCATAGATTGTAATTTATATACGTTCATAGTGCAACCAAATTTCTATGCTCTCATAAAATTAATTTACTATAGAGGACATAAAGGACCAAGAGATGGCGCTGACGTCTGAAAATTTTGCTCTTTGCATCGAGGATACGGCAATACCTATAGCATGGGGAGAATCACAAAAATAATTAAATTTTTAGGAAAGAAATCACTTACGAAGTTGAAATATTTTTTTATATTTGTCCGAAAGTATTCGACAACTAATTATGCCATGGTGCTGTCATTTCTGTAAAATTATGCTGTGGCTGCTGACGGAGCATTTACATGATTTTACAATGTTAATCATATACAGCAATCTTCGCCAGATGCATGTTGTTCCAGCAATTACCACTAGGTTCGCACTAACTTTATGACGCCATTTAGAAATGGTTATAGTTTTAATTTTGACAACATTTGATATTCCTCGTAGTGTATTATAACTATACATTTTATTTGTTAATTTGTTTTTTAATTGCAATCTTCTCATATTTTTATTGCCATCCTGGTTAGTAAAATTAATTAGCTTATAAAAAGAAGATTCATTACACCTACATAATAATATATATATTTTTATCTACAAGCAGTTATTAACGGTTTATATCTAGAAAGATTGTGATTTATTTAATTATATTAAAAAAACTTCTTTTTTTTTTTAAATAATCTAACTACAAATAACATTTTATAAGCAGTACAAAGATATGACCGCTTGTTAAAAATATATATTATATTATATATAATGTAAAAAAAAAAAATTTAAGTTTTGTATATGAAAAAGTATAGTGTATAAAGCTTTGTGAGATATTTTAGACCTGACAAGTAACCATAAGATGCTGCAAGATAACCTGATTTGTAGGCTTGCTACCAGATACGCTAGTGGCTGAATATTTAGTTACTAAAATTCACGTAATTTTATTGTGACGTCATTATACAGATGTATACATTATGTGACGTCATCACAATAAAACTTAACTTAAGTGTAAATGTACACCGTATCTTTACTTACCTATGAATTACCTTGATTACATTTGACTATTAGCTTATGGATATAAAATAGGTATAGAAATTTGATTTAAATGACGTAATTTCACAGAAGTATGAATTTCACTGCGGATCTTTAATCTCAAGTTTACCCCCTCCGTGGTCCACAAGATGAAACTTGGCTCAGTACCATGCATGATCCCCCGTGACAGTAATAAGAACACAAGAAACAAACTTGAAATAGAATATTACATGCATAAGAGAGACAAGTGGGGGAGTAATTTGTTACAATATGCGTGGTGGTAATGCTAAAAACGTTAAAGTTAACACTTGCAACACAAGAGAATTATTTAAAGAAGAATAAATGTGAAATTTTGTTATGCACAATTGTGTCTTTTGGATATAATTAATAAAAATTTTACAGTGGAAACCAATGTTAACCCACGCGGATCACAAAACTTATTACACCTTATCAACAAAATATATTATATAAAGTAATTTTGTACAAATCCCAAAACATTAAAAAATATTGTTTTTATTTAGCAAAAGCTGTAATACAGACATATTTTAAATTAGTAAATAGGAATCAGTATCGATCTATAATCTTAACTTTTAAAAAATATATAAAAGAACTCCCTTACAGTACGTATCCATCTACATTAATTATATGGAGTATACATAAAGGTTATATCTGATTCTTGATTCTGAATCAATTGCGCTATAATTTGATAACATATATTATTACTATATACTATTGTATGGACTATTCTACTATTCATAAACCTTAATATATATTAAATAATATCCTCTCGATTTTGATATTTACATCTCGATATAGTCAGAATGTTTCAACGTTATATAAACTATTACAGTGCTAATTTTACGTATAGATTCGACTGCGCGTGGCGGCCATCTTGGAAATAATGCATTGGCAGGATAGGCTGGCGAGACAAGCTACGTCTAGTCTACCGGTAATCTAGGATTTGCTATACTGTACAACTTCATTGAACAATAAAGCTAAATACAATTTTAAAAGAATAAGCTCTAGCTGCAGTCAGATTCCAAAATACTTTCACCTCTCGCCTCCATAGACTACGTTATGACAATGTTCATAAATTGAATAGAGGTAACATGTTTTAATATTCCTTGGTGAAAACATTCTGGCTATCCGAAGATGTTTTATTGTGCAGCGAGTATGGCCTGTCAGCCATTGTTGCCTGACAGTTATGCAAACTGCTCAACATACTGATGATCAGCTCTTACAACAGAAGTATCGTGACTGATGGAAAAGTCAGCATAATTACATTGAAAAATATTATCAGAGATCAATCAAATTATCAGGTAAATAATTTTTATTTTAATTAAGAATGATTCCATTTATAGTGACACTAGTTATAATATTTAAAAAAATACTATAAAAAATCAATAAATGTCAGTTTGATAAGAAAATAATAGTAAATTAACATTTTAAAATTTATTTTCAATAAAAAAAAAAAAATAACACCAACAAACAACATGAATACTTTTTTTTTTTTTTTTTATTTGTTTTATATGACAATCGTATAGCTCCGATTGTAGATTACACAGTAAAAGGTATATAGTTGATATACAAATGTGATTGGTTGGTTAAATTAAACGAAGTGAGGCACGGCAGGCAGGAGCATTAACTGGCGGGCCGGCTATTAGGCCAGTCAATATAGGTTTTGACCTCGGATAAATTCCGAAGTTTGTGATTTTTTCAGCATCGGTAGAACTCGATGCCTTGAGTAACATATCCAAAGCCCCCCAAAATCCCACCGGGGCTTTCGCCGCCATCTTGATGGAAAGTTATGCATATAGTACCCTCACTAATTTGCATATTGTGGCGGAACCGTGTTACATAGAAGCAATGTAAATACATATAATGATAGGCAGATATATTTGCTACAAGAAAATATAAAAATATATTTAATTTTAATTTCAATTAACCCTTAAATTAATTATTTTCTGAAAAGTTTGGTGTTAAAAAAAAGTTTAACGGTGAATTTCGTAGTCAATATATATAAATACAGAAATATTCTTCATTCAAAAGTTTAAGACAAAATTCTTGCAATTTCATAAATGCTGATAACTTTTCCTTAGCTTAAAAAATGAAGAAGATACGCGACTTCGTAGCGCAAGAAACATGCCAGTTGACCGCTCTGCCTGCCCGCCCAACACAATACAACACGCATAATACAGCGCGCGGGCACTGCAATGAATGCGCTCTCGCGGCTCTCAGTGGCTTGTTACCTTTATTTATTTATATATAACTACGTGTAAGGTGTTTTATAAAGTTGTAAATTTAGTTTTAACACTCTGCTTTTGCAAAAAAAAAAAATCAAATTAACATTAAACTTCTTATGACATTGATTATTCCATATACTTTTTATAATTATACTAATTTATATTACATATTTTTTAAGTAATTACCTGCAGCAGAAATTTAAGTGTTACCCCTTTGTCTCCTTACACGGTGTAAGGCACGGTAGAAAACAGGCAAACTTAATTAAATAGTTATTTTTGTGATGCTGCATTTGTGGATGATACTTAAATTTAAGTCTACTCTTATTTATTTTCAATTTTTTATATGACATGTACTGTATAATACCACTGTCCGTATAATATACATACATTTAATTAACAACATCAAATCCGATCCGATACATAATTTTTAAAAATATATAGGTAATAACAATCACAAGTTCAATGGAATATAATAATATTATATGGTTTATTATAAAGTTTATGTATTAACACTTAGAGATATCACAAATGCATATATGTGTTATTAGTTATTATATTATTATAATATATGCATTCTATATATATATATATATATATATATATATATATATATATATATATATATATATATATATATATATATAATTATATATTATATCAACATGTAATCAGTATGACTATTTTTGATATCAAGATTATTTACAATCGCTAGAATATAAATTTAATGTTGGGCCTTATAGTTCGGACAAAATTGAGTACTCCTTAATAGTTATTTAATAAAAGACGCTATTTAAGAAGTATGATACTCAATTTTGACCGAACTATTCAACTACGCTTTAATTATTCTTTTAAATGTAATAAATTTTGATTTCAAATATCGATGAGATACATGAAGATACATATAATATTTATTCATTGTATATTCAGCTTCTAGGGCTGAGGCTATTTTTATAAATTTAATAGCCATAGAATCTTACATAGTTTATGCCACGATAATGTTTTTTTTTTTTTTTTTTTTTTTTAATATACATATAATATAAAAACGCATATAATGCATTCGTGACCCCTCTAAAACATTATAAATAATATATTATTACAAAACTTTAAATATATCCATTGAACTTGTGATTGTTTCTATCTATTTTTAAAAATAATAAGTGTTGGATCGGATATGATGATATTATATAAATGTATACGACAGTGGTATTATACATATAAAAATTCGAAAATAAGTAAGATTATACTTCAAATAAAGTACTGTATCATCAACACAGCACCAAAATATTCATGCTGACTGTTTTCCACTGTGCCTTACACATTGTAATTTATATAAATATATAATCATAATTATTTACTCATATGGGGGGTATGAGGAAGCAAAATTTTTATTGAAACATTATGTTATTTGTAAGCTAGCTGACATAAACAAACATTATAAATATAAAGAAGGAATATAATTATTTTTGTATATATATGCATGACTGACAAAAAGGGCAAAGAATTAAATTTACTGCACTTTACTTAAAAAAATGTATTACAATTTATATTGTATATACGTAATAATCAATGTCACGAGAAGTTAATAAAAAGCTTCAATGATTGATATTTAGCATAATTATTAAGAATATTGATACAAATAAATTTACAACTTAAGGGTAAGATAACACGAACAATCGATTGTTGTTAGTCTCATTTGATTAACATGTAAACCTTAGCAACCTCATAATGATTCTGAATTTTTTTTAGAGACAGTTCTTGGCATTAAAAAAATATGGAGAAAATTTTAAAACAATCGGACGATCCAATTTTTTTAAATTAATTTTTTAGTTTCGGTCTCCATGGGAAAGCCCTATACTGAAAATTTAAAAAATTCATTTAAAAAAATTGAATCGTCCGATTGTTTTGAAATTTACTCCATATTTTTTTAATGCCAAGAACTGTCTCTCAAAAAAAATTCAGAATCATTATGAGGTTGCTAAGGTTTACATGTTAATCAAATGGGACTAACAACAATCGATTGTTCGTGTTATCTTACCCTTAATGTAACCTATTTCCAATAGACGAATATTTTTTCTTGAACTTCACGATTTAAGGGGAAGGTAACGCGCCCAATGTTAAAAAATATCCCATGACACATGAAATTTTTTTAAAATGTTCTCCTCTACATTCCCTATAATATCAGTAGCTAAAATATCAGGTATACAAATTCGAGCTAGTTTTTTTTTTTTTTTTTTTAGTTATGAATTTTTAAAGTTGACTATACTTTAACATGGAAAAATCAAACTTCAATGTTAATCTAGTCAACTTCAAAAACTAGCTCGAATTTGTATACATGATATTTTAGCCACTGATATTATAGAGAATGTAGAGGAGAACATTTTAATTTTTTTTTTTCAATATTTTCATGTGTCATGCTGTATGTGGTATTTTTTTAACATTGGGCACGTTACCTCACCCTTAAGGGCTATTGTAGCTATTAACACACGTTGAACATATAATAATATATAAATATAATTTATATATGTAATAAATAATATATATAATAAATAATACATATTATATACAAAGATGACAAGCCACTGAGAACCGCGAGAGCGCATTCATTGCAGTGCCCGCGCGCTGTATTATAATGGCGTGTTGTATTGGGGCGGGCGGGCAGGCAGAGCGGTCAACTGGCATGTTTCTTGCGCTACGAAGTCGCGTATCTTCTTCATTTTTTAAGCTAAGGAAAAGTTATCAGCATTTATGAAATTGCAAGAATTTTGTCTTAAACTTTTGAATGAAGAATATTTCTGTATTTATATATATTGACTACGAAATTCACCGTTAAACTTTTTTTTAACACCAAACTTTTCAGAAAATAATTAATTTAAGGGTTAATTGAAATTAAAATTAAATATATTTTTATATTTTCTTGTAGCAAATATATCTGCCTATCATTACATGCATTTACATTGCTTCTATGTAACACGGTTTCGCCACAATATGCAAATTAGTGAGGGTACTATATGCATAACTTTCCATCAAGATGGCGGCGAAAGCCCCGGTGGGATTTTGGGGGGCTTTGGATATGTTACTCAGGGCATTGAGTTCTACCGATGCTGAAAAAATCACAAACTTCGGAATTTATCCGAGGTCAAGATAGGATTTTCACCTATATTGACTGGCCTATATCTGTGCTGCAGCAACAACCGCTCAGTGGCTGCTGGCGGCTCCAGGCAGGCATTGTCACGTGCTGATATACAGCTTCCTCTCGTCTCATTCACCTTGTTGGAGGGTGCGGCGCGAGCATCTCTCTCTATCTAATACCTAGCCGATGCTGCTTGATGAAACTATGCATACCGTCGCTCTTGCCTCCTGCTCCTTTTTTTTTTTTTTTTTTTTTTTTTTTCTCTCACTCACACTAAACTATGAGCGGAAATTACTTGCATCTGATTGGATATATTTTTATTCTCGTGGGAAATCATCACATCCTAGACCAAAATAACATCGAATTGTTATTTCCCCCTTTTTTAAATTTAACAATACAAATGAAATATATAGGTTTAATTTATATTTGTATATATGTGTGTCTCGCCGCAATAAAGCAAATTTCTATTCTATTTTGATGTTATTCACTTATTTTAATGTTTTCTAATTCAAATTCAAATCTTTTGTGATTTTTTTCCACAAAATTCATAATTATTTTTTTTAACGCTGCAAACTCTATCATAATATTTATGCTATATCATGAACTAACATTAATATTGAAAGACATTGTATTTTTATTTTTACCATAATATTGAATGACACATGTATGTTGTTTTTAAATCGATATTTTATTAAGTCATTTTCAATAAATAAATATTTCTATTATAGTAAAAAAATATTTTTATGAATAGGTTATTTTTTTATTTACAAAATATTTATAAACATATGATACCGGCATCAAAGTATATATTAGACGACGAGGTAGAGTATTATATTGCTTGCTGGCTGATACGTCATCAAAAGAATGAAGTGTGTTGCCTTGCGGCTTTTCTCTGCTACTTTACTGACTATCATCTCTGCCAGGATTTTCAATCCCAACAAATGACTAGCTGCTTCAGGATTTGAGTTTTGACGGCGCGGTAGTGGTAAGTAAGCAGGCAAGCAGGCGGTCTCACTCACAAGAAAACACCATTCAATCTATAGCACCGTATCGTAGCCAGGCTGACACAGTCTTGTAGTAAACCGATTGACATCATATCGGGGAGCAGGAGAGTTACGTTTTCATATTACACGGGAAAAAAATATTGCTAGAAATTCGTAAATTATCAACGGTTAAAGTTTCATACTTGAATGATGCTATTTTGGAATGAAGAGCGCCATTTATAAAGCTAGGAAAATATTCAGGTTTCTAACTATATTCAGGTTTGATCAACGTCAGTCTAATAACTCTAGGATATTAACCGCTGTTAGTGAGAAACCTGCACGGTTAAATTCCTGAAAAACTTTTTTGTGAATCGTGGCCAATATGTATTATAGACTTACAATTAGATACATGCAAGTATTTCAATTGTAAATTAGTATGATTGTTGTGTCAACTGTATACATATAGTTAACACATAGATTTATTACGGGAAGAATTTTTGGTATTATACCGAACAAATATCATAATCAATAATTAGAAAATATTACAAGTGCATAATTATATTGCTACACATTATATGATATTGAGCCATAATTTCTTTGTCAGCGCTTGAGTATCTTGCACATTTTCAGGTAAGACAATTTAACCATCTCATGCGTCACATTAACTGTGATAATTTTCTTTCCGTGTAATTTTGCTGCCATGACTGCCGCCGTCTCTGTTGATGTTGTCTGTATGAGACTGGCTTACTGAAGCATCGACATGATAACTAAAAGGAAATGACAGTGGATATTTCTCTCTCTTCGTCTAATTCTCTTACCTACCCTTCTATACATAATCTTGTGTATATAATAGTGACATGACATTGAGAAAAAAACAAGTAGATGCAAAGTAGGGCTAAATCTGTTAGTTATCAGTTTCAACAAATCTCTTCATGTTGATTCGGAAGCTGCCAAACAAAAGCTGCTTCAAAGCAGCTGATGGCTCTATCTTTACAGCCTTCAAATCTTTGATCAAAAATAAATAACAGGAAAAAAAATAAGTTAAATGTTCAAGATTTATGAAACTAAAAAAGAATAAGAATAAAAAGTGCACATTTTTCAGTACTCTATATGGTTGTGTTATCGTAAAAAGGCACATGTCCATTTGGAGCAGCCAAATCGTATACAGACGGGGCATGTACGCTCCATTCAAATAAAAATGCCCGATACGGCTATATATACTAAAACATATGGACATTGTTATTCGAATATTTGAATGGAATGGTTAATTAAATAAAAAAAAAAACATGGGGGTCAATATTTTTTATAACTAAAACAAAAAGAAAAAAATAGAAATGAAAGGACCTTGAAATTTTTTAATTACGATAACATAGAAGATAAATAAATAAATAAATAAAATCGTCTTTATTGAGGGCGGGATTTAGGCCGATATGGAATTTGTTGGAGTTCTTCGAATTACATTACATTAAGTTCTATTGAAAATCTTTGAGTCCTAAAATAAGTTGAAAAACTAACGTATACCCACCAATACTAGTTGAAATTATATAAGTCCTCTTTGGATCACTTGAAGGTCCGCCCTTGCTGCGACAGGTGGATTTGGAATGAACAAGTTCGTTAGTGCAAAGCCTCTAGCTTCTGTTTATGAGATTAAGCAGCATGAAGACGTGCATGGTCACGGTGGCTATGGCTCAGTCTATTGTCCCTTATGGAAATACAGACAGTGTACCACCATTATGAAATATTAAATACATGTAAGCTTTACATAAAAAAAATTATACAACATAAAGCTTTAACTTTTACGTAATCAAGAAGTAAAATACTTTAAAACAACTCTTTGTACGTTTGTTTATATAACATATTAACACTAACATCACTGTACCATATTTTGATTGGCTACTTCTTAAGAGGTTTCAACCAATTGTAGAATATTTGAGAAGTATAAAATATAATTAATAAAAAGGAAAATCTAAAAAAAAATAAATAAATAAATAACAATAAAAACAACAGAGAAAATAAAAATTATTAAGTCAGGATTAAAAGTGATGTTGATGTGAATGAATTATATGTATTAAAACCAGTGACAGTATATCATAAAAGCGGTTGGGAGTATTTGTAAATTTGTGAAGTTCTTTAAGAATATCAGAGTAGCAATAAATTTAACAAGCTCATAATTTTAATTTTACGTAGGAGACGTGAGGAAGGCAGATGAGAAGAGCTACAGTTAAACAAAAGTAAGATCAATCCCGGAAGTATGAACGGAAGTAGATGAATTTTTATTTTACTAAATTTTTTATATTGAAATTCTTAAATGCATTCGTTTCAATTAAAAATATGAAGTTTCAGATTCCAAATAATAAGAAATTTCCAAAAACCTTACACTTCTGGTAATAATCTTATAACTGCTGAACTGTAGCTGATGTTATTGAGCACATTATATTAACAATAATCTAAATGCGTCCGTTTGCAGCTTTGTTAATGCTATTAACGCCTGGAAGTATGCAAACATTTTTGCTTCTCTCCTTATAATATTTTTATGCTATTTAAAAGCATTCCTTTTTAGTCTGATAGTTATAGACATTAAAATATGATGTGTACGCCTTAAATTTATATAAGTATGCCACACACTATTATAACATATTACATGCTGAAACAAATTTTGTACACGGTGTCGTGACTCTTTTTGCAATGCAAATTTCATACTTCGATTAAGTATACTGTTTTTGCAAAAAGTATAACTGGAAGTATGTGTATAAGACTAAACTAGAACAATTGATGTACTGGCAGTACTGAAACCCATTCACCATCTAATATTTAAATATTTTTGTTTCACAGAGGATTATATTGTTAAATGGAACTCTATATAACTCATGTTCACTAGCATAATATGTATTTTTTTTTTTTCAAAATATTCTAAACTTATGTAATTAATAATAAAATAATATTTTTTGGAGTAATAATTTAGTCTTTGCAAATCATTATAATTAGTATATTAATAGGAAAATTTGTTCCATAGAATGTATTATAAAATTAAACCAATATATATTATAATCAGAAAAAGTTGCCTATGTACTAAAATGAGAAACTTTAAAATATCTTTGCAAAAATTTCAATGCTATTACTAAAAGTATTTATTATAACTTGATAACATTTTATACCATGATCATTTAACTTGAAGTTCAATAAATTAATAGAAAAAATAACTTGATAACTTGATTTTTCATTGCTGTTTTTGTATATTAGTATCATAAAATACGCTGTAAAGTAGTCACTATAATATTTTTACATAACTAACTAGACTAACATAATTTAAACATATATTATATATCTATGTTAAAATATTTTAATTCATGACATATTGTTTGAACTTGATTTTATTAAGATATGTTTATAATATATGAATACATATTAAACTATATTCTATTTATTATTCTATACATTTATTTTTTATTTTTTTACATTTAAGAAAGATATTCGTTAATAAAACCGTGATATGCTACTAAAAAATAAATGTATCTATTCATTAAAAAAATATATATTTAGTGTATAAAAAATATTGCTATGGAATGTATTAAAAAATGTTAACTTGAAAGAAGTACCGCAGAAGCTAGCTAGCTGCCGCTACACGGTATCTTAGAATCAGCGTCAGACTATAAGAATGACACCCTTGATGACACTTGAATGCCAAGCATTTGTCTGTTTACATTTCATGAATACTTTTATCACACTCAGATAAATTGCACGCCACGGAGTAAGTATTTTGGCATGATGCAATGGAATAAATAACAGAAACAATTTACTTATAAAAAATGTTCTTATAAAAACTAGATTAAATGTTTCAAATTTTTTTATTATAAAAGACATTTATTTTTCTTCAAATTAGGATATTATTACAATTATTTATTGATTTATAAATAATTTCTAATATTATATTATGCATTTTTGTTTTTTAATTTGAAATACAATTAATTTTATTTTGAGTTAGTATAAAAAAATACTAACTCTATACACGCATAACTCCACTAATCTTATAAAAATAACAAATAAAAATTTAAATAGACAACAAGATATTATATAAAATAATAATTAACCAAAATAAACTTTAAATAAATAATAAAATAAATATAAATACTATGAGAAATGATGATAATATCATGTTTCTTTATATATAAAATAATACGGATATGAATATTACGAATAACGTCAGCGTCATGACAGATACACTCTCTGCAGGCTCCAAAACCGTTCCATCAACTTGCTATGCTCCTCATGGAAAATATTGTTTCAAAATATATACATTTTCACGAGGAAAAAATATTAATTCAATCAGTTATTGATGTGGAAGGGGTGATATGATGGGAGTACGGGTTAATACGATAACTACTTTCACGTAATTTAATTTTAGTTCAAAATACCATCAAACTTGAATTGTAATCCCTACCTTAATAAGTCTTAAGGAGATATTAACAAATATTCTATGTTATGTTAATAATTATTTCTGTCTTAACTTATATTTTTATCTATATATTAATATATAATATAATTTATATACAAATTAATCCAACACTTGATATACTGTATATCATAAATATGTAAGCCTAAAGCTATAATAATATTATATAAACAGACAAAATATTCAAATTATACTTTTCATTTCATTATATACTATCATATTATAATAATAAAGTTACACGTATTTTACTTAATTTATAATAATAAATTGTCCTTAAGTTATAAGTTATTCTCTAACAGCAGCACCTTGTCTGGAAAAGAGTAACATGAGATATGATTTTAATCTCGGTAGCTAGTAAACGACGATATTCGTTTTTCATTTTTTTTTTTTAAGTCATTTTCTCATTTGATTATGATTATGCCTTCAAGGCAGGTATTTCATAGCTTCACAAGAAAAAATATACTTAAATATTGTCGGCTAAAAGTGTTAAAATGCTTCTGCATAATGTTATTAGCTTATATATAATATACTATGTAGAACTGTTATTAGCTATATTCAAGATTCAATGGTTTAAGCAAGCTTCAAGAAGAAGAAGAAGTATAATATACAAGAAAAAAATACGCTTCAATTTCCATGCTAAGTGGTCTATCTTGAGTTAAATGATAGGCATTATAAACCACAGCCATCATTTCAATCAAACGCGATGAAGTAGCCATCAACCTTCTAAAATAATAATAATAAAAAAAAGAAGTTATTTAGCATTTTCATCGACTTAAAAAAAAAATGTGCTATAGATCACTATAGTTAAAATAAGAATTATCGTATTTTTCTACTCTATCGAATTCCATAATAAAATATTCTGGTCTTTAGTTTTTGCTATTTGTTATTCAAGAAGATGAACAAGCATAGTAATACAGCATATATATACATATCACTTTTAATGCATCAGCAGGTAGGGGCTCGTACGTAATTTTAGTGATTTTTATAATTTTCATAATAACATCAATTTGATCAAAATAGTATTATAAAATTTTATACGGTATATTATACTTATATTTTTAACATATATTATTCAGTTGAATATTATTGTAAAAAAAAAGAGGTATATATATTTATTTTGTGTGTGTGACAGAAAATGTATAGCTTGCTATAAATATTTCTCCTAAAGCACAAAAATTATACGACATTATGAAGAATTAAATAAAAAAAAAATTACAAAGAAATATTTTATTTCCATATGAGTAAAAATTAATAATAAATTACTTTTTTTTACCTTTTTTTTTTACACAACAATACTACCTAAATCGAAAATATTTGAAACGAAGAAAAATCTTCTTCATTTATCAACTATACTATTTTGTGCAACACAGACTATTTTAAAAGGAGATACATCATAGTTTAAGTCACGTGACCAGCTACATTCATCACTACGGCGAGCGTGGAAGGGGTCATGAATCTTCTCATGGAGCCACTACAACTTGTTGGTGAATACCGCCAGCACGTTGTGAGCGTGCCATTTGAAAAAAAATGTATAGTATTTTAATTGTAATGACAGTCACATTAATTATATATTACATCCAGAGAAATTATCAGGAAGTATAAGAAATAATGAAATTTAAACAAATACGGGTCAATACTTCTAATAATAATATGAAGAAGTAGAACAGTTAAAGCCTAAATTACACTATATACAATGTTTCTAATTACAATTTTCCCTTTCAAGAAACCTTTAACTCCATTTGTTTGTATGTAAATGTAATTTTCTTATAACGAAAAATTGTAAGTAAAATAATAATTGTATCATGTATTAAGACCAGAAATTTAATGTTCCATTTTTGGGCTAATTCTGGAGGTAGTATCAAATTAATCAACATGTACTGTATATTATACATCTTTTGATATTATAGATCGAGAGCATTGTCACACTATAATGGAAACATGCATGCATGGTGAACGTATTCTGATTACTGCATATTTATTAACATTCATATTCGTCTTACTCTTACTTAATACAAAAATTTTATACCTGCATCATAAAATCACCTGAAATCAAAATGTACACTCCCATCATTTTTGTTTTTAATTAATATTTCTATTAGAGATATGATCTCTCGTATTTTAGTACTCTTAGACCCAAAAATACAACAAAGGCAACGTTTTGAGGTGAATGTATTGCATTTAAACTTTAAACAACTCATACGTTTTGCTTCAATAATTTAATACTTGAGTAATACGATTTATGAAATCAGTATTTTTTTAATTATCCTTATGCTCTTACAATTATTCTAAAACTGATGTTATTGAAACGTGTAATAAAAATAAAATTTGAATATCATTGATATCCTAGATGAGAAATTAAAAAGTCTAAAATGAGAATTAACATTTGCATTTTGCATTCCATCTCACTCACAATCTATGCCTGAAGATGAGACGAATTGCGTAGGCGATAAGTTCATATATATATATAAATACGTTAAAAAAAAAAAAAAAAAAAAAAAAAAACTTTTAGCTCAGTAGCAAAAGCACACAGCACATCAAGCAACCAAAAACTGGTTTGACATTTAGTGTGTAGGCCGTTGAAATTTTAGATGGAGATGGAGAAGCTATGTAAGAAATCTGTTGGCGTTTTTAAAACATAAATTATCTGTTTGTTACAGCAGTACGCGACATTCAAAACCATGATATTATATATAAAAATATACTCATGGAAATATTTCTTTATTATGTACCCATTCTTTCTTTTCTTTTTAAATATATTGGGGGCGATTCATGTTGAGATTTATCCAGAAAATTATCCAGATTTCTTACTATAATCGCAGCTAGGGCCAGACCATTTCATTGACACTGAACGTGTGGTTAGTGAGAAACCTGGATAACAACCTTCGTGAATAGTGCCCATGCATTATAAACCAAAAATTTGTAGGACTTTAAATGGTAAAGTTTGAACACAAAGTGAAAAATCCTAAAATGTGATGCAAGTTATTTCGTTACATTTTTAAAAAAAGAATTAAAATACAGTACCATTGAATTGACTCTTTTCATTAGTATTCAAAAGAGACACAATTTTTTTTTTATCATTTTATTGGGAAACTTAAATTGCTTTAAATATCTTCAGTTAATAGGGGCTGAGAGTGGGGGTGATTTGACAATGTTCACTGTAATTTAGGGGAAAATTTGTCTGTTACAAGATCATGGTATTTAACATAAATTAAGAATTCAGGGTACATCCCTCATAAATACAGTTTTAGTGTGTTTATATATAGATCTAAATCACTCAATTATTTCACCAACAAATTGCTTGCTGTAATAATCATGTAAAGTATCATCATGAAATTTAGAATCCAGAGTCTACGTCGTTTTTATATAAATTAAGACAGCTAGTACAATTTTTTTTATATGGTCTTTTAAGTTTGATAGTAAAGCAATATAATATGAGACAATATAGATTTGAAACATTGATATATTAGTTAAAGGCTATAATATAGGTAACCCACACATATTATACATACACATAATATGTGTATATAGTGTATGTGCACATGCTTGTTTATACCATGTATATAATCTTTATTACCTGTGATAGCTAAAGAAGGTTTTAAGTATCTTTTTTTTTTTTTTTTTTTTTTTTTTTTTTTTTTTTACATATTTTATAAATCCAATGACTTTATAAATACAGTAACGCTGTTTTTCTTGTGAAAAAGTATAAAGATCAAGAAGCAGTTAATACGGGAGGTAATATTCTTTACGTTATAGGTAAAGAAGTAAGTAAGTAACATTATCCTTTTTAAAGTGACGCCATTGAACGCGAACGCTGTGGTTCGACCTTGTATAATCTGATTGAAGTTAGTAACGAACATAAGACAAGGAATCTTGCTTGACGTTGATGTATGGTATATGTTACTTCTTGCTTCTTTTCCCCTCCCTCCTCCTTCTTCCCCTTCATTAACACACTTCTACAGTTTGATTTTGTCACGTGTCAACTAGTGGGTCGATCTCACCCCCCCCCTTTTTGCTCTTCAAGTTAATCTACATTCAAATTAATTTGATGTAAAGTTTTTTTTATTTTTGTTCCGGTTACTTCTGTAGGGAATTTTAAATTAATTTAACTGTATCATCAAGACATGCAGTAAATGACTACCAAACTCGGTTTAAATTCTTTACTTCCTGTCTCTTTTCTTGATTAAAAGTTAGTAATTTAATCAGATTTTTAATTATTCACTTTATATCTTTAAGTAATTCTTAATCATGAATCGTTTATAGTAAAACATTTTATTAGTATTTCTCTTCTCTTTTAAAATGTATCAAATGTAACATCTTCGACTTCTTAAAAACAGAAAGTTTTTATCTTAATTTATACATCCATAAGTTTTTAGTTCAAAAAAAAAAAGTTTTATTGAATTAACTTAAAATAAAGATATAAATAGTACACTGATTTAAAAAAAAAGAGTAATAAATTGAAATACTCACATCAATATTTTAATTTTTTTATTACAAATATTCAAAACACACAATTTTAAATTTTAAAGGTAGAGAGGATCTTCACCCACTCCCTTTTTTATCGTTAACTTATCAGCTAAGCCCATCCTGAATTTGTTTTCTTGGTCTGCTCAATATTTTATATACCACACTGTAAATTAGACTTCCCGCCTTACTTTGCTGTTGGAAGTGCTGCCGGTGCTGCATAAAAAAATTGAAAAATTGAATTTTCAACAAATTTATATAATAATATATTAAATTATAAATAAATACAGAAATTTTATAGTAAATTTTATCAAAGTAGAAATATAAAAACAATGTTATAATAATAAAATTGCTACAGCAGCAGCAGCCACGGGAGGATGATACAAGAAACTCAATTATACCAAACATGAAATATTTGTTATTTTATTTTGGTGAACAAAAGCAAGGCAAGGAGATCATGCTGGGATCATAATATTATGTTTAGCCCAGACTCAGTTTGTGTGCTGATGTAGAGTCACGATAGTGCATGGAGAAGAAAAAAAAAACAAAAAAAAAAAACAGATTATTATTGTACCTGCTCCTCTCTCTCTCAGTTACATTATTATGAAGTCCACCTGTCAAATCTTTACCTCCTAAAGCTTGGTCATCTCTTGTTGGTCGTATGCATCAAATAAAGACTCCCTAAGGAGAAACTATAAGCGAAGAAGAGCTGTCCAAAATTGATGATCATGTAGTAACGGGAGCGTTTTTTTTATTATTATTATTATCATTTTATTTTTAAGCACACTAAAGAAAAGAGATGACTACTGCATGCTGTGTGTTAACTTAAAAATTTTTGCCGCTGTTTCTATATATGTATATATTGCTGCTGTCTCATCATTGCTCATTGATAGTTAGATAAGTAAAGAAGGTAAACCAAGCAATCATATATAGGTAAGAATTAATTTTTTTTTTTTATTATTAGTTTTAGGATGTTGAATTGAAGCTATAAGGATAGTGAAAAGAGAAGGAAGATAATCGTTGACGTCTAATGGTTGTGTGGGTTTAGCTGAGTAGAGCAGTTGTGTCAGACAAGATCGTTATCAAGACGTGCCGTAATAGCCTAATTGTGTTGCGTCTTTTGCCTGCTGTTGTTGCTGAATAAAGGTGGTTTTACATGAGAGTGTTGTGATTTTGCTATAAATGACAGACTTGAATTCAAAAAATTAATTTACCTCGTCATGGTACTACAAATCTTAAGTTGATTGCCATACGACTTCAAAGTAGGTATGCAATATTCTTGTCAAATTGTACTAAAAAATTGCTCATGTGAATTCTTCTATATGATTCTCCACCGCCTCAAAAGTAACCCCCCTCCTTTGTAGCCCCTTACCTTGTGGCGTGTGCGCTCAAATCAGTATATTTATACTTCTGAATACTCTCAATATTTTGTTGTAGATTTAAAGATGCAAACCAATGTAATTATATATTGTTTTTTATTTTACCTGAAGGGAAAATTGTTTATAAGCCTTTTTTGCGCCATAGGGCCTTACTTACTCTATAATATTTATATAAAATTTTATTACATAAACTATCAATGAGTGCATGATATTACATTCATGTATGTAATTGGTATATATTATTATTTAATATATATATATACTTAAATAATTGATTTGAGATTTGAATTCAAATTGAAAATATATTAAATTAGATAATAATAAGTTTATTAATTAATACATTATAAAATATAATAGACCTAAATTATAATTTATATTAATAATAACTGTAGTATATAATATTTTAATATAATAATAAAAAAAATATATCAATTTGGAAGTAGAGGTCTGTATCTTTTTAAACCGCTTATAGACTCCATTAAATTTTCTGTTGTAGCTTCTCTGTATACAATTTATTTTAAGGACAGGTTACAGAAGTAAGATGAAATCACATTCTCATCAATCATAAAAATATATATATGTATATAAAAACTATTCATATGACTGCCTGATGCTACTTCCTTTAATACTACTATACGAGTAGCCACCATATTTCATATTCAATTCAATCAACAACTCTTATAATATTTTCAATCAATACTGGATATATTATTGTAATATACCATTCTTTATTTTTCTACGAACTTTTTTTTTTCTTTTGAAAAAAAAAACAGCAAATTTTCTATTCTTACGATAAAATCAGTTAATAGTATTTTTTTTTTTAATACTACCTCGTATATGAAGATAATTGAAGCACACGGTAAGTATTATACGAACATACTCTGAAGGTAAAGTTATATCTACCTTTTACAATCATTCAGACAGTAGCTGTGAACTGTGAATGTACGCCGGGCGGTGACAGTAAAGTAGTAGTTCACTTGTTTTAAACTTGCAGCAAGTTTACTTCATTCCTTCGACACTTTATTCTTTTCTCGCCTTCATGATCGTCGTTTTCATTGTTTTCTCTGATCAAGTAAGCAAAAGTGGTGGTAGTATAAGTGGGGGTGGGTAGTTGTTATACTGTATATATATATATATATATATATATATATATATATTATTATATATATATAAGAGAATCAACCACACTGTATAACAAAACAAGCCTTGTTGAATACAACATGTCTGTTGCAAATATATAAAAATGTACTATCTTTACTCTTAAATTATCCACTTTCAACTTGACTTGCCACATTTATATCAAAACCTGGAATCACCTTCTTTTTTAACTCAAAAAAAAAAAAAAATAAATAAATAAAACTTTTCAACAAGTTTTAAAATATTTGCATATATTGATACTTCATATATTAATATACAATACATGTACTCTATAAATACTATTAATATATTTAACTTCTAATTGATAACTATTTATTAACAAAAAGGAGAAATCAATATAGATTTTTTTTAACATACATGAGGATTTTATACATATAAAGAAAAACCAATAAGATTTTTAACAAGACATAATATAAAACCTTTAGTATATTTTTAAAGTCTTCTTATAAAAAGTGACAATTATTTTTCTCTATATATATGTATCGTTATATAGATAGATGTAACGTGATCAAAGTATAATGTAGATAGATTGATCAACTTCCCACGTATAACAAGGTATTATAGAAGAACCATCATTGATACAGCTGGATTAAATTAAATTAAAGAAATTGCTCAGGTGGAATTAAAAAAAATATATATTATATAATAAACGTCTTTCTATAAAAGGTTTGTGTTCTATAACTATTTCTAATTTTTTTGTTGAAATCTGATTCTCTCTTTTTTTTTATATATATATACAGTCAATTTAATTATATACTTTTGATGCTCTCCTGACTCGTCCACTCATTTAAGTGCAACCATATTGACAGAGATGAAGAGTCATCAAGGAAGGGAGAACCTCGTGTTATTTTAGATTAACAGGAGCAAAGTGCATGGATCACGACATAATTAATTTATTGGTACAACCATCTTGTTAGTGCTGCATTCATTTGTGTGGTAATATAGAATATTTATATTAATGGAAAATACTCTTTTTATAATTGTTAGATATTACAAGCCATACACTTGTGTACTATTCTATATAAGTTAAATTACTCTTCGACTCATAATTATGTCATATATATTATATTGTCATATATATATTATAATATATACTTTTTTTCTTTCATTTCAAAACTAAAAAGAGTAAATTTGTATATTATATGTTTATTAAATATGTAATTTATTTTATATAATACAGTATATTGTATATTATACAATATAATTTGTGAGAATTCATATCAGATACTTTTTTTGTATTTTTTATATTGTGAATTTATTTGATCAAACATGAACAAATTCTGTATAAAATGTAAAAAAAAAAAAAATACTTAGAAATTATTTCATGTACATAATATTTTATTGCTGTTTTTAACAATACTATAAAGCAACAATTTGGCTAAAAGTAAATGTAATCCAAATATATTACTAATTTTTAATATACGAACACATAATATAATAATATCAAGTCTTTCAAAAACAATACAGCCCCAGTGATGAGATATATAATGCGTGATGATATATGAGGTGATGCGTGAATATAATATTATACCTATGTACCCACATTGAGTGTATATTATTTAACAAATATATTTAATCTTTAAATCTTCATAACATTATATAAAGAAGTTTTAATAAATTGATATACCCATACAACTATAATTATTTGTAATTTGCAAATTATATTAAAAGATTCAGGTAAAAACAAGTTAAAATGTCTTTAGGGCTATACCTTTGTAAAAAAATATTTAAAAGCTCTCCTTTTTCTTTATTCGTTAGTAACTATGATTAAATGGTCTACTTAATATAGAATTAGTTGTAGTTATTAGAACAAATCTAAGGTGTGGTGTTGCTAATATATTAAAACTATATTTCATAAAAAAAAACGTATAATATTTATGCAAAGTAATTTGTTTATAGTAAACATTTCCTGCTCTCCTTGATCATTTTTATACATTGGAAGTACTTTACAGATATCCATCCCAAATTATATTATATATAATATAATTATATACTTTTAATAGCCAGTAGGGCAATAATACCATGGCGTCAAACTCTCATTTCTGTAATATATTGTTATTCCTAATCTATGTAAATGTAAATAATATTTGGTATTATCTATATTATAGTTTCTCACTCTTCCTGCACACACTTTGTTATTATCCATGATGGTCTCCTGTTGTTACCTTGCTTTATCTATCTTTTGGTGTGTAAGGTTATTTGCCACTTGCCCAGGGTATAGTATACCCACAGAACATGAACATGAAGGCTCCTTACTTGCTTTTCTTACTATATTTATACAACATACATGATTAACTATTATACCTATATATATACTATCATGGCACTATCTATACATATATAGGCTTGAGGCTTGCAGACCTCAGCACTGTTCTATCTAATTGTCTGATGGTAGGGTGATATTGAGTCTCTCTCTCTTTCTATGATACAAGCCGCCAAACTCGCACCACATATAACTCTTGTCAGCTATACATCATCTGCCGCCTAACCGTTTGCGTACAGGGTAACATAGATGAATCTGCTCGCTTATAGTATGATGTATAATATTATAGGTACATAGTATTATAGTCTTTAGATCCGCTACTATAATGCTGCAGGCCTATAACATTACTTTAATTTCTCTCTTTTTAAAAATATATAGATAATCAATTTATCAGCAAACAAATAATAGTAATTAGTAAAAAAAAAAAAAAAAAAAGTAAAAATGAAATTTACTCGAATTATTTTAAATTTATTTCAATGAATATATATGAAAATTAATACTATATATAATAAAAGGAGAAGATATTATAGGAAGTTTTATATTAATATTTATTGTTTATCTCTCAGGTACATGTACACACTTGCAGTGGAAGTAAAGCGACCATCGTCGTGTTGTTATCTTATTAGCGTTTCGCTCTGTTGATCTTCCTCGACTGGCTCCCTTACATGAGGACCGCTCCGCCCTTCTGATGCCACACTCGTTCTATGTACCTCACACCCCCCCTCCTCCCCTTATCCTCCTCACCTCTCCTGATGATCAGTGTTTTCTCACCATCACTCCTGGACTGACCACCCAAGTGTGTATGTGTTTGTGTGTGTCGTGTAAACCTCAAATTTAAGCTGTTGAAAAGCTTGCTGCCAATTTGTAATAACTTGTAATTAAATTTGTAATATGGACTACATCATATTATTATTAATATAACAGTAGCATTAAAAATAGGGTGATAATTTAAAAAAAGAGGCGTATTAATCAAGTGGTTTATATATATATTTTTTTTATAATCTTGTAGGTTTGACTTGAAAATACTATAACAATTAGTTTGGCAATTTTAAACACATTCAGGATGTTCTTTTTATACAAACAAACGTTTCATAGCATTTAGGATAAATCATGTGAACCATTTTGAAAGAGTGTGCTGTTTTTTTTTTTTTTTTTCCTCTTACTGCCGTAGGTTATATTTTGGTATCATGCTATGTTTTTTTTTTTTTTTTTTTTTTTTTTTTTTTTTTTTTTTTTTTCGTAACGCCTCGTAGATTCCAAGAAGTTTTTTAAACTAAAATTTAAGATAACACAAAGAATTTAAAAAAAAAAAAAAAAAAAAAAAGATTTTTGATTAAATATTATAGAAATATGTTTCCCCATAATGTTATAGCTTTGGTATTTACTGGCAGATTTCACAAATGCCTTCAAAATTCTTAACATTAATAATAATCAGGGGGGCTGCTATTCAAAAATAAAAATTATCCCTCAAGCTCTTTGATTAATTCACTTTCAATTTTTTTTAATTAGTAAAGTAAAAACATTTACATATATGTTACATAATTTAAAATACAATCAACTGAAAATAGATACAAAATCAGTGAATCACCAGAGTAAGAAGGAAGGTAAAAAGGGGGTATAATAAAACACCAGGTACGTGTTGATAAAAGGATTAGATGATGAAAGGTCACACGATTAGATGAGCAAAGTGTTCATTTTCACACCACAGTATTCTAGCGCCAGGCATAGAAAATTGGTATTGTCAGAGAAGCGCTAAAATGTATTCTTTAAAGAAAAAAAGGCTTTGTAAAAAGATTTTAAAAAATGAAAGGTGTAAAACCAATAATGGAGTCCTCTTGTTGGACTGATTAGCAAGGTGTAAATGTAAACGTGGCTACAAAGAAAAGTAATAATAAGTTTTCTTTTGCCTTCTCACGCCTCCAGCTTCAATCTCTATGGTATAGAAGACATTATGGCATATATAGTACCTAGGTAGCTTTTCAGTTTTTTTTTTTTTTTTTTTTTTTTGTTGAACAAGTATGAAGGGATGATTTTTTTTATTTGTGTATTTATAGTCAAGTTAAGAGGAGAGTGCATTTCATGAGATCTTTTACGTCAACCAGTAAGGAATGAGATCCCTCAGTCACTGTTATTTGCTCAGCTTTTTCATCTCAGGGTGGTGTATTGAGAGAGCCAGCAGCGATTTGGGCGGAGGTGCTAAGCAAATGGTCCCGCCCCTGCCTAGGGTCTTGTGTCTGGCTGGTCGTTGCTTGCTACTGGCCAGCACGAGACGCAAACGTTGTATGCGCGGGAGGCTGCGACGGCGCAATCTTGCACAGGGGTAGTAATAGACGAGAGGGTTGAAAGGAAAAAAAAAAAAAAAAAAAAAAAACGTAAGAAAAATGTGAAGTGGCATTTCAAAAAGCTCCATAAATACTCTCATATTTGTTTATAATTCAATTTTTTTTTCTTTTGTTTTAAATATAAAAATAGTTGCTATCAAAATTTGACTTTTGTTTTTACTTCATTTACAAAATATTTTGCTTTATATCACTATTCAGATTAACCAATGTATATGCAATCATAGTGTGGTAATAAGTATAAAATTACATTAGTTGATACCAATAAATTTTTACTGTACAAAGACATAAAAATATATTATATATATTGATCATTAAAAACCCATTTTCTTTATGTAAATTAAATAATTTAATATTTTACATTTTAAATTATAAAAGTATACAATAAAAATCGATAATAATAATAATAATAATAATAATAATAATAATAATAACCCCCACTTCTCCCCCCTGCATGTTTTTCCTTGCATGTTGCTTTTGCCCAAGTATTCGCTTGCAATGGGATCGGTGTTAGATGCTTGCATGCTGCACTGTGCCCCGGCGCTGTGTTTATGAGGGGATTGGGAGCATGTGGGATGATGCATGCAGGGGGGGCCCATGTCCACCTTGTCGTGGTGTGGGGGCTCCCCGTCAGGGGTCTAACGGGCAGGGAGGGTACCCAGCCTTCGTAAGGAGGTAACGGAGTGTGGGACCGTGCTTTGGGTTTCCACCTGGGGAGTTGTTCCTTGGGCTTCTCTTCAGTACCAGTACGCTGGACAAGGAAAATATGGAAAGTTCTTTAAAGGAGCGAGTTAATGGCGACCGGTCGAAAGGCCGCGCAGGGGGTTCTGGTACTGGGCCGTCTGTGTCAAATGAGCTACCCGTACCAGTGGAACGTGGTGAATCTTCCTCACAACATCGAGGGAGGCGCGGCGCTGCGCCACTCAGGGCTACCGCGAGTGCAGCTGCTCCAGCTGCGCAGGCAGGTGGTGGTTTGGAGGAGCCCAGAGCTCCTCTCACTGCTGCTGGCCTTGTACGCCAACGCACGAAGTGGACCAAGGACATGAATATGTCGGTCATGCGTGCGTACTATAGGAGTACCAACATTGAGAGGGAGATGGAAGGGTATAGGGTGAGAATGTTTGACGAGTGGAAGAAGATTTTTCCGGACACGACAATGGACGAGCAGCGAGTTTGCAGCCAGCTGCGTTCCATCATGAGTAGAGGAGCTCTCTCGGCAGCGGAACTGGACAAGATCAAGGGGGAGATTGCACAGGAGTTGCAGCTACATCAGCAGCAAGCACCTTCAAGTGGCAGTGAAGGAGAGGAGGAGGATGTTGTGGAAGAAGTGTTGCCTCAGCCAGAGCTAGAAAGGGAAGGAGCAGAGAGTCAACATCATATGGAAGGAGATTTGCGAGACAAGCTTGGGGATGTATACGAGTTTTTCAAGTTGCAATATCAGGGTGTTCCGCTTGAAAGTCGCCCTCGCATTCCCAAATTAAGATGCAATGTGCAGGTTTTCTCCTGTGTTGCTGTTGCAGATCAGATGCTAGAAACTGATTTGGCAGGGTCTAGTCTGGAGGAGGTTGCTGGGCTTGTGCACTGTGCTGCTCTAGCTGTATGTCAGGTTCTTGGTGTTGAGATTAAGAATCGCTCGCAGCGGCAAGCCCGTAAGCGTTCTTCTCAAGAGTATGTGCCAGCTTGGAGGAAGAGGATCGAGGAGAAGATCAACAGAGCTCGGAGGGATATAAGCCATCTGGCGGCGTTCTTTGCTGACCAGGATGGATGCAGTAAAAAGGTTTTAGCAGGCATTCGTCTCATTGCAAGAAGTATCAAGGTGAGAAGGACGGACAGGGACTTCGAGAAGAAGCTCCGAGAGAAGGAAGAGCAACTAAGACAGCGAATTGCAGCGCTTGGTGCCCGTATCAGGAGATATAATGAGGCAGTTAAGCGGAGGCAGCAAGAAAGCCTTTTTGCTGCTGATCAGAAGTTGTTCTATCGGAAATTGGAGGAAGAGGGCAAAGAGGAGCAACCTCAGCGGCCGCCCAAAGCAGAAACAATGGCAGAGTTTTGGTCGTCCATTTGGTCGGAGCCAAAGCAACACTCTGAAGATGCTTACTGGTTGCGAGAGGAAGAGGAGGAATGCAGAGACATTCCGGCAATGTCAGCAGTTAGTATTACACTGGCTGATGTACAGGCTGCAATTAGGAAAACGCAGAACTGGAAGGCTCCGGGTGTGGATGGCATTCACAACTTCTGGTGGAAGTATTTTAAAACTACTCACCAGGCTCTTGCTACTCACTTTCATGAGGCCTTGGAAGATCCGTCCATTGTGCCAAGATTTTGTACGCTTGGAATTACGTACATGAAGCCGAAGTCAGGTGATTCATTGAATCCCAAGAACTATAGGCCAATCACATGTCTTCCCACTCTGTACAAGATCTTCACATCTATTCTGTCGATAAAGATTTATGACCATCTTGTCGCAAATGGACTTCTTGCTGAGGAACAGAATGGCTGTCGGAAGGGCACGAGGGGATGCCGGGAGTTATTGGTAGTTGACGCTGTTGTGTCTCAGCAGGCTCGTAGAAAACACCGTAATATTTCAGTAGGTTGGGTTGACTACAAGAAAGCCTTTGATTCAGTCCCCCATTCCTGGCTCCTCTCTGTACTTCACATTTACAAAATTCATCCTTGCATTGTTCAGATTCTCACTTCTTGCATGGGCATGTGGAGGACTTGTCTTCATGTAAACCAAGGGGGGGTCAGCTACAAGACCAGAGAGATGCGAATCTCGAGAGGTATTTTTCAGGGAGATAGTCTCAGCCCATTATGGTTCTGTCTTGCATTGAACCCGCTGAGCAGGATGCTCCGAACCTCTGGGTATGGTTACGTTCTACAGAGGAATCCAGAAGTTCGCATTTCTCACCAGTTTTACATGGATGACCTCAAGTTATATGCTTCTGGTGAAGACCAGTTGCACAGCATGTTTGAACTTGTCAAAAGTTTTAGTGATGCAATTTGCATGGAGTTTGGTCTTGACAAGTGTGCTGTTGTGCATGTGAGAAAAGGGGAGATTCAAGATCCACAAGAAGGCTTGCGGCTCATGGGAGGCACCGTTATTCAAGACTTGGGTGTCGAGGAAAACTACAAGTACCTCGGTCTGCAGCAGCTAATTGGCATTAAAGATGTAGATGCCAGAAAACAAGTCGAGAAAAAAGTGCTGTCTCGAGTCGACAAGATTTGCAAGTCTTTTGTCAGTGCGAGGAACAAGATTACTGCGATTAATACGTGGGCTATCCCTGTGGCTGGATATACGTTTGGTGTCGTCAGGTGGTCGGAGACGTCACTGCAAGCTTTTGATAGAAAAGTGAGAACCACCCTCACGAAGCACAGGATACATCACCCGAGGAGCTCAGTCGAGAGACTGTACCTTTCACGTCATGTAGGTGGAAGAGGTTTGCTCAGCATGGAGATGATGTGTCGTCAGCAGGAGTTGAAACTTCGGCAGTACTTTGTGTCACGTGGTGATGGGTTGCATGCAGCTATTTGCAACCAGGACCGTGGCTACACTCCGCTACATTTGAGTGAGCAAGAGTTTCAGCCTGCCATTAGAACCCAGGCTGACAGAGTTTTGGAGTGGTCAACAAAAGCATTGCATGGTCGGTTTGCTGCAGCGTTATCTTCGGATCAGGTGGACACCAAGAGTTCCACTGAGTGGCTGCGGACAAGTGGGTTGTTTGCGGAGACAGAGGGCTTTGTCTGTGCCATACAGGATCAGGTCATCAGGACTAGGGCGTATGAGCGACACATCCTCAAAGTCAACATCAGTGACCGGTGTCGTCTTTGCAAGCAGGCTAACGAGTCCATTCAGCATGTCACTGGGGGCTGTCCAGTGCTTGCTCCAAAAGAGTACTTAGAGCGCCACAATTCTGTTGCCAAAGTTGTACATCAAGCTTTGGCCAAGAAAGTCGGTCTCATTGAGACAGAGGTTCCGTACTATAAGTGCAAGCCGGAACAAGTTCTCCGTAATCAGGATGCAAAAATCCTGTGGGATTCTGCCATCACCACAGATAGAGCTGTTGAAGCAAACAGACCTGATCTTGTTCTCTTCGACAAGAAAGCTCGAACAGCGGTGATTGTCGACATTGCTGTCCCGCTGGACGAGAATCTTGTGACCACAGTTGCGGAGAAAAAGCGCAAGTACCAGCCACTTGCTGTCGAGCTCAAAGACATGTACCAGCTCCGTAGTGTTGATGTGGTTCCAGTTGTGATCTCTAGTAACGGTCTTGTGACCAAAGACTGGTCATTTGCCAGAGAGAAGTTGGCTCTCAAAGAATACCATATGCGTGTCATGCAGAAGGCTGCTATTCTTGGCACGGCTAACATTGTGCGCAAGGTTTTGAGCTTGTAGCACCCCCGCATGTGTACCCGCAATCCCCTCTTAATGTTTGGTACGGGCGCTTGCACCTTGGCTTGATTGAGCCCGGTGTTAGTGTTTATGAAGAAGAAAGCAAGAAAAAGATAATAATAATAATAATAATAATAATAATAATAATAATAATAATAATAATAATAATATATCCCCCACTTCTCCCCCCTGCATGTTTTTCCTTGCATGTTGCTTTTGCCCAAGTATTCGCTTGCAATGGGATCGGTGTTAGATGATGCTTGCATGCTGCACTGTGCCCCGGCGCTGTGTTTATGAGGGGATTGGGAGCATGTGGGATGATGCATGCAGGGGGGGCCCATGTCCACCTTGTCGTGGTGTGGGGGCTCCCCGTCAGGGGTCTAACGGGCAGGGAGGGTACCCAGCCTTCGTAAGGAGGTAACGGAGTGTGGGACCGTGCTTTGGGTTTCCACCTGGGGAGTTGTTCCTTGGGCTTCTCTTCAGTACCAGTACGCTGGACAAGGAAAATATGGAAAGTTCTTTAAAGGAGCGAGTTAATGGCGACCGGTCGAAAGGCCGCGCAGGGGGTTCTGGTACTGGGCCGTCTGTGTCAAATGAGCTACCCGTACCAGTGGAACGTGGTGAATCTTCCTCACAACATCGAGGGAGGCGCGGCGCTGCGCCACTCAGGGCTACCGCGAGTGCAGCTGCTCCAGCTGCGCAGGCAGGTGGTGGTTTGGAGGAGCCCAGAGCTCCTCTCACTGCTGCTGGCCTTGTACGCCAACGCACGAAGTGGACCAAGGACATGAATATGTCGGTCATGCGTGCGTACTATAGGAGTACCAACATTGAGAGGGAGATGGAAGGGTATAGGGTGAGAATGTTTGGCGAGTGGAAGAAGATTTTTCCGGACACGACAATGGACGAGCAGCGAGTTTGCAGCCAGCTGCGTTCCATCATGAGTAGAGGAGCTCTCTCGGCAGCGGAACTGGACAAGATCAAGGGGGAGATTGCACAGGAGTTGCAGCTACATCAGCAGCAAGCACCTTCAAGTGGCAGTGAAGGAGAGGAGGAGGATGTTATGGAAGAAGTGTTGCCTCAGCCAGAGCTAGAAAGGGAAGGAGCAGAGAGTCAACATCATATGGAAGGAGATTTGCGAGACAAGCTTGGGGATGTATACGAGTCTTTCAAGTTGCAATATCAGGGTGTTCCGCTTGAGAGTCGCCCTCGCATTCCCAAATTGAGATGCAATGTGCAGGTTTTCTCCTGTGTTGCTGTTGCAGATCAGATGCTAGAAACTGATTTGGCAGGGTCTAGTCTGGAGGAGGTTGCTGGGCTTGTGCACTGTGCTGCTCTAGCTGTATGTCAGGTTCTTGGTGTTGAGATTAAGAATCGCTCGCAGCGGCAAGCCCGTAAGCGTTCTTCTCAAGAGTATGTGCCAGCTTGGAGGAAGAGGATCGAGGAGAAGATCAACAGAGCTCGGAGGGATATAAGCCATCTGGCGGCGTTCTTTGCTGACCAGGATGGATGCAGTAAAAAGGTTTTAGCAGGCATTCGTCTCATTGCAAGAAGTATCAAGGTGAGAAGGACGGACAGGGACTTCGAGAAGAAGCTCCGAGAGAAGGAAGAGCAACTAAGACAGCGAATTGCAGCGCTTGGTGCCCGTATCAGGAGATATAATGAGGCAGCTAAGCGGAGGCAGCAAGAAAGCCTTTTTGCTGCTGATCAGAAGTTGTTCTATCGGAAATTGGAGGAAGAGGGCAAAGAGGAGCAACCTCAGCGGCCGCCCAAAGCAGAAACAATGGCAGAGTTTTGGTCGTCCATTTGGTCGGAGCCAAAGCAACACTCTGAAGATGCTTACTGGTTGCGAGAGGAAGAGGAGGAATGCAGAGACATTCCGGCAATGCCAGCAGTTAGTATTACACTGGCTGATGTACAGGCTGCAATTAGGAAAACGCAGAACTGGAAGGCTCCGGGTGTGGATGGCATTCACAACTTCTGGTGGAAGTATTTTAAAACTACTCACCAGGCTCTTGCTACTCACTTTCATGAGGCCTTGGAAGATCCGTCCATTGTGCCAAGATTTTGTACGCTTGGAATTACGTACATGAAGCCGAAGTCAGGTGATTCATTGAATCCCAAGAACTATAGGCCAATCACATGTCTTCCCACTCTGTACAAGATCTTCACATCCATTCTGTCGATAAAGATTTATGACCATCTTGTCGCAAATGGACTTCTTGCTGAGGAACAGAATGGCTGTCGGAAGGGCACGAGGGGATGCCGGGAGTTATTGGTAGTTGACGCTGTTGTGTCTCAGCAGGCTCGTAGAAAACACCGTAATATTTCAGTAGGTTGGGTTGACTACAAGAAAGCCTTTGATTCAGTCCCCCATTCCTGGCTCCTCTCTGTACTTCACATTTACAAAATTCATCCTTGCATTGTTCAGATTCTCACTTCTTGCATGGGCATGTGGAGGACTTGTCTTCATGTAAACCAAGGGGGGGTCAGCTACAAGACCAGAGAGATGCGAATCTCGAGAGGTATTTTTCAGGGAGATAGTCTCAGCCCATTATGGTTCTGTCTTGCATTGAACCCGCTGAGCAGGATGCTCCGAACCTCTGGGTATGGTTACGTTCTACAGAGGAATCCAGAAGTTCGCATTTCTCACCAGTTTTACATGGATGACCTCAAGTTATATGCTTCTGGTGAAGACCAGTTGCACAGCATGTTTGAACTTGTCAAAAGTTTTAGTGATGCAATTTGCATGGAGTTTGGTCTTGACAAGTGTGCTGTTGTGCATGTGAGAAAAGGGGAGATTCAAGATCCACAAGAAGGCTTGCGGCTCATGGGAGGCACCGTTATTCAAGACTTGGGTGTCGAGGAAAACTACAAGTACCTCGGTCTGCAGCAGCTAATTGGCATTAAAGATGTAGATGCCAGAAAACAAGTCGAGAAAAAAGTGCTGTCTCGAGTCGACAAGATTTGCAAGTCTTTTGTCAGTGCGAGGAACAAGATTACTGCGATTAATACGTGGGCTATCCCTGTGGCTGGATATACGTTTGGTGTCGTCAGGTGGTCGGAGACGTCACTGCAAGCTTTTGATAGAAAAGTGAGAACCACCCTCACGAAGCACAGGATACATCACCCGAGGAGCTCAGTCGAGAGACTGTACCTTTCACGTCATGTAGGTGGAAGAGGTTTGCTCAGCATGGAGATGATGTGTCGTCAGCAGGAGTTGAAACTTCGGCAGTACTTTGTGTCACGTGGTGATGGGTTGCATGCAGCTATTTGCAACCAGGACCGTGGCTACACTCCGCTACATTTGAGTGAGCAAGAGTTTCAGCCTGCCATTAGAACCCAGGCTGACAGAGTCTTGGAGTGGTCAACAAAAGCATTGCATGGTCGGTTTGCTGCAGCGTTATCTTCGGATCAGGTGGACACCAAGAGTTCCACTGAGTGGCTGCGGACAAGTGGGTTGTTTGCGGAGACAGAGGGCTTTGTCTGTGCCATACAGGATCAGGTCATCAGGACTAGGGCGTATGAGCGACACATCCTCAAAGTCAACATCAGTGACCGGTGTCGTCTTTGCAAGCAGGCTAACGAGTCCATTCAGCATGTCACTGGGGGCTGTCCAGTGCTTGCTCCAAAAGAGTACTTAGAGCGCCACAATTCTGTTGCCAAAGTTGTACATCAAGCTTTGGCCAAGAAAGTCGGTCTCATTGAGACAGAGGTTCCGTACTATAAGTGCAAGCCGGAACAAGTTCTCCGTAATCAGGATGCAAAAATCCTGTGGGATTCTGCCATCACCACAGATAGAGCTGTTGAAGCAAACAGACCTGATCTTGTTCTCTTCGACAAGAAAGCTCGAACAGCGGTGATTGTCGACATTGCTGTCCCGCTGGACGAGAATCTTGTGACCACAGTTGCGGAGAAAAAGCGCAAGTACCAGCCACTTGCTGTCGAGCTCAAAGACATGTACCAGCTCCGTAGTGTTGATGTGGTTCCAGTTGTGATCTCTAGTAACGGTCTTGTGACCAAAGACTGGTCATTTGCCAGAGAGAAGTTGGCTCTCAAAGAATACCATATGCGTGTCATGCAGAAGGCTGCTATTCTTGGCACGGCTAACATTGTGCGCAAGGTTTTGAGCTTGTAGCACCCCCGCATGTGTACCCGCAATCCCCTCTTAATGTTTGGTACGGGCGCTTGCACCTTGGCTTGATTGAGCCCGGTGTTAGTGTTTATGAAGAAGAAAGCAAGAAAAAGATAATAATAATAATAATAATAATAATAATAATAATAATAATAATAATAATATATCCCCCACTTCTCCCCCCTGCATGTTTTTCCTTGCATGTTGCTTTTGCCCAAGTATTCGCTTGCAATGGGATCGGTGTTAGATGCTTGCATGCTGCACTGTGCCCCGGCGCTGTGTTTATGAGGGGATTGGGAGCATGTGGGATGATGCATGCAGGGGGGGCCCATGTCCACCTTGTCGTGGTGTGGGGGCTCCCCGTCAGGGGTCTAACGGGCAGGGAGGGTACCCAGCCTTCGTAAGGAGGTAACGGAGTGTGGGACCGTGCTTTGGGTTTCCACCTGGGGAGTTGTTCCTTGGGCTTCTCTTCAGTACCAGTACGCTGGACAAGGAAAATATGGAAAGTTCTTTAAAGGAGCGAGTTAATGGCGACCGGTCGAAAGGCCGCGCAGGGGGTTCTGGTACTGGGCCGTCTGTGTCAAATGAGCTACCCGTACCAGTGGAACGTGGTGAATCTTCCTCACAACATCGAGGGAGGCGCGGCGCTGCGCCACTCAGGGCTACCGCGAGTGCAGCTGCTCCAGCTGCGCAGGCAGGTGGTGGTTTGGAGGAGCCCAGAGCTCCTCTCACTGCTGCTGGCCTTGTACGCCAACGCACGAAGTGGACCAAGGACATGAATATGTCGGTCATGCGTGCGTACTATAGGAGTACCAACATTGAGAGGGAGATGGAAGGGTATAGGGTGAGAATGTTTGGCGAGTGGAAGAAGATTTTTCCGGACACGACAATGGACGAGCAGCGAGTTTGCAGCCAGCTGCGTTCCATCATGAGTAGAGGAGCTCTCTCGGCAGCGGAACTGGACAAGATCAAGGGGGAGATTGCACAGGAGTTGCAGCTACATCAGCAGCAAGCACCTTCAAGTGGCAGTGAAGGAGAGGAGGAGGATGTTATGGAAGAAGTGTTGCCTCAGCCAGAGCTAGAAAGGGAAGGAGCAGAGAGTCAACATCATATGGAAGGAGATTTGCGAGACAAGCTTGGGGATGTATACGAGTCTTTCAAGTTGCAATATCAGGGTGTTCCGCTTGAGAGTCGCCCTCGCATTCCCAAATTGAGATGCAATGTGCAGGTTTTCTCCTGTGTTGCTGTTGCAGATCAGATGCTAGAAACTGATTTGGCAGGGTCTAGTCTGGAGGAGGTTGCTGGGCTTGTGCACTGTGCTGCTCTAGCTGTATGTCAGGTTCTTGGTGTTGAGATTAAGAATCGCTCGCAGCGGCAAGCCCGTAAGCGTTCTTCTCAAGAGTATGTGCCAGCTTGGAGGAAGAGGATCGAGGAGAAGATCAACAGAGCTCGGAGGGATATAAGCCATCTGGCGGCGTTCTTTGCTGACCAGGATGGATGCAGTAAAAAGGTTTTAGCAGGCATTCGTCTCATTGCAAGAAGTATCAAGGTGAGAAGGACGGACAGGGACTTCGAGAAGAAGCTCCGAGAGAAGGAAGAGCAACTAAGACAGCGAATTGCAGCGCTTGGTGCCCGTATCAGGAGATATAATGAGGCAGCTAAGCGGAGGCAGCAAGAAAGCCTTTTTGCTGCTGATCAGAAGTTGTTCTATCGGAAATTGGAGGAAGAGGGCAAAGAGGAGCAACCTCAGCGGCCGCCCAAAGCAGAAACAATGGCAGAGTTTTGGTCGTCCATTTGGTCGGAGCCAAAGCAACACTCTGAAGATGCTTACTGGTTGCGAGAGGAAGAGGAGGAATGCAGAGACATTCCGGCAATGCCAGCAGTTAGTATTACACTGGCTGATGTACAGGCTGCAATTAGGAAAACGCAGAACTGGAAGGCTCCGGGTGTGGATGGCATTCACAACTTCTGGTGGAAGTATTTTAAAACTACTCACCAGGCTCTTGCTACTCACTTTCATGAGGCCTTGGAAGATCCGTCCATTGTGCCAAGATTTTGTACGCTTGGAATTACGTACATGAAGCCGAAGTCAGGTGATTCATTGAATCCCAAGAACTATAGGCCAATCACATGTCTTCCCACTCTGTACAAGATCTTCACATCCATTCTGTCGATAAAGATTTATGACCATCTTGTCGCAAATGGACTTCTTGCTGAGGAACAGAATGGCTGTCGGAAGGGCACGAGGGGATGCCGGGAGTTATTGGTAGTTGACGCTGTTGTGTCTCAGCAGGCTCGTAGAAAACACCGTAATATTTCAGTAGGTTGGGTTGACTACAAGAAAGCCTTTGATTCAGTCCCCCATTCCTGGCTCCTCTCTGTACTTCACATTTACAAAATTCATCCTTGCATTGTTCAGATTCTCACTTCTTGCATGGGCATGTGGAGGACTTGTCTTCATGTAAACCAAGGGGGGGTCAGCTACAAGACCAGAGAGATGCGAATCTCGAGAGGTATTTTTCAGGGAGATAGTCTCAGCCCATTATGGTTCTGTCTTGCATTGAACCCGCTGAGCAGGATGCTCCGAACCTCTGGGTATGGTTACGTTCTACAGAGGAATCCAGAAGTTCGCATTTCTCACCAGTTTTACATGGATGACCTCAAGTTATATGCTTCTGGTGAAGACCAGTTGCACAGCATGTTTGAACTTGTCAAAAGTTTTAGTGATGCAATTTGCATGGAGTTTGGTCTTGACAAGTGTGCTGTTGTGCATGTGAGAAAAGGGGAGATTCAAGATCCACAAGAAGGCTTGCGGCTCATGGGAGGCACCGTTATTCAAGACTTGGGTGTCGAGGAAAACTACAAGTACCTCGGTCTGCAGCAGCTAATTGGCATTAAAGATGTAGATGCCAGAAAACAAGTCGAGAAAAAAGTGCTGTCTCGAGTCGACAAGATTTGCAAGTCTTTTGTCAGTGCGAGGAACAAGATTACTGCGATTAATACGTGGGCTATCCCTGTGGCTGGATATACGTTTGGTGTCGTCAGGTGGTCGGAGACGTCACTGCAAGCTTTTGATAGAAAAGTGAGAACCACCCTCACGAAGCACAGGATACATCACCCGAGGAGCTCAGTCGAGAGACTGTACCTTTCACGTCATGTAGGTGGAAGAGGTTTGCTCAGCATGGAGATGATGTGTCGTCAGCAGGAGTTGAAACTTCGGCAGTACTTTGTGTCACGTGGTGATGGGTTGCATGCAGCTATTTGCAACCAGGACCGTGGCTACACTCCGCTACATTTGAGTGAGCAAGAGTTTCAGCCTGCCATTAGAACCCAGGCTGACAGAGTCTTGGAGTGGTCAACAAAAGCATTGCATGGTCGGTTTGCTGCAGCGTTATCTTCGGATCAGGTGGACACCAAGAGTTCCACTGAGTGGCTGCGGACAAGTGGGTTGTTTGCGGAGACAGAGGGCTTTGTCTGTGCCATACAGGATCAGGTCATCAGGACTAGGGCGTATGAGCGACACATCCTCAAAGTCAACATCAGTGACCGGTGTCGTCTTTGCAAGCAGGCTAACGAGTCCATTCAGCATGTCACTGGGGGCTGTCCAGTGCTTGCTCCAAAAGAGTACTTAGAGCGCCACAATTCTGTTGCCAAAGTTGTACATCAAGCTTTGGCCAAGAAAGTTGGTCTCATTGAGACAGAGGTTCCGTACTATAAGTGCAAGCCGGAACAAGTTCTCCGTAATCAGGATGCAAAAATCCTGTGGGATTCTGCCATCACCACAGATAGAGCTGTTGAAGCAAACAGACCTGATCTTGTTTTCTTCGACAAGAAAGCTCGAACAGCGGTGATTGTCGACATTGCTGTCCCGCTGGACGAGAATCTTGTGACCACAGTTGCGGAGAAAAAGCGCAAGTACCAGCCACTTGCTGTCGAGCTCAAAGACATGTACCAGCTCCGTAGTGTTGATGTGGTTCCAGTTGTGATCTCTAGTAATGGTCTTGTGACCAAAGACTGGTCATTTGCCAGAGAGAAGTTGGCTCTCAAAGAATACCACATGCGTGTCATGCAGAAGGCTGCTATTCTTGGCACGGCTAACATTGTGCGCAAGGTTTTGAGCTTGTAGCACCCCCGCATGTGTACCCGCAATCCCCTCTCAATGTTTGGTACGGGCGCTTGCACCTTGGCTTGATTGAGCCCGGTGTTAGTGCTTATGAAGAAGAAAGCAAGAAAAAGACATAATAATAATAATATTAATAAAAGATGAACCGGAATGAAGTTAACTATTTGCAAGGTATCAGTTAGTTGTTGTAATACAGGTGAAGCAGATATATACCTGAGCTGAATTGCTACCGCAATGGCCAGGCAGCTCTGGAAACCACACCCTTGAACTGGAAGGCAGGCCGCACGTCTCTCTATCTCGCTTGCTACTGCTAATAAGCACCACTGCACACACCACACAGCTGTCATAGTCTTCCCAAATAAATACCGACCTCCCTCAGAGAAAAAATAACTTTCTACATTTTTTTATTATTATTATTATTATTATTATTATTTTGCATGCATGCTCTCTTTTTTTCTATATATTATTTACTTTATTTCTTTCTTCCCTCTAGGCTTTGAAGGTGGATGCAATCAATTTTCAGTAAGTAATCTATATCACACACTCTTGTTTATAAATTCTAGTAAAAATATTATATAAATATAACAAGACGATAATCTCTTCTATATTTTTCATCGTTCTTTTTATTATAACTAGTAGGTTGTGTTTATAGCTTTAACAAAATTACCGTGTTTAAAGAGGTATGAAAAGCAAGGCATGTATATATATAGTTTGATATAAGCCATCAATATTCTTATTATATATACCGCTTATGTTAGTCATTATGTATATGAGTTAAAAAAAATAAATAAAATAAGAAGAAATTTATTTTATGACACAATTATGCCAAATCAAATCATACAATTTACTTATTAAATAATATATAATAATACTGAACAAAATTTTAATTTTTGTTTTAAATTTATAATTTTTTCCTCTATAGTTATAAATTTGAATTTTATTCATTGATATATTTTTTTTAAACCCTATACTTAATTTGTGATTTTTAAATTATAATGTACATATATCAAGTTGAAAATTATATACAAGGTCTTTAATAGGACGACAATTTTGATCTTACGAGCCGTATGGTGAAAATTGTATAATATTTTGGATACTGACATGATGCATATAATTACATACAAAAAATGTAAGCCTGTATCAAAGTCTTCATGCTGTCTATATATTGTTCTGATTGGAAATGTTTTATTTTTAAATGTATTTTTTGTTGCATTTTTATGATATATACAATGTAATTAGAATGATAATATATTATTTTTAAATAAGCTATAGGGTACTAAAAATGTAACTATACAGAATATTGCTTGTTTAATTTATTTCTAATTATTTAAACACTTAAACTTCATACAACAATATTAAGATATACAGTTTTTTGTAAAAAGCAATTAAAAATTATGATTAAAACATCTTAATTTCTTTTAACTACCATAATATTTTTAGTATAATGTCGATAATATTTTTTAAGTAAGTATATAATTCAAAAATTCATATTAAAGCTTGACAACTTTAACTTCATTGATTAAAAACATGTCTACTTAACCATTAACTTAAAATTAATACTTAATACAATATATATTTATATACACTACCTCTTTATTCTTATAACTTTCATATACTCCATAAGATAAGCTTAATATAATGTACCTTTGCTAAATCGCCAAAGGCCTAGCTTTGGTTTGTGCCGCTGTTTTTCCACTATATGACCTTTCCCCCACTATCTTATGGTTATTTCTTTCCTTCTTAATGAGCTGTAAACATTATTAATTAATATCTTATTAACTTGAGTAATTTACTACTGTCTATCCAATCGTTCATATAGTTTTTATATATTATATAGATAAAAAAAAAAGTGTATAGTAGAGCAAGAGGCGAGAAATAAGGCAGGCTAAAGGCCGGGAGCATCACAGAAATGGACAATAAATTGCGCAGCCCAGCTCACCTTGCGTCTAAGGTGCCGCCGCCCTCTTATGTCCAGCCTGCCGCGCGCGCCATCACGCTGCTCCCAACATTTAACAGCCTCAGGTAAGCACCGGCAAACGATTTAACAGCCTGCGTACTACAAAACATCCTCCCGTCTCTCTCTTTGGTCATAGACTCTGGACGGTGGACCAGGACCATCATATAATATGTTGTGGTCATATCAATAACTATAACCTCAAGCCATAATTTTTTTAATTTTTAAAATACCTATAAACTTGACCTCTACGGTATCCAATTGCTTTTTTTTCTTTTTTTTTTTTTTTTTTTTGCAAAACCATAAGCTTTTTATTTATTTTGTATGTATATAATATAATAATATATACAGATATTATATAAAAGTTTCTAGCTGTTTTTCATTAATATTATTACTTCTTATATTAAACTCTATCAAGCGTATATAAACATAATAATAGTAATAATAATTTTTAATATTATTAATAATATTTTATAAATTGTGTGACTAGTATAATAATATATATCATGTATTATAATACATCATACTAATTGTAACAATGCTTTTTGAGTTCAGCCAGGTATGAAATTATATATAGATATGAGTCTATCAATCAAGGTAATTTATAATACTATTATATAGTTTAAATTATTTATACAAGTACTATCTGAGTCAAAAATATTATGTTCACCTCTATATGTGGCCTTCACAATACAATACATACTAATAATTATACTATTCAAGCACGCACATTTTTATGTCGACTCTATATAGTTTAGATTATTTATATACAGGACATATTAGCTGCTCAAATATCAACTGCATGTTTTATGAATAAAATACGCTCATACATCGGAAGTATCTTGCAAAAAGTTTTGAAATTGCTTTATTATAATTTGATAAAGTCACTATTAGAAATTTAAAATCCCCATGTGTATATATTTACAACTTGCAGATTTCAATTTTTCCTTACAAGAAAAATTCAACGCAAACAAGAAATGTGAAAATTTCATGCAATAAATAGAAAAATTGAATCATGTAAAAGTAGCTTTAGAGAGGTCAGAAGCCTCACATCGCACTTCCTGCAGCCACATCCGAAGATGACCTTAGCTTGGTTGGACTGTATATAGCTGATATTTGCAGAGTTTTGGCCCTGCAGACGGCGGTAAGCATGCACGGCCACACACAATGAGATACCTGAGAACTGTCGGCCTGCAGATGGAACTGGGCTGGGAGTTATGACTTTGATGGACAACTTTCAGTCAGATTTATTCTTATGATTGATGCCAAGCTCTGGAAATTTGTTAATGATCAACAGCTAAACAGAACAATTTTTTCTTTCTCTGTTCCTCCTTTTTTATATTCTATTCTCATCACCTTTAATTTTAATATTATTATTCACATTTTTATTTTGTTAAATTGCTAAAACTAATTCCTATACTGTATATATTTGTTAACGTTGTTTCTTGAATCCATTAAATATAAAAACAAATCTCAATGATAAATCGTTGTGTAATAATATTTTCAATGGTAGTGTATACATGCTGGTAATTAGACGTTGAAAATTTTATAAATGATACACCAAAAAGTATGTAATAAATAAAACTTGCTGGAAAGAAATGGGCTACAGTATTTTTTTCAGCTTTAGCTATGATATAATTATATATGATGATTTTTTTTTCTTTCGTCATATACTTTTTTTCTTTCATCATATATTTTTGTTGTAATTTTCATAACATAAAAACGTAAACAAGCTTAATTTTTTTATTTTACATGTATGTTAAGAGATAGGAAAATTATTAGTTTAACTTTTATCTTAAAAATTTTGAAGCGCTAGCGAGACTGCATGCATAAAGTGAACTACCATGAATTAATTTAATAGTTAAAAAAAAAAAAAAACTCAAAAAGTCAGCCGATTTTGCGGTGTTTCCCCCATCCTATTAAACCTATTAAAAAAAATAAATAAAAATAAGTACTTACTGTTTTAGCACTGCAGTAAATTTTTAGAGGAAAACGAATTCTTGATTCACAATCAGAACATCCTAAATGGAAGAAAGGAGATGTTCAGCACTTTTAAACTATTAACATGGTGGCTTATGAGGAAAATTTTCCACTTGAAGCCCCTCTGTAATCTGCAACCGCTCCCCCCCCCCCCCTCCACCTAACGATTTTATATTCATTGGTCCAGTCTCAATTTTACCAACCAACAAAAGTATTCATAATATTGTTACACGTGATGGCATGAAGAAGATGTATCTTTTTCGCAAATGGTGAGACATTTATATGACTTGAAAATATTATAAATATTGACAGACAGTAAAGTGAAACCAATAACTATATAATAATAATTTTAATAATAAATCATTTCCTTGATTTTGACAAGTATTCAATAATAATCGATTTTTCAACACATTAAAAAAATAGCAATAGAAGGAAGCTTAAACATAAAAAACTTTTATGATATTACACTGAATATGCAGTGATTGATTTATGCTTTTAAAAACGTGTAATGTTATGTTAATACAAATATAATTTTTCAAAAGAACTCTATTCGTTCTTACACATTATAATATTATATAATACATTTTTTTATCGCATAAAGTATTCATGAATATTTATTAAAATAAGTACTAACCATTTTTGGAAGTTTATTTATTTATACATAATATAAATAGTATTTCTTCCTTCTTCCTTTTTTATGTATACCACCATTATTAACATAATTTACTTAAATACGAAGATATTAAAGTATATATTTGATATAAATGGGAATTCTGCTGTATTATATTGTTTATTTTTTTTTGTTTCTTTTTACTGTAGATAAAAAAAAAAGATTGATAGAAAAAGAATCGATTATTGTAAAAGTAACCAACAAAAATATTGAAAAACATTATTTGAAACCTTTGTCACCTTTCCACCATCACTATACTAACATGTTTTTCATGGGGTCCGTTTATTTCTTGATGTCTCAACTTTTTGTGTCACAAGTGGGGAGTGTTAGAGGTGGTAGGTCACCTTTGAGGTCCATATGTGTCCAAGAAGAAGTGTCCGCGCGACTTGCTGGGCGGGCCGGCGGGCAAGAGGGGAGTGGGGAGGAGGGCAGAGGCCACGGAGGCCACGACCACGGCCGCGCGAGAGAGAGAGACCACGGGCACGTCGGGGATTTTGATAAGACATGTTTGAGAACACAAGCCATCGAGCAAAGCTCTACTCCCACGTTGTATAATATATATATATGGCTGCTTTCTTTAGTTATATATATAATGTAATGTAATATAGACGAAAGAGAGAGAGAGAGAGAGAGAGAGAGAGAGAGAGAGAGAGAGAGAGAGAGAGAGAGAGAGAGAGAGAGAGAGAGAGAGAGAGAGTGGCACGCAGCAAAGGACCGCCGCTGATAATCATGTAATTCCCATGTAAGGAAAGAGGATGTCAATTTAGCCATCTTTCCACTTCACTTATTTTGCATATCATAATATAAACGAATGAAATAATAATCATTTTTATACAACAGAACAACACAAAGAATTTTTAAAATATTAATTTCATTTAAAATAAAAATTATTGAAAATATCCTTATTAGGTTTTATAAAAATTAATGAATTACTTTTAAATGGGGGAAAAAATAATAGGATAAATTTTATATATATAATACTGTATATTCTATAATGTATTATTTTTTCTTTCTCCTTCCTTCGTTTAGTTTCGTGTGAAGTTGTAATCTTTATATTACAACCCACTTCACGGTTGAAATCACCTTCATTTAGGATGCTTGGCATTCTTTACAGCTGCACTTGAGATGCGCCCCCATGCCCAAACGATAAACGCCCACGACTCTGTGTATGTCTGTCTTCGTCTGCAGGCCCACCGCCGTGGCTTGCCGCTGATGATTGTATTGAATGACTCGCGCAGTCACATTACAGCGAAATTAATGTCGTGTATAACTGAAATAAAAGTTAACATTGCGAGTCGCTTTTTTTATTATATTGTTTTAAATTATATTGAATGGAAAGTTCTCCTATAGTGATCCTTCTATACATTAATTTATTAATGAAATTAAATACTTATGAATGACATAATCGTAACATAAATTAGAATTAAAAAATTGAAAAATAAATTATAAATTAATTGTAATTTGTAATGTTATAGTAAAGATTATATTTTCGTTGCTATATATGGATCCTATACCGTAAATTCAAAATCACATTTCTTTGATACTGACTCTAAATGTGGTTCATCAGATTCTGGATTCATGAATCGTAAATCGATTTTCATCGTAAATCGATTGATTTACTAACAGATCTATATGTGGAGGTGTGATGAACCCAGTAGACTGAGTGCTCCTCTTATCTCAATCAAAATTGCAAATCTGCATCTCTCTGTCTATTGGAGCTGCAGCTGTAGCAAGTAAGGCCGAAGTAAAGTTCGTGCTGTCTCGATGTGTATCGTACATCACAAGTCTTGCAGATTAATGTTACCTTTGTGCATTGCGCATTTTTCGAGTGCCATGAATTAGTACAGTCAGAGCTTCTTCGTATTCGACTGGACTTGCATGGTGTTTATATTTATCCCCCCTCCCCTCCTCCATCCAATATGTGAAGTTTTTACTGTGCAATATGACGTAATAGATGTAATTTCTTACTGCATTGTGTGCATGGCTGACTTATGAAATTTAAATTTTTAGAAAGATCACTTAAATTGGTTTTAGTAAATATTTCACGGCTACATATTCCCTGATGGTGACAAATGTAAGATACATTTTATGACATTCAAAATAATCAAATATTCTATGAAGAATTTCGCAGTAAAGAGATTGCTGTGAGAAAGTCCCCAAAACTTTTTACCCCTTCCTGTATTATCTCTCTTTTTTTTTTTTTTTTTTTTTTTTTTTTTTTTTTTTTTCTTTACCGGCGCCTGTCTGCTTGTAAGCGCTGCGAATGTTAATTTACGTTTGGCTATAAAAGCTACTGTCGTACGCATTTACATATGTGACGCGAATATTAAGAAACCATCATTAAAAGCTATTTAATTATTTACTTCCATGAATTATTTATACACATCAGAAAACATTGTAGAACATTAAAATTGAAAACATGATTTATGGTTTAATATTTTAATTTGTTTTCTTAAAAAAAAAAAAAAAAAAACTGAAAGTTGTAATTAAAATGGACATTAATTTGATAAATAATTATACATTTTATATGCAACAATGTGTACGATTAATTGCGAGTCTGTATCAAGTTTTGAAACTATAATATAAGCATAGTCTAGGGAGAAACCTTAATATTTATATATATTTATTTTTATAGTTTCAACCAAGTGGGTAAATACCCAACTTATAGGTTTTAACACATGCTACAGTTGTATAAATTAAAGATTTCATTCGGAAGTAGCAGAAAGTTCAAAGTTTTTGACAATTTTGTGATAATTTTAGTGCAGCAAATTTTCCGAGTATTTTTATTAAACATGCACTTCTCATAAAGTTTCAAAATTTAATTAGTATGAAGCTCACAATATTATCACTTCCGGCTAACTTCCGGTGTGGGAATTTTCGTTCATCTCTAATTTAACAAGTATACGAAAGGTCACAAGTAGAAGAACATACAAAATTTAATATATCGTTCTAAATGCAAACATTAATTACTCCATGGTGCATATATGGTAATAATACACACCTATAAATTATTATACAATGCAATAAAACTAGAGTTTATGACAAATAATATTTATGTTTATACTGCGTCTTATTATTTATACCCATATTTATTTGTATTTATTTATATTTATACCAACAGGTAAGAAATAAAACTATGCACAGACGATGAATATTTAAATGAAAAATTATCCTATATAAAATACTAAAAAATGATGAACACGCTGCAGCTCTGTGATAAAAATAAAATATTGTCAATTATTCTTATCTGCAAATGGATAATGTGGGGACTCAAATGACAAAATTATCTTTATTTTTAAGCCTACATATAAAGTTTACAGATATATATGTTGATTAATTGACAACATTTCGCTTCATTCGATCAGAAGAATAGTTCTTAGAATTGTCAAAAACATAATATTATATGTACTTCATTTTGATCATAACCAACACAGTACAGTTTACTTTTAATAAAATGTTCATACTTAAATGACCATATAGGAATTGTTAAAAGTAAGTTTGAAGGACGCAAGGTTTCTCACTCACCATTTTTTAGTGTCATTGAAATTGGCTGACGATAACCACGGTTATATTGTAAGAAAGCTGAATAACTTACTGGATACTATTTCGTGAAATCGCACCCATTTTAAAAGTACACACTTTTACAAACTTAATTTCCAACATTCCCTCTATTTTAATGTTTGCTTTAATTGTTTTTTAATATTTCTAAGTGCATATAATATTGTATCATGTTTAATTTTTAAGTTATATTTATAAGTTTTTTTGTCTCTATGTTGTATTATGTACAGCCACAAGAGAAATAAATAAATAATATTGATGAACTATAACATAACATTTGATTTCATTAAAAAAGGTACATTTTTAATATTAATTTTTACCATTGACATTGACAAATTAGCCATGCATCAACGTCCATCCGTCAGTCACCTCACACGTAGCACGCGGCAGTGGCGACGACCACGGTACTTGTATATGCACGTGACGAAATAAAACAGCAGCAATAAGCTGTAGCGTTCAATGAGCCTCATTCTGTACATGCAAGCCATGCAACCGACCGAGTGACGCGCGACCAACACTTAATATTTGCAAGTCATCGATTAATAAAGATAAATTTATACTTGAGAAGATAGATATACTACTGCCACATACATGCAGATTTGCCAGCTTGCATAGGTGATGAAGGTAATAGCTAAAGTCAAATCACGTTTTTTTTTTTTTTTTTTTTTTTTTTTTTTTTTTTTTTTTTATAATTTATATAATGTATGAAGCCCCTTGATCTGCAGTGCTACATAAAAAAATAAAAACGCTTAAGAAAACGTCATGCATATAATACTTGTGGTAAAAAGATTGTAACATTATGCGAATATTTTTTTTTAAACCTTTGAGGGTGGTCTATCATAATCCTATCCTCTTCTCTCTCCTTCTACATATGTTTAATACCTAATATCATATTCACTGAGTATATGTGAGTAGTATACAATATTTAGTTAAAATTTGATAGTTTATTATTATAAACACCTTTAGAATTCATTATTAAAACATTAACAATGTATTAGTATTTTTTTATAGTCATATTGTTATAAAAAGTACTACTATATTCATGAGCAAGAAATTATCATGCATGTAATATATTATGCAGAAAATAGATTTTTAATACCATTGTTGTATTAATATTTTGTTACCTCATTACAATAACAATTGTTATTCTGTACCACTTATTTCTTATTTCAGAATCCTATAACTACAAATACCACACATTAAAAACTAATATCAAATTTGTTGTGATAGTGGATCAAAAACTTAAATTTAAGAAGTATTTTTTTTTCTAAAGCCGGTATTACATGATACAATTTTCCTAATTAATACACACAATTTTGCAACTTTTCCTTATAAGAAAACTTCAACTCCATTTGTTGTAATATGGAGATGACATTTTATTGTAAGGAAAAATTGTATGTACAAAATTGTAACACAGGCTTTAATATTATTTATTATATTATCTCAAAGAAGACATAGTTACCAATCAGCGTAAGACTTTCGAAAAAAAAAAAAAAAAAAAAAAAAGCAACTTGATATAATTACGGCTCTAATCCACCACCACGCTTAATATTATAAAACCATTTTGTTATTATAAATATAACATATATTTAATTTCATGTTATAATAAAAAAAATATATAGCTAAGAAATTAGTGGATAATGTTGAAGTTAATGAACACATTAAATCTATGCTTGATCAGGAATAATAATTTTGAATAACAGGTATCGATAAAAAATAAATTGATGGAAGTAGAAAAAAAAATCAGATTAAAAAAAAAATGAAAGCTCCCTTGTTCATTCATATTCATCAGTTTGAAAGATGCCTCAGAGTCTCTAAATTATTAATTTAAATTGTATCCTGTCTAACACGTTCCATGGCTACTGAAATAAATATACACAGAATTAAGTATAAAAAAAAAAGTGTAAAAATGTGAAATCTTATTATCATAGGTTATAAAGACCATCATCATCAACATCATTTGTTTCATAAGAATTTTAAACTTCTATAATATAAAACACCTTTCGAGAATTTAAAAAAAAGTCATCGTTTTCTTCTTCATACATGTTTAGAATATTATAAGTTTTATTATTATTTTTTTAAATCATATATAATCTGCTTTCTAGACAGCTATACTCAAGGATAAGCTACTGCATTTTTAATAAATAAAATTTATAGCTACTGGATATATACCTGCACTCTTTGTATTCTCTCAAAATAATAATTAAAATAACAAATGTTATCCATAGGGTAATTAGAGAGACTCACGAACACGCGGTCGTGGCGGCTGGGTGGAGATAATCAAACAACGTGCTACCATACTCTATACTTAAAAATTTAAGTTCATTTTAAAATCAAAAACTTGTCGTTGATTTATTTTGAAATGATTAATGACTTTTATTTAATGATGACAACCTTTTTATAACGCTTAAAATTTTATATTATATTTTTATAATAAATATTGATAAAATTAAATTTAAAAAAATTATATTTTTTATAATCATAAATTAACATTGTATTATTATTATAATATTTTTCATCATGTTTTTAACAATCTATATATTATTGCAATTAAATTTGTAAACAACAACATTTGTATATATATATATATATATATATATATATATATATATATATATATATATATATATATATATATATGTATATATATGCGTAGCTATAAAAAGTAATAAAATAAAATTAAGATTAGGATGAGGTAAAAAAATATATAGCCTATATATCACACAAGTTACATTTAATTTTTGTGTGATCTTTAACCTTTTGTAAAGAAACTTAATCTTTCAATTTGTTCCCTATTTATGTTAGAAAGGTTATTTATATATATTATATCTAGCATAAAAAAATTCGGTCGCGTGATTCAATGAAATGATTCTCTCTTGAGAAACATTGAGGTGGAATCAAAACTGAGACGGGACGAGTTCTCTCTCTTGTTCTCTAGCTCATACGGTTATATAGCTATCTTATACACAGTATAGATGAAATTCAATCCGCAAGCAGCACGTTTCAAGAAACCTTTAGGTTTTGCCATTTGATTATCTTGAAATATGTCGAAACCAGTTACGATTCAAGTTAAGAGAAAAGAAGAAAGGTTTAAAGTCAGCAGATTTAATGACGTCACGATTTTGGACCAATCATTTGCATACTTGTCGCGATCCCATCAAGGGTGACAGCTGGAGCATTGGTGGCGGTGGAAGGGACGGAGGAGGAGGGAGGGGGTCTAACTTGGCTGCCGCTCCTCGCAAGCGGCCTTACCTGCCCGCTTACAACCTATTCGTCTTTTTCCTGTTTAGTCTTCTTTTGAGTTGTTATCGCACATTTTCAGTCCCATTAACAACGAAATAAAACATTTACTTTTTGGCTTGATTGGAATAAAAAAAAAATGTATGTGTATTAAACACCTAACGAGGTATCAACTATTAATTAACTTGGTCTCACCTTTTTCACTTTTAAAAAATCGTAAATGAAAACTTGATGAAACATTGGAAACTCCTGATATGGTATCTTTTATATATTATATACTTTTTTTAACAGATACGAAAATTAAAATAAATCTTGATAGCTTTTCATGGATATATATTATATATATAAAAAAAAATACTGAGCATTTTATACAACTAAATTATAATAAAGTATTAACCACTCTTTCTTTCTTTAGCGGCGTAATATAGAGGCTGCAATTTAGTATAATATATATCAGGGATATTCGTTATTATATAAATGTTCTATTAAACGTATATAATCACATATTATATCATCACGTCTTGCTGAATCGATCTTCTACGAGCTCAATATAATATAATATTTTAGCAAAGCACGAACTATTTCATCTTTTATATCTTATGTAACTTGGCACGTATATAAAATCCACTTTCACTGGGTTTTATTATTAAATACAAATTATTATTGTTACACTTTTAAATCTTACATAATACTTTTATTGCATAAAAGATTTTCAACTTTTTTTTTTTTAAATAACATAAATTTATTATTATTTTTTTTATAATTGGTATATAAAAAAACAATAAAGAAAATAGTGAAAATTTATGTACGAAATTATTATTCAGTGTGATCTTAATGACTAACTTGTGTGTACATGTTATATATAAAAATTTGTTCCATGGTGGTGGTAATGGATTGGTCCACCAAGTAATCCAGCAGGCAGGTAACTCGACAGCATCTCTTCGCCTTGTTAGGAGACTGGCTCCAACAGCTCTTAATGAGGGAGTACAGGTAAGTGAGGTGCAGGTCGTCGTTTACACATCAAGTATATATCAACCTGACAGTATGACGTCACAGTCAAAACTTAATCAACTAAGTTTATTCTTTTATGTAATAGCTCTTTAATATGCTATATATATGGTTATTTTAAATGTAATTATATAATATATATAGCCGATATTACACGATACAATTTTTCTAACTATTGAATACAATTTTTCCTTACAAGAAAATTTCATCTCCATACAAACAAATGGATTTCAAACTTTCTTGTAAGGAAAAATTGTATTCAATAGTTAGAAAAATTGTATTGTGTAATACCGGCTTAAATTACCTTGAATAATAGGTGTGTTCGTAAATACCTAATCAGATGATAATATAATTATAAAATGTTTTGTATGTTACCTTTACAGAAGGTTCATAATCGATTTTGATTATTGATTCGTAAATCGATTATGCATTTACAAACATACCTTTTTCTACTTTTTTTTTATTCCATATAGAATTAAGGTCACTGTAAAGTCATGCATGGATTTTAAACGTAATCATATTAAAAATCAACACTATTTAATTTTTTAACCATATTACGTTTTACATCAATTGTATATTGTAGACATGAAAGAAAATATGAACAACAAATTTTGAGTTAAAACTGCTTTAATCTATAATCTATTTCCATACATCAGTAAAAGAATACTATGTGCCTGCATGCAGTGATGGTAAATGGGCAAAATAGAAGGTAACTATCTTTTCAACAGTGGGCATTATATCTCTGAGGACACAAAAAAAAAAAAAAAAAAAAAAAAAAAAAACGTATTAGGTCTGTTCGTAAATACACAATCAATGAGAATCAATTAAGAATCGAATTCTAATATGGATCTAATTCTTGATTCATGATCGATTTACGAACAGACCTGGCTAGGGTCATGTGTTCAAATACCACCAATTAACAATTTGCGTAAAGTTACGCAAGACTTAAGCATAGGAAATACGTGTTAATTTCTTACGTAACTTTACGGAAATTCTTAATTGGCGGTATTTGAACACCCCTCGATGTTTTGCAGTTATGTGGAGAAGTTTACATACCTCGCAGGCAACAATGGCGTCTCCAGCTTTATAATACATAGCAGATGCTACAACGTGATATTAATATTTTATAAATATTAATATAATGTCTGAATTCAACACAGTCACATGCAATTGTTGAGATTTTTACATTTTTAGCCAGGAAAGCAATGAGACAAGTTTGTACAGAATTAGTATGTTTACAAAAGTGGTATTTTTGTTTTTTTATGCATTTGTGTAATCCTCAAAATAGTTAAGTACGAAAATTTGCTTTGTGATGTATATATAAATAATATTATATTTTATAAGTGATAGCTAATTAACAAATACCAAAAATTTAAGACCTTCATAATCTTAATTAATACAATTTATGACCACGATATTTGTGATCATTAGCTTTAAAATTGAATATATCTGACACTTGCCATGAAAGGCTGAACCATGATTCAGGCGTTTCTAATAAGAATATAGCTATTTTATTGAAAAGTGTATAAAATATCTGATATCATGTTGTATGTATATTATATGGTCTTATATTTTTGTTTATTTCGTTATTATGTTATATGTTTACTTCAAATTATAATAGTCTGTTAAAACGTGACGTGTTTAAAAGCGCAATCGTATTAATGAAGGATAAAACGTAATGCCCTTAATTTCAATTTTATTTTGAATCATAAAAAAAGTATTTAAAGTATTAAAACTCATTGAGGATAATTAAAATCTCATTTCCTGCAGAAGGTGTAGTACGTTTTTCCACGTTAATGACCAAGAGTATTACCTTCATGAATATTACCTGCCAATTATATAATTTGGCATAACTAACACATAGTTCAAATTATATAACATTCGTAGGTATTTGTTGTATACTCGTCGCCTTGGAAAATTTCCCACTTGCAGCCTTGTTAATCAACAAGCCTTGTGTTATTCTCACAACACAGATCGGAAGGGTGAAAAGGGAAATTTTCCGAAGCGACGACTGAACCATATGATTTTAAGTTAATTCAAGAAAATTAAATTGATAATAATTGGTGTCACATAAAATCAACAAAACTTCAAATTATACACTTGATTATAAAGGACTGTTAGAAATACACGTTACCTGGTCTTGTTACTTCTAATCAAATTTATTTTCGAGTCTGATTCGAAAAGTCTACAAAATGAGAAATACAAAAATTAGGTTATAATTTAAAAAGTTGTATTTAAAGTGTATATATAAATATTAATACTTTTACAAGGTCATTCAAAAATGGTTAAGTCAAAAAATTTAAAGTATAATGACGTTTAGAAAACAAAAACAAAAGCATGCGGCATCAACAGAGTGTTTTGATGACGAGAATGAAGCTGGCTGGCATTAAACACCAGCACATCCACCTGCTTATGTATTTTAAGCCTACTTCTTCAAGTGACACGCCTAAACACCATTGTTCGGAAATCTTTAGGCCAGATGCGCAATTATGCTGTCGCACCAAATAAAGGGGGAGGTGGATGCACAATATGAATGAGGCCTTGAACTCATCTGCTAAACTGACAATGTGGTACATCGTAATGCAAACAAGAGATTTATTAAAAGATCATTAAATTATTTTATTACGATTTGTATAGTACTGTATATAACTCCAAGAAATCGCTCTATAATATGTTGTAATTTCAACAGTCCATTATAATGTTTGTTTTTATTTATCTTATTTCTGTGAAAATAATTTTCTTAAAATTTGATCACATTCATTAATTAATATAATGGGCGCGATTCACGAATCAGTTAGCCAGGTTTCTAACCACGTTTCGTTTAGCTTAACCACGTTTAACTATACCTGTTTTACGTGTTAAACCACCTAGTTAAAAGTGGTTCAGTTAAACGTGGTTAGAAACCTGGCTAACTGCTTCGTGAATCGCGCTCAATATTGTCATGCACCTCAAAAAAATAGCTTAAAAAGCACCACAAGATTTTATTGCAACTGTATGCAATTGTATACCTCATGTTGCTTTAAATATATATTAGGACACTTACATTTTGATCTACCACCAAAAATCATTTAGATAAATTGTATTATTAAGATATATTTGCATAAAATCACTTTCATAAATAATTATTTTCTCACTTTCTCAAACTTTATAATCAGATAAACTTGGAATAGTCAAGATGCACAATCCTCTAAATTTGTTTGTCAAAACTCTCTCTCTCTCATTCACCTTCTTCGTTCCTTTAATTGAAGAAGACTGGGCCTTTTGGACTTGAAGCTATTAACTGATAGTGCTCGATCCGTGTACCCCTTATAGCTTGCACACATCAAGTATCTGACACAACATTACATTCTTTTTCTTTTAATTTTTTTCCCATGGCAAATAAGACTTCAAACATGATGACAAATAGTTCTAATTACCCATTAAGACTAAAGATAAGATTTAATTGGAAAGATAGGATGGTTTTTCTGTCAAGTTAGTAAAGAAGAGGATAGGTTAGAAAATAAACATTTAACTTTTGCTAAGATCTGTTTAAAGCTTCCCAATCCCCAATCCACGTATAGTTTTTTTTTCTCTCTTTTTCTTTTTCTTTTTTTTTTTTTTTTTTTTGTTAGAGATATAAATTCTTTACAGTAGTTTTGGTTTCTCGTAAAAAAGAAATCGATGGGTTTGATCTAGCAGCTGTGACACATGACCAAAGACTTGCTGCAGGAGGATACTTTAATAGAAGTCCCTGCATGCCATGGTCACTTTCCTATATCAACTCATTTGATTGCTCTCACTTCGATAGCTACAAAAAAAAGTAATGTTTTCAAGTCCAAATTTAGTATTTTTTTTTATCAATTTGAAATATAATGGCAATTTATAAATGTACAACAAAGTACACAAAATTTAATTAAAATATATATCTTCATTCATTCATTTTTTTTTATTATATATCTCTCTCCTATTTATTTATATTTTATTACATGCAGTAGAAGTTGTTTAAATTAAAAAAAAAAAACAAAAAAAAAAAAAACAAGGTTATCATTTAAATAATCTTTCTTCAGCTCAAATATAGTTCACGTAGCATATTACTCTGTTTCTGATTAATAGTTAAGATAGGTTATGTAAACCTGTAATCATTAAAGAACTACTAAAATCATTTTTTTAAATCTTTTTATATGAGGAAATAAATTATAATGTTATGATTTTCTCATCCACATAAACATAATATTCTTCATGATTGTATTATAAATATGAGATTTTATTTCACCTTACTATACAATCTGGTATATATGATTTTTGCTTGTTCTTCATATAATAATATTATATTCTATATATGTATAATATAAAAACTTGTGTTGTGGCCTCAGGTAAATTGTAATTAATAACAGGCTTGTCTGACGGGAGTGCAGTGCTGTCAGATGAGACGTTAACTTCGCCAGAGTATGTTGTTCATCAGAATCACAATCTTCGTCGCCCCCCCCCCCACTCCCCTTATCTCTCTCTCTCTCTCTCTCTCTCTCTCTCTCTCTCTCTCTCTCTCTCTCTCTCTCTCTCTCTCTCTCTCTCTCTCTCTCTCTCTCTCTCTCTCTCTCTCTCTCTCTCTCTCTCTCTCTCTCTCTCTCTCTCTCTTTTTCTCCATATCAATGCCTAACTCTTCTTTCACGCTTTCCTTTCTCTAAATGCCTAATTAACTCTCTTCTGTCATTCTCTTTTTTTTTCTCTCTTGAGTTCTCTTAGTCCTCGATCCTTTTCCAAAATGCCCGATTCTTCTTTCAAGCTAACTACTTTCTCCTGAAATCTAATGCCTAATTAACTGCATTCTTTCCCTCTGCCGCATTTTACCTTGGTTGCTGCTAGCTGTGGTAGCATGCAATGCGATGTCATTTCCGTTCCATATTCCGCTAAGCTCTCGCCAAATTCACTCCATGACATCTATCTATTGGTCAGGCAAGTTCCCCAGCTATATAGAGGTGAAGCCTATATTTTCTTTTCACTCTTATGTAATATACTTTATTATAAATTCAGTCAATTTTTTGATGACCTCATTCAACTGTCCAAAAAATTTCCTTATATTATAATATACGTACACATATACCACATATACATAATATATATTTAAGTTAGCTTGTAATTTTTTTTTCAAACATATATTATTTTTTTATATTTTATATTTGAATATAAAAACAAACAGACGTACATTTATGTACATATTAATTGATTTTTAAGTGAATTTTTTGGTGTGTGTGTGTTGTTGTCAGTATATATGTGTATATATTGTATTTTCTTAGCTCACTGTATAAAAAGGTATAACCACATTACTCTCTGGGGGGCCTCTTTTTTTTCTATAGCCTTTTGAAATAAAATTTTTGGTATTTACTGAGGGAGTGGTTAGAAAAGAACGCAACCCGCTTGGCCATAGAGGACTAAGTGCTTTCCTTGCTATGTTAGCAATTCAAAGTTACTAGACAGACAGAGCATACTATGCATCAGCAGAGGATCAAGAGGGAACAAAATTCATTCTATCACCTTCAAGAGTTTCAACCTTAACTTTGAACTGTCGCCTCCTACATCTTACATACCTAGCTGTCAATCACCTTCCTATATAACAGAGCTGTTGAGACATAACAATCGAGAAAATCCATTCATTTTATTTTAACACTTTCATTTATTTATTTTTTCAATAAGAGAAAAAAAAAAAAAAAAAAAACAGAAAAACAGTGTGTAGAAAATATATAAATATACTGTATATATATATTTCTATCAATGAAATTTTTTATTTACGTAAATGTAATTTGACACTAGCTTTGATAAAAGTATTATTAAACTCAAACAACTTTATATATACATGTTGTATAAATTCAGTACATTTTTTTAAGAGTGAAAATTGAAACTTCAATTCAAAGTTTAAGATCAGTGAAATAAAAACTTGTTATTTTGCGTTCCATCAATCAGTATAGGGTTAAATTTTATTGCCTGTGACCTCAGAGATCATTTCAGCATGACCCCTTCCCCTTCTTTTCTCTTTATGTCTGATTGATAATTGAAACACTTTCTATTAATTTACCAAATGAAATGTATGACACAGTAGTGTAAAAAGGGCACTTTTTCTTTGTTTTAATAACACTGCAAACTCACTTGTTGCCGTAAGATTTCTCAGTATTTGCGTGAAATCACCTAGCTGCGTTGTTAATCTATCTGTAGACAATTTAACTATATATGAGTTCTTTTCGCTTTACGATGACGAATGGTAAAAAAATTATTCAAATTATTAATTCATATTATATAAATGTCATGAGTATGCAAATATGTCCGTGGGTATCAGCTTGTAATGTAGAGGAACGTCCGTTAGAGGTGCGATGATCCGCGAGATAACAGCGAGATGACCGTGGTGACAGAACAATGCGACCGCCTCCCACGGTCTATCTGCCACTATTTTCATGTAAGGCTACTGAGAGTTGCTCGCTACTTATAGATGACAGCAGCCGATCGACACATTGGATGGAAGCTTTATTTTGGTAGGTAAATATCTTCACTCTATATAATAATAAAACCTCCAAATGTAATTCAAAGTGGTCATACTATTTCCTGTATAATATTTTTAGAATAGGCATAGTAAAATTTATTAATGTAAGTTAAATTAATTTCAAAACTATATATATAAGATATTATGATTGAATGTAATATTTTTTCATGAAAGATCGATCATATAATGTAAAATGTTTCAATTTTTTGTGGCATATTTGTTGACGCTTTTTTTTTTTCAATCAGTTTTATAATCGTGTCATTCTTAAACATGTGTGGTCCAATTATTTACATAAAATGTATCCAATTATTGCATTGTAAAAAATTCGGTGGCAACGGAGGCGGCCATGTTAGTTGTCATTATCCTGTCAAGTATGCAAACATCAGAACATGAGAAGCGACAGTGCTGCTTTGTGCAGACTGCGTGTGGAATGTTAACTATTAAATTTAAATTAATGACAAGTTCACATAAACACAATATATTTAAGCTGTAACACAAGTTATGGATCATTTGAAATTAATATAAAAAAATTATTAATAACAATTTCTATTATAATATGGTATTATTATTACATTTATTAAAGAAAACAAAATAGTTGTTATTATTATTGAAAACAGTAATAATATAAAATAATATTTGGCACTAAATTCTGAATTTTAAGTGAATTATTATTTTATTGCAGTTCGTATACATTTCCTATGTACAAAATACCTTCAATTTTACAATAGCCAGTTGTATATTATAATTAGTTGTAAATGTTCATTGAGAGAGATTTACTTTGCAAAATACTGGGTCACCGAAATCCAGATGAGACTGCATGACTTACGTTTAAAATCTATGATCACGTGACTTTTTGCAATGGCCTTTAAAGTTTTAAATCAGAGGAACAGAGAGTGCATGCGCCACGCAAGGAAAGAATTAACTTGGCAGTCCGTGACTGAGATTTGATCTGATTTGCTAGGTCATAGAACCTTTCTATCAATGGAATAAAACTTTTTCGTCCTCACGGCTAAGCTGTGAAGTAGTCTGTTAATATTTAATACAGTAACAAACGATTCATGAAATATTTTGAAATGAATACAGAACTTTCATCTATAGATAATATATATGTATAAAAAAATGATATAAATTCAAAAATGGAGTATTGTCCTCAATTTTTTATTGCAGAAATGGATAGAGCGTGCAAAGTTATGCTACCCTGATTTTTTTTAGAGCCCGGGAAGTATTTTTAAAAAATTATTGAAAGTCCTTTTTGTGACGTCACGCGGCGACAAGTCCTATCTTTTTCTAAAGGAGCGGCGTCTCGTGACGCCACAAAAATAACTTTCAATACTTTTTTAAAAATAGTTCCCGGTCTCTAAAAAATCTGAAAAAAATCAGGGTAGCATAACTTTGCACCCTCTATCCATTTCTGCAATAAAAAAAATTAGGTCAATACTCCATTATCATGTAGAAATTTTTTAACCCTTCAAACTACAAATAAGCAACTGCAGTTTTAAATTCAGTTAAAAAATCTTTGTACTATATATACTAAATATTATATAAATAGCAAAAAGTGATATGAACCACACAAAAAAGTATATTTATCAGTAAGAATTCAAATTTACTAATATTTTAATATTGGAATACCATGCAGCACTATCCAATTTAAAACTAGATATAAATATGCATGATGTTTTATGTAGCTATATTTTCAATGAACCTTTGCTATATCCCCCATCAGTCAGAGCTTTTTTTAGATAGTCACTGTCCGTGCATCTCTCTTCATCGCATTAAATCATGCATGCCATACATTTTACAAAGATCATGCTTCAGCAAATGACCATGCAGTGTTATGTACTAAAGACGTATCTGTTATGATGATAATATAATATATATGACTTTACTGTATATAACAGCATCAAAATGGACCTCTTATGTTCACGAGTATTGTCTTCATGAGATCCTATAGAAATATTTGAAGGTATATAACAGGAAAAAAAAAAAAAAAAAAAAGAGAACCACTATATACAAGTACTCTTCACTATATGGGGGGTCTAACCGTGAGAGGGTGTGATTAGACAACAATCTTAAATATTTTTATGTGGCAATATCAAATAAATTATTGTTATTTTATCATTATATTCTTTATCTTACATCACAGGTTTTGTATAATAGCTGAAAACAAACAATTATTCAAATATTTAAAAAAAAAACTATTAAAATATGCAGGAACACTTTTTTAAATTAAATTAAATGTATCATTGTATTCTATTTTTTATACAGAAATAATATATCAAAAAAGTTTCTCAATATAGTAAATAATATTCTATTTTTAAATAAAAATAAAAATGGAAATAAATGAAAAAATAGGTCGTTATTCATAGACTTATATATATTTTTTCCGCATAAAAAGCACATAGTCATCATGAAATTTTGTTATGAGGTCTTTCGATTATCTCTTTATTTTATGCATGAAATATTTTCTTAACATATATTATGAACGTCTATATATATTTTTTGAGTAAGATTTATTATAATATAATAGTAATGTTATGCATTCGACACTTATAGTTAAGTGTTAAACTTGATACAGAATATGAAATATGATGAGTGTAGATACATGACACGATTTATCTGTTTTGCTTTTTATGATGTAGGTCTTTCTATTTTCTTGACACGCCAGTCAATTGTGTATGTTAGAAAAGTCATTCGATGTTCTCATCTCTCTTTTATCACTGGTCAGCCACAGGTAAGGGGGGGGGGGAAACTTTATTTCTTGGCAAAGCAACATCAACTTCAGACTTGCTGTGTTTCTCATTCCCTCTCATCCCCCGCCGAGTCTTTTGCTTATAAAATATTTTATATTCCACCCTTGGCTGTCAAAACATTATGTTATAGACCGGCAGTATATAAGCTAGAATCCTTTATTGATGTCCGATCGACCTACTGAATACAGCATCAAAAAGATTATACTTGGCTCTTATTTATACCTTCGCAAACTTAGTATTCAATATATAACTTTAATATCCATGCATTGAAAGTATATTACCAAGGTATACGTAAATACATTATAATAAATTTGTATATTGTTAAGGATCATTTTTATTTATAAAAGCATATAAAAATGAACAATCATCATTATTTTTGTCTCTATAATATTTTTAGTAGTAACACTAAGTACTCTCACTTGTCATGCTGAGCGTCATATGAATGACCTTGAATACACTTGACAAGTTGTCAAACAAATACTCGTATAATGAACATCTTTTGCATTGACAACGAGCTATGTACAAGTAGATATGACAGATAAAGATAATAAAATATACAAAATAATGAAGATCTATTAAAATTTAAATCAAATCGACGAATTTAGCCAAATGTTATTCGATTTTATTTAAATACTTTACAACACTTCTTAATTCTTAAAACATAACATTTAATATCATTATACAATTTTTCAGAATTAGGGGTGGAGGAGGGAGAATTAATCCGTTTTTGGAGTCCAAAACGGGTTAATGCCTAACCTAGAACCGATTTTTAAGATTTATAAATATTGACAAATAAATAATAATAATAATAATAATAAAATCAAAACATGATTATCATATTTATCACATTATAAAATAAGATGTAGTTTCATGAAAAAGGTTTTGGGTTGCATCTAAAATCATCACTTTTTTTTTATAAAAGTAAAATTTTATACACCTTTCAGCATGTGTTTTTAGTTTTTAGGTATAATGAAATTCTCTTAAATTTGGTTATTTTTATTTACTTTTAAATATTATTAAATAAAACTTTATGCTCTTGGTAAAATGTAAATACACACAGTACCTTTTTTTCTGCATATATAAATGACTTCAAATAAAAATATTTTATTTTAGTAACAAAAAATAATAAATTTTAAACACGCCATATTTTGTTATACTTGAAAGAAATAAAAATTAAGTTATATAAAAGAATATTTTAATATTATTCAAATTAAATGAGTTATATAATAATATTTTGACTTTATATAAATATAAAAGCAGACTAGAACGTTATCTCTTTTTTTTCTGTTGTAATATTCTTGATGCAGTCAGTCATTTTTTTTTTTAATTCAATTTTTTTTTTCTATCCTTTGTCCGAAGTGTTTGAAGGCAGTGATAATATTCTTGTGTTGAGACGCACATCTCATTCTGAGTCAGTGTATCCCGCCAACCATCTTTACTATGGGCGATACCCAACAAATAATCGTTACTGTGACTCGATCTTGACAATACCAATTCTAAGAAATAGACTCTATAGTTGCGCCCACCTCCAATGATAATATATATTAGGAAATACCATATATACATTGTATATTATACAGTATATTAAAAATTTAGGGTATAACCTTAATGATGAATTACTGAGTGGATAATTTGATGACTTCTCGATTCTGGCAATTATTTTTGTAAAAAGCAATATTTTATATCAGTATTTTCCTCATTGTAATAAATGGTGTACGCTGGAGTTATCGTACCTTTACTGGTTGTTAACGTAAATTAAGCATGTAATTTCCTATACAAAATTAATACGCTTTTGTGAACTCGGATTACACTTTCTTTTCAAAACTTGAAAATTTTGGCGAGATTTTACTCATATTGAGATAATGTACAACGATACCAACAACAAGTTTAGTATTGCCCATCCCCATCTCCGCAGTGTGCCAGATAATCTCAATTCATTTTATAAATTTTGATATCATCAAAATAATAATAATATATAAAAAAAATCACATAAATTTCGTTATTACCTGCACAGCATGCATGGTGACACACTGGAACTCTTATGTATAAAAATAAATATATTTTTTTTATTAATACTATTATTTTTATTTTTTTTTTAGCCATCTAGATTTATAAGAAGATGACGAATTTAAAGGGTCAGGTCAAAAGTTTAAAAAGAAGTTTTGCTTATCTTATATAATATTTATATGAAGAAGAGTATAAGAAAATCGATTGTGAATGATGCAGCAATATTTTTGTATGAAATGTGTCGTGGTCGTTGCGAGTTAACATATAATATTATTAATATAAATATATACATACAAGTATATATTATTCATATTATAACGTGGTTTCTTTGAAAGAGGGTCTAGAAGAAACGAAGGTATACGTTTCATGTGTATGAGGAGAAGTTAGTTGGGTTGGTGTAGGAGTTATAGACCACTATGTTGTATACGGGGGGAGGGGGTGGAGAGAGAGAGAGAGAGAGAGAGAGAGAGAGAGAGAGAGAGAGAGAGAGAGAGAAGGAAGGAAAAATTTGCCTGATGTTGCACGCCTAAGTCATACCTTTTATATTATATGCATGTATTAAGTATATCTATATAATATATATAAAATAATATAATAAAATAGAAGATGTAGCCTCCTGCTGTGATTTTCTGATCTTTGTAGATGTTAAAGAGAAAGGAAACTTAAATCGTGAATCGTTTTGATGGTATGATGATGACGAAACTAGTGTATAGGCCTATGAGATATAATAATAATAATAATAATAATATAATATGTTGAAATGATGACGTCCAACTTTCCTATAACTTTAAAGATAATAATAAAATTTAGTTCAACCATGCTGATAGAAATAATATGAATTATAGAAAGAGAGATATAGAGGATAAAAACGTGCCACTTCTTAATCTATACATTATAACGGAATTTTTGAATCACACTATATGGCTTACAATGTTTAGCTCGTCCCTACACATATATATTATCTAATTTCAATTTATGTTTTCCATTGTATAGAAAAAAAATAAAAGCAACAATGGGGGGTCTAACTAAATCTTTATTTGTAATCTCAGCAAATGTATAACAATGATGATTTGATTAAACAACAAAACGGTGATAAAATATTTAATATTATTTTCTTTTTAACTCAAGCTTCTTCTTTTGATAAATTAATTAAGTTCATTTTTTTTAACATGCAATTGAATTTATATATTTTTATAATATAAAATATTGTGGAAAAACAAAACTGATTTACATTATTATATTAATTTGCATTCTTATTTATGAGAACACGTCATGACACGTTTCATCCACACGCTGATCGTGTTGCGTGTGCCTGTTAGTCCCGAACTATTCTAAAATGTATGAAAACATGTCTGTCACGCCTCCAGCAGCTTAAACGTGATATGTCATTCATACGTAATGCTACAAATTACTAAAACTTTAAAATAACTTAAATTTTTTAAATTGATTATATTTATAGATTTTATATTATTGATAAAAACTAAAATAGTGTTCTTTCAAGCGTATCATAAAATAAGTATATATCATGATTAATTGATTATACATACTAATCTTTTTTTAACTGTTAGTTCATTCATTTCCGTTAAACAAAAAGCACCGAAAGGAAGTGACTGACGTTATCTCTAACATTTAAACAATTAAATATTGTAATATTTGTTATCACAACACTTTGTCCATCTTATCAGTTTAAAATATAATATTTACACATATTATATTTTTTTTTAAATACAAGACAATAACTAAATGTTGCATCAAAAGAATTGATTTTTTTTTAAAAGCTATGATGTCATTGTTTTATCATTTAAAATATATCTATAATATTATATTTATATTGCTAGAAGTACAGTAGTAATAGTATATAAGAGAGGAGTGTATTCATATATAGCTTTGCACACTTCCTCTCTGTAATTCTCACGTACAGCTGACGTCACGCATGTGCAGATGACAGCTGAGATTAGAAGACGTCATGGAGATATTCGACATGCATATTGACAAGCCAACGACACCTTTCTTGCTTGTTGCTTGCATGCACTAACTTTAAAGTAACATGACAAATAAAATATCATTGCATGGCATCACAATATTTGAGTGACGTGGATATTAATGTTTAATTTTAAATTTACTTTATTTAGTGTCTTAAAATAACTGATTTAATTATTATTAGAAATAAATTTAAAAAAAAAATAATTAAATATATATTTTTTGTTTAACTAAAATTTTAACTATCATATTTGACATCATGATCACATGATCATGATTCAAAAGTGTATCACAATTCACAATACAGCAGTGATGGAAACCATTTGAATTCATGTTTGTTTGTTTGTTTTTTATTCTTGATTCAAATCCAGAAAAATAAAATAAAATTTGCACCTGTCAATTTTAAACATTTGCTAATTTTCTAGACTGTGTTAATTTTGTGTTAAATTAATCATTTTTATTTTTTATTTATATAACAAAGACAAAAATATATACTTTATAGCTTCGAATCTCCCAATAAGGTTACCCAAGTATTATATATAATTATTATATTTTTATATTGACTAAATTGAAGATTTTCAATTTTGAGACAGGTAAAACAAGCACTCAGTGCAAAAAAAAAAAAAAAAAAAAAAAAAAAAAAATGCCTCCGTGTGGCAATGTAAATGTAGAAACAGAGCGCGTAGCGTTTGTAATGTTGCGAAGTGTATTATTCTGAGGACAAGAAAATTGTGTTTTACAAACAAAATTATTGTACAGCTATTTTTACACATAAAAGGAATCAACCCACTTAAAGTATGGCTGATAATTTCAGTTTTATTGTGTAGAATTCTACAGAAAATTAATCCATAAATGTAATTTCATTTCTTTCCTCTGTGTTTCCTGGCCACGTCATATCATATAAATAAATTTTAATTAAATTTAACATTAATTTTGTTTTTCAAAACAATTAAAACAATACTAAATAATAATTTTTATGGCATAATATTATATCGATATTTATGATACAAGTTTGTTGAAATCAACTTTTAAACTTATAATATTTTAAATTGTTATGTATAAAAAAAGCAACATATTATTTTATTTATATATGATGTACGAAAGAACGTGTGTTGTTATATTGCATATAATATATTCCATTCATATTAGCCTAAGGCGTAAATATTTCCTTACAGCATATCAACTACACTGAAAAAATATGTACAGCTGCAATTAATTAAAAGATAATTTTTTTATTTATAAAGTTTTTGTACTTATTGATTAGTTTATTTTAATTAGAGACTTTCAACACATTATTGATCAGCTTTTCTGTGTATACTATCAAATATCAGCATATTTTGTGTCCCATATTTTAATTATTATAATAATGTAAAACAAGTAGCAATTTAATCTATACGGTTTTGAGTTTTCTTCCATTTTACACACTATGATCTACAAGAAAAGAAAATATTTTTTTAAGTCACATTTAATTAGTGTTATTAAATTTTTATGATAAAATTGTTTTTCTTTATAAACAATTAATATTATATTTTTGTCATTTTCTTAGCTCTCTAAGATGACCTCGTCGGATGCAAGCTTCTAAGAATCATATCTTAATATCAGTTATTTTATTGATGCCTAAAAACAAAACGCATGTAGATACCAAATAAAAAAGTCTTATGTTATATTAAAATTATGTTTAAATGAATATTATTCCATCTATACTGATACTCAAATTTCTCAGTGTATGACTTGCTTATTACCTGACAGTGTGGTCAGCTGGGCTGAGAACGGACAATAAGTTGTCTGCATGCTCTTCGCCTGTCTACCTGATAGTTAAAAATATTCTTCACAATAATGTCAATAGCTGCAATTACTATTTTATATTATAATATACATGTCAATAAATAATAATAATTTTTAAGACCCAATAATTTCATATAGTAATATTAATGAGCAATGTTTATGTATATGTGAATAAATAATAATAATAAAAAAAATTACAATAGACAATGATTAAGTGCTATAGAAGGAATTGCTTATTTTATTATTCAAAGCTAAACTCTATAATGTATTGCAATTTTCTTTTCACGCTTGTCATATCAACAATAGCTAATTATTGTTACTTTTTATCAATGAAACTAAATAGCCTAATTTCATGCATTCGAGTATGATGATGTTTCTAATGTTAAACCAGCAATCAAATGTCAGTTTAACATAATCGTGTCAAGTTTTATATTTTGTTGGTCACTTTAAATTTTGGCACGTGCATGAACCTCATATTATGCCGCAGTGGTAGCGCTAAATGGGCACATATCTAATAATGTGAGATTGTAAGACATCGCATATATTATAATCAGCTTCAAAACCGGCTCTTTTGCACTTTCTGATAAAGTCTACCATTCAGGTGTTGTGATAAGAAATATAGATAAATCTTGTCAAAATGTGCAAAGAGATGTTTTTGAAGCTAACACTCTCAATATATACCCTCTTAAATTTAAATAAAATAAATAAATAATATTTTCTTGGATTTTCATTGTTTTTGTTTTGTAATTTATTGAATTAAAAGTGGACATGTGGCTTCTTACGATCTCTCAACCAATAGACACGCCCATTTCACGTTATTATATACATGCTATACTTTTTAGACGCATATAACCAGAAAATCAAATCATGGGGTTAGTGGGGAATAAATAGGGTATAAAGTACAAAGGTTGTACTTAATTATGTAACACTTACACATGCACATGAAATATTATGTTGCGAAAATGCTTTAAACCATTTTTTTTTATTATTCTGTATTTATAACTTGTTTTACTAAAGTAATAACTCATTTAAACATAATATATTTCCCTTAGTGACAATGATTTATTTAAAATTAAATAAACCTGCTACTTAATTCTTATTACAATTTTTGGTTTGAATTATAAATAATACAAGATAATTTGAAGTTTATCGTATCAAATTTTGCAGAGAATGCTAATAACTATTATTATGAAATATATCATTAATTATCTTTATATATTTAAGAGAAAAAAAAATAACAGCAGCATCAGTTTTGTATCATATAAAAGGTACTACCGTAACGTTTTATTAAATTGATTGGTATCATAATTAGAAATTTATTAGCGTTTAAAGATTGCTATAGTAGACACTATACAATTAATTATGAAAGAATATATTATAAGACTAATTAAGGATTACGATATTATATATTTAATATTAATGTAGTAATTTCGTTTTAAGTATCATGGTGAGCATTGTTGTAACATATAAATCATTCTCCTTAGTATAACTTCCCACCCTTCTTTATAAAATATAAAAATTATTCCATTCATGATGTTTCCTTCCCTTTTTGATCCCATAAACTTTGGATAATTGGGATAAGAGTCATTACTTCCGCTTTGGTTTTATGTATTCATCGAACCGCATCAGCTATACTCCTACGATAGCTCTCATATTATTTATTCTCCCCCACCATCCCTCTACCACTTTTAAAAGAAGTATTTCTGTATTAATTCTGAGCTTTTCAATAACTAACAGTTATAGTTATACATTTTTCTTGGGCTGATTTTTTTTTTTTTTTTTTTTTTTCTAAATAACAGAACTGCAATTTGAGAGAAGAAAAATCTTTACGATGCCAGTTTTTACATTTTTATAACGAAGAGCTTTATTTGTAATTTAATTTATATAAGATTACTCATTTATTTACTAGAAAAAATTCGTTGACGAAAAGAATGTGTGTTTTTTTAGCGTGTGTGTAAAAGTGTGACTCAAATTTACACCAAACCTAAAAAAAAAATAATAATAATAATAATAATGAAATCTCCCTACCCGTTTATATTATAGTTATATTATTATTTTTTTTCCTTTGTATCAATTTTCCCTGCAGCAACTAAACAATTTACATTTAAGTGTTACAATTGATAAATAAAATATTACCTTTATAAATATTAATAAAATAAATATTATAATTTGTTTAGGTATAAATTTGGAGACAAGTGCCGCAACATTAGCATAACAAAAAAATATATATATAGTGGACGATATAACGGAAGCAATTACCAGTTAATGGTCAATCTAGCGGAGCAACAAGTGACTACTCGCATTTATAGAGTGAGACTCGTGGGAAATTCATGCAAACAAAATACTATAGCAGGGAGGAGGGAAATGGTCACACCCCTTTATCCACCCACCACAATCGCCCCCTCGACCGCCACATTCTCTACTGTCACTTTTTAACAAGCAATTTCAAACGTATTGGCTTATTTGATTGTATAAAAAAAAGGGAACGGGAGGTGAAACAATCCTTTATTATATAGTAATAATAAATATATAAACTATTGAATCTTTGTTTTTTTCTTGCATATATTTATTGATATTTATGTTTGATGAAGTGTTCATACCCATGCTGTATATGATGGAAGGCACATAAAAGCATTATGGTATTAACATGCACACTTGAAAGTCCCGACATTTTATATAATGAAGTGAAATATGGACTAGACAAAGGTAATAATTTAAACAAAACAAATAATAATAATATTAATAAAAATTTATTTTTAATGTATTATAAATAATATAAAATATATAGCAGGGAATAGATTGTTATACTATTCAGTTATATAAAAAAATAAACATATAAACAAATTCATTAATTGTTGACAGTTATATTTTATTATCAGGCTAATATTAAGTTATAAGCAAAAGAATACGAAATATATTTTATTATAGAACGGTGGATTGAAATGAGACATCTATATATATATATATATATATATATATATATATATATATATATATATATATATATATATATATATATATATATATATATATATATATATATATATATATATATATATATAAAATATATATATGTGTGTATTTTGACTTATCACATTTGTTTTCTGTAAATTTTATACTATTGATTGAATCCATATTTGTACACATGCTGCTTTACCATTTCAAATACATGTTATAAATACAGTTACTATTTTTTTCTAATATAATACATGAAAAAAAAATATAGTTGAAACTAGTTGCTACATTTTAATCCTATACGCATAATTTTATATGATACATAAATTTTTCAATTTTAAAATCAGCAGGTTAGAAAATCTTGTAAGCTTCTAGTTTGAAGGACATGTATATAGTAAAATTTTAAATAATGTTTCAATCCAGCAGTGTTGCTACTACTAAAAACACCACTAAACCACTAAGAGAAATTATGATAATATTATATATACATAATATATAAACAAGCTAGCTTGTTTTTTTCTTGAATGGTGTAAATAATGGCATACTACAGACAATAACAGTCAGTTAAATAAGAATTACGGTGCCCTAGTTAGGTTAAAACGATCAAAAACAAAACGTTAAAGAATATTTAGGAACTCCAACTGTTTAATTATTATAGAAGAGTTTCCTATCACACTCTCAGTTTTATATACACAGTGACTGAAACATTGAGTCCAGAATTAATGTTCTACCACATCTGTCAGAGCAGGGTACGACAAATAGAATCTCTCTCTCTCTCTCTCTCTCTCTCTCTCTCTCTCTCTCTATTTTTCCTGTATTTTTGTTCGATATCTCTTCTTTTTTTTAACTAAGCCCTTAAATCTTCTTCTATATAGGTCGTTATCTCAACTAAAAAATCAGCAAGCTGTATTTCAAGAGCAAGAATATATAGATAAAATAAGTTAATTGAGAAGAATTGGTGCTTCCTTGTCTATATTATTATATTGCCAAAGGAGCAAAGAAGAGATGACAAGATTTTAAAAACAAACGATTAAGACAATAGAAATCTTGTGCTCTTTTAATTTGTATACAAAGTTTTTTTTTTTTTAAAGAAAAGTTTATGGATATTTTTATATTTTCAATTTAAACCAATGAAAACAAAGGTTCCATGTGACTAAAGTTAATTGGCTTTTCTGATAAGAACTTTAGAAGATGTTTTATATATATAAAAAAAAAGGATTTCTAAAGATATCAGTTGATACATCATTTAAAAAAGAAGAAAAAAAATATATATATCAGCTTGGAGAATGTTATGGAAGTAAAACGAGTGAGGTGTGAAGTGGATGGTAATCTTATGGTCTCACTTTATGTCAACTTCTTTCTATACCTGAAATAACCTAGCTATATAGTTTGATTTTGTCACCTGAGAGGGAACATGCTCTGTCCTGCAAGAGCGTTCGCCAGCCAGCCCCTCTTGGTCGTTACACTTGACTGGTTTATTGAAGGAATCTTCTTATAGGACATGCAAAGAAGACATAGGCCTGACCACCTCACTCACTTTCAGCTGTCTTAAGTTAGAACCAGAGGTGTCAGGTAATCATTTTTATTCTTATTACCTTTTTCTCTATTTTATTTTAACAAGCAGCATTGACAAATTAACTGCCTTCTTTTTTTTACGCACCTTTATTTATTTTTAGTAACAATATATATACTGAATATATAATTATAATAAATATTAAACGTTTTTATATTAAGTTCTTTTAATATTATATTTTTCGATATAGAAAAAAAAAACTTAAAAGTTATTAATTTCAAAATTCAAAACGTAACTATTAAAATGATAATATATAGTATCCAAATTAGACCAATCTATAGTCTAGTATCATATTTATTATTATATTTGTCCTCACACTAACACCAAGTGATCAAGATCAATTTTTAAGCTTCTTTGTCTTATATAACCTTTATGAAAAATATTTATTATTTTGGAGAATTCAACGCTGGTGGATGAATAATATTCAGTTTCAATTTCAACATATAGAGTTTACATTAAAATCGGGATATTTCATAGATATCTGGCATTGAACGTTATAATTCTTTGCCCGACTTCATTGTATCTATGTAAACTATTTTAAAATGAAGGGACTTGTTCTCCATTTCAACCCCCCCGAACTATCCCCTATAATTAAATCAAGTAAGGCTGATGGAGTGACATTTAGACTGTCTTAATTAAGGTGCACAGTCTTTTTATAATCAAAATAAATGGAATATTGTGTAAACATAAATACAAAGTTTTAATAAGTAGCTTGTCAAGAATTTAATTACATTACAAATAATTTTAAAAGAATCAATATACTCAACGATTTATAAATATGACACAGCATCTTGTTTTGTTCCTGTATAAGAACTTGAGTAATCTGTTTCTACTAATATAGGCAAGATAAGTTTTGTTTTACATAAATATAATATGTCATAATATAATTATATGGCATCCTACAAGATTCATAATTTCTATTTTTATTAATATGGATTGAAACATAAATTTAAGATGGTGAAATTTTTAATTTGATTTTTTAAATAAAATATATATTATATTTTATTTAATTATTCAAGGCTGATTATAAACTATAAACTACTTTATATAGAATACATCGACACTTTTATAAGCACCGCATTATAATTTGAATAAAATTTGATAGGCTTGATATTTTTTACAAAGCTATTTTTAATACAATATAAAGACAGCTTAAGGTCAATATGAACCAATGAATAGAAAAACTATTAAATTACAAAAAGTTGCTTTATCAAATATGGTAACATGATTTTGTTTGTAGCCTTAAGTTGAGAATTAATTATATACAAATGGCTTTACCAACAAGATTAAGTGCTATATATTTCAATGGATATAATATTATGTTTAATTAACTAAAACCAAAAAAAAAAAAAAAAAAAAAAAAAAAAAAAAAAAGGAAAACTTAATTATCATAATATATAATATATATTTTAATATGAATAATAAACAATAAAAATATAATATGGAAAGTGAATAGTTTAATATTATTTTAATAATATTAATATATCCATCTCGTAATGCAATGCATAAAATCGCACTTTGTATATTATTATACTCATACTTTATACTTGAGATAAAGGTGTGAATTTTGGCAGGGATCTGAGAAATCGTGTTACATCGCCAGTGGTGGCTATTATCCTGTAGTCTGAAATACTATAACGTGAGGATGTCACGATCAGTTTGTTTAGCTCATATAATATACGGACAGTTCAGCGTTAATGGCTGCAGCGGCGGGTACATGCGTGCAGTGCAGGTGATGGTCGTGAACTCTACGGGTGAGATGATGAGAGCACCCCACGCAGCACCGCTGCAGAACCAACGAGACGTACACCTCTGGAAAGACAGAACGTTAGCACTGCTCTTTATGTTGAGTATTGGGTGCAAATTTTATTGTACTTCTTCTCTTTGGGATAGTATGGACTATATCCATACCTGAGAGTTGCAGCTGTAAAAAAGTTTAAAGAAGTTTTCAATTTTTGGGAGGATCCCTAAACAGTTCAAGTTCATCATAGACTGCGTAGCAACGCCTATAAGCAGAGCAAAGGTAAAGTTCGTGCTATCCCAAGGTGTATATTCGTGAACTTATTGTACATTCAATGATGTTTTTATAGTGACAAGACTATAAGAAAATAAATGCTAGCTGTCATGACATTTAATATAATTACTGAGTCAATAATATAATGCTTTTTTTACAAAATATTTAATTTTTTAATATGACAAATATTATTTTGCTCGCAAATAATTTTATGCATGTTTATATTTATGTTTAATTGAAACAGGTAAATTTCAGGTGAAGTGACTAAGGCCACGAGGAGGTGCGACGTATGGGCACAGGTGTGGTAGAGAGGTGATGTTATTCCAATTTGCGGAACAGCAGCTCGTACAGTGGGAGTTGCTTCGCATTAGTAGCTGGCTGGCCCCGTGTCTCGTTACTCGGTCAGTCTTGGGCTTGGGGGAAGACCACACAGGGCGAAAAGCGACACCATCGCCAGTCAATACTCAAGCACGACGACTACACTTCACACCATGCAGTAACCACAAACCACAGATCGGGTTGATACCCCACTTAGCTCATTTAATATTTATCATGTTAAAAAATATATTATGGAAATCAAAATATATTTGAATAATTATCAAGTAGGTATTATGTATACTTTCTATATATTAAGTTCCTAAGTTTACCGGTGGTGATGTGTACTCACATATTATTTAAAAATATTCCATATGCCTTCTTCGGAAAAGGAACGGACCATTTTTTTTTTTTCATACCTCGTGTTATAATGACTAATAATTAAGAAAGGGGAAAAAAAATAAAACTCCAGTTAATAGTTTTTTTACTTTAAACCTGACAAAATTTTGTTCGTTATTTAATTATTTTTCTTATCGAAATATAAGTACAAATTTAACAGCACCATTATTCCATGCCTCCTATGTTTCATTCGATAAAATTACTTTAAATTGAGACATAGTATTTGTGCTTTATTATTCTCATTATAATAGAAAACTTATGAATTTTTAAAGTAAAGTGCCATCATAGTATAAATATATAGCCTATTGTAATTGCAAGGAAATTATGAAATCAGTTATTTTATTTTTCTCTCAGTACATTTTTTTTCAAAAGGGAGATAAAATTAAATGAACTTTATTCGATATCTACGCATGTTAAAGAACTCATAGGAAGAGGATAACAATTAATTAAGACTTGGTCATCTTCTTCAACTGTCCCCAATAGATTATAGGACAGTCCGACAAAAGGCAGTATATATACTCATGTAGGATCTCTACATCTAGATTCATCAGCTGCTATGTTTATGTAAGAAAATTTATAACTTTACTGGAATTATTATTTATGTTCTTTAATAAATAATGTTATATTTGCAATAAAGAAGCTAAAAAAAATATAATGAAGTTCAAACAAAATATCCTTACAGATATATACAGAAATTTGCATGCAGACAAAAAGTTATAATAATTCTTTACCTATATCATGTACGTACTTATTCTGAATGTATGAGAAAGCAAATTTAAAAGCTGTTTTCCATCCTATATATTTGTATATATATACAGATGGACTTAATTTATAGAGGTGAAATTACAGTGAGCATTTAGGATTTATGCATACGTGAAATATTTAATGAACGTTGCCAATATGTAAAATATCACTTGTTTTATTTTATTTAAACTGTTACCTTTGCCAATAAAAAATTATTTATTATACATGATGTATGTATATATATGAAATAAAAATAATAAAACAAGTTTTATAATAATAAGGATCGAAAATTGGTTATTCGTTTATCACAAATTCAATATTATCCAATTATTTAGTTGATGTGTAAAATACTATGATAATCTAACAAAAAGGTCATGAGGGCAATTTTGAGTTTAGTTAAAGTGTCTCGATTGAAATAGTATTGTATAAAAATATACGGTATAGATGATATATATTATTTATATAGTGGGTGGGTGGGAGAAAATTGCTGGATAAAAAAAAAAAAAAAAAAAAAGGTTGGAGAGATTGCGTGCGCGCGAGCCGATCAGATGAATGATTAGAGGTTATGGAACGTTCATTTCGCAAATCACCTTAAATTTTTTCACGCACAACCTTATATTAAAAAAAAAAAAAGAGTTTTTTTTTTCTAAACCGAAAAAATATCAATGCGCATTTTTTTTTAAACAAATCGACAAAAAAATGATTATAATTCTATCTTATGATTTGATTGCTTTCTTAAGTAATTGTAATTATAAAATATAATTTTATTATATCAATAGATATTAATATTTATGAAGAGTTAAATTTTTATATCATCACATCATCACCCTTGTATATATTATGAGCTAGTGAAAAAAAGAAAATTGTTATTAATTATAATAATAGAATTGAATTGCATAAAATAATAATAATAATAATACGTATGATGTATATTTTATTAGATAGACCCCCCGTGTTTTCACCCCATGGTGGCTGCATGAGTATGCAAAAGACACCTGAGTGCACCTGAGTGGGTGGGGGCCACCACTGTCCGGAGGTGGCACCTGGACAGGCTGTCACCCTGCCCTTCGCGTGGCGCTCCCTGGAGGAGAAGGTGCGTGCCTGACGAGCAGCGTGCCTCTTGCCCCGCAGTCACCTTCTCTCTCTCTCTCTCTCTCTCTCTCTCTCTCTCTCTCTCTCTCTCTCTCTCTCTCTCTCTCTCTCTCTCTCTCTCTCTCTCTCTCTCTCTCTCTCTCTCTCTCTCTCTCTCTCTCTCTCTCTCTCTCTCTCTCTCTCTCTCTCTAACGTAATATCACATTCAGCTCATTCATATCTCTCTCTTCTTTAAATTATCCTACCCACATAAATTACGTCAATCAATATATTTTTTGGCACTTTTATAAAACATAATTGTAGCCCATCTATGTCAAATAAAAAAAAAAATATTAAATAATAATAATAATATATTTTCTTATTGTCCTTGCATTGTATAACATGTAACATGATTAATGACCCTTTAAAAATTATTCGTATAGTATTTTATATTAATATATAATGTAAGATGTATGCCGTATGTATACTATATTAAGATGCTTTGTTCATTTTATATATATAAAAAATAATGATAATTGGTAGTACCTTACAATTCAATATATAAAATTAAACTCCGATTGACCTTTAAGGTTTCTTTTTATTCTCGCTCTTTTCTTTTTTTAATATATAATTTGGGGTGATTGAATAATAATAAAAAAAAAGCATGCTTGTATACGTCTGAAATAATAAGGGGGGAGAATGAATCCTTTTATTTTTTTCTAGTATACCTCTACAAGATTTAAAGGAATTGAAAATATTGGCTATAGTCTATTGATTTATTGGTTGTTCAGATGTGTGGGACTTGTATTGGAGGAGAGCTTGTTTGTTGGTTAATGGGGACCTAACGCTCTCTCGCTTGATTTTTCACTCCTTTCATCTTATATACTTCTATAATATAATGGCTTTGCTTCAAACGTTATTTTATTTCTCTTGTTTTCCAGCCTTAACAGTACTACACTATATACTGTATAAATTTTTATATTTTTAATGTCCTGATTTAAGTTGACAATTTAAATTATGAATTAAAATGTATAATGAATTTTAATATTTTTTTTATATGTCTTAAAAAAATATTTTGCAGTTGTTTTTACTAAAGAATTTATATAATATATGTATACATATATAGTTTGGCAAACAATATATATTGTGACGCAAAGGGTATTAAAAAAAAATACAAAGTTATAGAATGAAGACTTCATCAGATAAAGGTAGGGGGATTGGACCCCCATCTGAAGGTAACATCGTCTGTGCATCACCGCACCTGCAAGGCAGCAGGCTGAGTAACATCAACATGGGCCGGTCCGTCCGTTCTCCAAGTAGTCTCTCTCTCATTCACGGGGTGATACAAGCACACCACCAGAATTAAGTGATGGTGTAGAGAGAGAGAGAGAGAGAGAGAGAGAGAGAGAGAGAGAGAGAGAGAGAGAGAGAGAGAGAGAGAGAGAGAGAGAGAGAGAGAGAGAGAGAGAGAGAGAGAGAGAGAGAGAGAGAGAGAGAGAGAGATCTGAACGAACGACACAATCTAAAGAAGGAGAAGAAGTATATAGAAAAAGAAGAAGACTGTAGGTTGATAGTAAAACTTTTGAAGCCATCTAAGAACATAAGACTCACGTGGTGATAATTTTCACCTTTAGAGATCTCCAAGTTAGGATAAAAAAATATATATATACACTCCCTATATAATATATGTCGTTTGATATTTATTGAATGAGACTTAAGAGCGGAAGTAGAAAATGTAGAAGAATATATAAAAAAAGTTTCTATATATATTAACAATATAATATACATAAACATATGATACAAGAAAATGGATTTTGATACGACAACAAGCTAAGGAGTAGAAGAAGAAGATATAGAGAGGAAGAGAAAAAAAAAACATGAACAAGAAAGAAACGAAGAGCGAAGGAAAGAGAAGAGGACGGCACGGGTCTCGAGCGACCGCCTAGATTGTTGAGTCGTAATTGCGAAAACATGTATGCCATGCAGGTTTTATACGGGCAGTGATAGCGCACCAGCACGGTCCTTTTTCTCTCCTACCTCACCCACCGAACAACTCATAGAGCTCCATCCAAGAGCACCACATGGTGTCAGCACCAGGTCCTCTGCATCTAATCTCTCAAATGCAAAATAGATCTAGATTGATCAATGTTATAGATTTTTCTGATGTGTTACACACTTTTCTCTTCCTCTATTCCCACACACTTTCTTAATTTAATATATAAAAGTTTTTTTTTAATAAAATAATATATGTAAACAAATCAATGGAATTCTGTTCTAATGATCTTTATAAACAAACTTATTTTACTAAGAGATCCATATGGTGTGCAGCAATTATTTTTATCTCACAGTCGCAATATACTATTTAATTTAATAAATAGTCTATTGCATATTAATTGGCTTGCCAATTGACATTTGATATTTTTATACATTTTTATTTCAAACAGGTCTTGCATAATTTTAGCAAGTACCAGTTTTTAACTGGTAATAATAAATTATGTAAATAGAAATTAAAAAATGAACATATGCAGTTTTAATAAATAGTTTTATATAAGAAAATCATAAAAACTGAATGGGAAAGAAAACTGCAGTTTTCCACACCCTTAAATTTAATATAACGCATGCATGAGAACGTGTGAACTTGGAATTGTGCATGTGGAAACGATTGAAGCAGTGTCACTCTAATCACTCTTTTAACTATCATTAATTAACTGGAAGTACAATACAACAGAAACTAAAAAAGAAAAAAAAAAGAAATATATTACTAAAATTATGCACTGTATGACTCAAAAGTTATCCTCGCTCAGTCTTACTCTGTAAATATAAAGGTATGATTAAATCTTTGGCGTAATTTAAATTATTTACAACTGCAGCACCACAACTCAGGTATGAATAACGTTTTGAATATCTTCAGGTGTACTTGTGTATGCCAGCCAGCACTGTATTTTAAATATTTACTGAACTAGTTACGCAATTTCTATATAATATATACATAAGTATTCAAATTAAATTATTTTATAAAGTAACTTGATTATCCAAATAAAGTAAATTTTAATAAAAATAATAATATTCTTGCATGTAATTTGAGTTAAAATACTTAAAATTAAGTTATTACATGAATTTTATTGCTGATGTCTCCAAGTATAATGTAAAAAATAAAATCTTGTTACTTTTTTTTTTTTTTTATTTCTTACTGCATGATAAAGTACCTTGATTTTACTTTAAAAAGTCATATAGTAATCTATACGTGTGATAAAATAATAATATAATAATAATATATTTTTTTAAGATTAAAATAAAAGTATTTCAGAATAGACTGTGAAAATGTCTACTCAAGTAACATGATAATGATGATTGGTATATACGCCTACGACAAGCAAGTATAAGCAAGCAAGCAGTATAAGAAGTCAAAGCGTTTTTATGCATTTGCACTTATCCACATTCCATATGGTCTTCTTGAATGTCGTCGTTGTCTCACCTTACTTTATAATAAAGTAAGATCCATAAAAGTTAGAATAACACATAACAGAGTGTTGTATAAATCCATCCTTGTTGTATGTGTACTTGTGCTTGTTGTATAATGAAACTCGAATCTCCTGGGTAGCCAATAGAACTATAATATAATATATTAAAATGTGAACATTCTTTGTATTCAATTATAATAAAGGTTATATTTTATATTAAATTTATAACAAGTATAATATATACACTTAAATCTTAAATTCAATTGCTTTTTAAGTGCATAAAAATAATAATGCATGTTTTTTTTTTCTATAAACTTCATAAACTAAATATTAATAAAAAGATTATTTTGATATTAATAAAAGTTAGAAATAAGTTAAAATCTAAACAAAACATTAACAGAATTACCATGCAGTAATATTGATGACTTAATTTTGTAAAATATAAATTTAGAATAGTCAATTAAATATTTTTAATATTACTTAATTTTAATTTATTTTAATTATGACATGATGGTAATGACATTATGACAAATTTCATAATGACATTATGATAAATTAAAGTTTTTTTAATTTTAAACATACAGTTCTAAAATAAATTTACATTTCGACACTGCATGTCAAGGTGTACATACATGCAAAGTTATTTGACACAAAAGGAAAATAATATGCAATCTTTATCCTGCGTGGTTTTACATGGTGTGTATCATTATAAGAAAAAGTAACAAGTATTATAATATATAAGGAATTCAGTGTTGATACATTTAGAGACTTATCAAATGCTATCCTTTATGACTTGCTTTCACTGTAGCTGATAAAAGAACGTTGTGCGTTTTATTAGTGTAAGAAGAGCACTCAGGTAATCCATCCTCTCGTTCGCTCCACCTACAGACTGCATCACAACACCTATAAGTTAATAACGTTCAGGCTGCCAAGAAGTGTACAAATAGCTAGGGTAGTAAGAGTGAGTATAACATTGCGATGGTCATGGCATACACACAAGGTGGGGGCCTACATATTCTCTCCTCCAGGTGAGAGTGGTGTAGGTAGGAAATTATATTATATGTTGACCATTCCACGCTTTGGGCTTATAGCTGATCCACTCACACTCTTTCTTTTAAAACTTCACATTTTTTTTCCTTTTTTTCAGATTTGTTTGTTTTTATTAAAAAAAAACAGTAGGATTTTTTTTAAAATGTTACACCGCCCTTTAAGTAAATCCTATTTATTATTTAAAGTTTGGAGAGAGAGAGAGAAGTTCGGCACATTATGTTAGGTTATTTGACAGCTTTAAAGGTAGATTTACATGGAAGGCGAGCAACGTGGGGCGATTATACGACAATTGCCATGAAATTACATGGCAGCCATGTTTGATATCAAATTTACCTTGACACAATGACGAAATCACGGTTATCCAAGATGGCTAACATAGAATTTTATAGCAAGTGCGCTAAAATCGTGCCTCGTAGCTCACCGCCCATGTAATTCCACCTTAAAGTTGAGTTTTGGTGTAGGATAGGGATAAGAGGGTGTGTCACAATTTACCTCCATCAGCCAACTTCAATACAAGAAGTCAGTTGAGGTGGACAGAGTGTGGTTATAGCTATTAGTTGGTCTCTGCTGTGTGCGAGCAAGCGCTCTTGCACGATACGGCAATCGCACCTTCGCTTGCCGGGCACCAGTTTCAAGCAGCTCCCCGCTTCTCATTTTACCTTCTCCTTCGTTTGGCTAAATTGCAATAAATTAATTTACTGCTACACAAGTCTTGGTGGTATGTTTCATCAAAAATGTTTCAGTGCACTCTTCTTCAATTGTCACGGACCGAGCAGCTGCGATGGAAATACAGGCATGTGGGTTTTTAGAACGGAATTTTTTATTTAAATTTTGTCAAACTAATTTTATAATAATGTAAACATTGATTGTGCATTTTTCTTTACTATGCCATTTTGTATAATTATGTAACATACAGTTAACGTTTTTAATCAACTGTAGATTTTTTTTTTCTAAATTTCATTTTATTCAATGTGGCCAAAATTTTGTTTTGTTATTTTTTTATAACAATATCTAAAATTCTTTGTATAGAATTAAATTGATATTTTTGAATCAATTTGCTTTTGAAAGCTTTTGCAATTAACTTTATTTTAACGTATTTTATTTATATAAAGAGTATCGCCACCATATGAATAATTTACATTTCTGACCGAGTGATACATGCATTGTATATAGAATACATACACACAATCATACATAATGATATAATTGAAAAAAAAGAAAATCAAACAATTATTATTTATATTAAAAGTTTATGAGGAACTTCATCAAAAATATTATGCATACTTGTTTATAAATTGTACAATTATCAAATTGGTGTGAACTACATATATATTTGTCAATATTTTATCTGAATTCAATGGTATATTTATTTTAAAATGTAAATTGATTTAATTTAATTGAAGTTACTTGGAATGATATAGTATACTCTGTATTATTATTATGTTTTGGTGACCATGCAGTAATCCAGTTGCACTCGCACAGTCGTGAAGACGTTACAGGGGGGAGGGGGGGTTATGTGTGCAGACATACAACCTATAAAGTGAGCAGAGCGCGCGTGGTGCGGCGGTACATCCCGTGGCAGCCTTCTCCACCACCTCCTTACCTGGTCGCCTGAGTTGCCGCTGCAGCCAGCTCGCGACCAGCCAGCCAGCCATCGATACGACAGCCAACTGCAAATAATGTGTGTCTCATTACCGCGACACCAAGAACTGATTCTATCCACTCTGCCAAGTTGATTCTTTTGAACGTTCAACTGCAACTTTTCTTGAATTTCAATTGCAGTATATATGCCAATGAAGGCAGGCGACAAAACCTTTTATACAAATAAATAAACTGGATCTTAAAAGAAAACGATTGACCCTTTCTGTCTCTGATAATATATATATAAAAGTAACTTATTATTTATTCAAATACTTTATTAAGTAAGTAAAAATCAGGTTTATTTATAAATATTTTTTTTTTTGCATTGTATTTCCAATTTGCATTTAATTTACATTTTATATAGTATCAAATATATGTACATTTTTTTATCATTATTACTTTATATATTATTTATATTTTTTTGTCATATTATCATAAATAAATTTAATCACGATTGACAACTTTTCTTTAAACTTTGTTTAATCAACAAACGTGACAGGCTAAAAAGTCAACCAATGGTGGACAAATACATAAATAAACATAAATTTGTTTTGTTTAATGAAGAGTAAAGAAAATAATGCAGCTTATATGATAGTGCACTAGCAATTTGCAATCCAATCTCTTCTTATAACTGCATGGATGACCTGTGCTTACACCTTAAGAACTTTTTACTGTTTACTACTATGCCCAGTATATAGTCTTTGCTTATATTAGCAATAGCTTCTCACTTACGCCGCACTTAACATAGGCGCTACGAACAAGATCTCATTCAATTTAAATATATATATATATATATATATATATATATATATATATATATATATATATATATATATACATATATTATTATAGTATCGATATTTGAAACATTAAAAAGATTTAAATTGACGGAAGCTGCAGGTATTTGAGTTTTTTAAGACCCAAAATTACTGTTGAAAAGAATTTAAACCTATTTCAGTTAAGCTGTCGTAACAAAATATAATTAAAATAATTATATTTTATAGATTTACAATAAGTTTAACATTTGAAGTTATATTTATATTATTAAATATATCTGAAAAAAAAAACAAAAAAAACAGTATACATCTAATACATAAATAAAAATTTATTAGATATTTTTTTCCATGCATAATAAATTCGAAATTTACAAAAAAAAAAATGCGGTTATAAGTTTTCATATACTACGCGTACGTTTACATGGTGGTGTTTAATACGGATTCGTTGACGACGGATAATGTTATTCTTATGAGGCGTCGTCAAGGGATACGCATTAAACACCGTCATGTAAACGTAGTGATAGTTTTATAAAAAGATATTACCCAATTCTATAAAATGAAAATCACTTTAATACAATCAGCGGATCAGGAACTCCTTAATTAGTGATATCAGAAGGTTACGAAATTTAGCGTAAATCTCGAGCAGAGAGATGAGCGTTGTTTACACACAGTCAATGAAGGCATAATATCATATTTATTTGCAATCTTTTGAGGAAGAGAGAGACCGCTTCAAAAAAAAATAAAAATTTGAATGAAAACATTTTAACACTATTATTGTGGGAATTATATAGTAATATAAATTTAGTCACATTTTGACGCTCTCAAACTACCCATATGTTTTCTGTAAACATATATATCAAGGGCGTCTCCTGACCTTCTCTATATATTTAATTAAATATTTATACAGTTGACTTCATATATTTTATGCATAAATAAAATAAATATAATTTAGTAAAAATAAAAAGTTAATTTTGAATAATAATAATAATGATACAAAAATAATACACGTTATAAAGGCATATAACTAAATCCATCCCCCGTATAATTTTAACGTAATCTAACATTATAGAAGAGTGTTATTATGAAGCGATGAAGCGCGCTTCTATATATTCTTCCTGAGGGCTACAAGTGATCTATACCATGAGCAAGCAAGCAAGCAGGTATAGTATCAGATCACGTTTTAACCTGGCTACTACTATAATACCACGTGACCGTAAATTTAATTCCTTACGGCTGGATTGCAAGATCTGAAGAGATTTGCCGCGCTTCATCTGTGCATGGATATAATGGTGCCTACCTGATGCCTGAACTGCGGACTTCGCGCCGTGTGCCGCCTTCTCGCCAAATGGTGCAACCCCCCCGTCTGAAGTATACAGAAAATCTCACTGAACGTTGGTAACATCACTACAGAATGGACCTCATATTAGTGTAATGATGATTCTATTGAAAGTTAGTTGCTAAATTGGTTCTCATGGTGTCTCACTAAAAGTTTTTAAGATGGGGCTCATAAATAGAGTATATGCATGAGACGATCTCACTGAAAGTTGTTAAAATGGATCTTCAATTTTATACAGACAATCTCACTAAAAGTTATTAAAATGGTGCTCATACTATAGTGTACAAAGAATACCGTTGAAATTTTATAAAATAACACAATAATGACCAGGATGAAAATTGAAACAGTGAAATACCATATATGGAGTTCATTAATTGTGTACTTACGATTTCACTGAAATTTTCCTAAAATATAGGGTTTTGTGTACAAAAAGATCCCTAAAAGTTTATAAACTATACTATATTATATGGTTTAATTTACAATATATTTATCATGAGAGTAAATCTATAGTTGGTTTATCTCCATATATTATGTTATTGGTACGTATGTATATAATATTATATTTATCAGCTTGATAACTATAAAACATGCGTTCATATGCTGTTAAAATCAGACAGCATGAGGTTGCTGAGAATATTATATCGAACTTTGTGTCTAAATTAATTAATTCTCTTATAAAAACAAAATTATCTACGACGTCTCAAATACAGAAATAAATGCAAATTTATCGATTATAAGTGTTGGTATTTTTATCCAGTACGGTACAAATAATTCGATACATCATGCAAAGTTAAAAATAATTGAAGACCTCGAATACCCAAGGCTATATTAAATCAGTTTATTTGTTAATATCTGCATGCAAGTTTGGAAAAATCTAAATTGTATAAAATAATAAAATTATATATTAAAAAAAAAGAGGCAATTGTGTTACTGGGTTTGAAATAAAAGTAACTTGCCCTATATCATTCATGTTTAATATACATAAAATATAATTTTATATGTAATTTATTTATAAAAATAAATCGCTACAAAAATAAATTTTACTAAATTACTATCAACATGAATTAACCGACCAACATTAAGATCACAATTAATAAGATATAAGATTTAAGATATAAATTCGATTGTCATGCAGTCAGTTTGTTTGGGTTAAAGTACCAACCGTATTCAAATACTACCAGAGTCCTTAGAGTGCAAGATAATTATGTTAAATTATTTTTTACTAACAGAATCATTGTGAAATTAAGTATACATTGTATACGTCCGTATATTTGTTATAATTTATGTTTGCTTTTTTATTTAGAAATTTTTCTTTTTTGGGGGGGAAATTAAAATATTTATTTTCACATATTAGCATATAAACTTTATTATAAAAGTTCAAAAATATAGTTCATGTACATTAATAAAAAGAGTGCATACAGCAATTATTATTCTTAACTTAATTTGCAATGTTTTGTATCTAAGTATCTATCTAACTGTAAGTATGGAATGTTATTTGGTTTAAAATTTACAAATGTACATTAATTAATGGCACATAAAGAATAAAAATATTAAAAATACATGGTTTTGTTGAAAGCGAATTTTTAGAGTATATATATTTATAAAAAATAAAATATTGTAACTTTTTCAGTGATGTTTTATAAATGTAAGTCTTCAATTGAGGGTAATTAAGTAGTTCAAAATTTGTTTCTTTTTATTCTTAGTGATAATACATTCATCAAAATACTTTTAAGAGCTTTTGGTTCAATCCTTCTTATATGCCTATAAACATTAAATTTTTATTATATATTAAAAACATAAATAATATCTATGAAGAGCAACATGTCTAATACTATATACTATATTTTATACTTCAGTTGTTTTATTTTAGCTTTAATGGAACACTATAACACTATATTTAAATAAACTTTTCACTTGCAAGAAACTTAAAGTGCATGAGATTATTATATAATTATTATATACTATTATTTATAGATATGAACAAATTCTAACACAGTTTTATTTATAGAAATATTTAATCTGGCTGGCCAAGTTTTGACTAGTAAGATTTGAAACGCCCGCGTGCAGTCACGGTAGCTGTAATAGAAAAAAAGTCTATTATGACGCAATGGCGCCATAATGCTACCGTGACGTCATACCCTCCCTCAACACAGGATAATTAATATACAAGTAAACTCAGTGCAGTAGTAAAGCTTAATTGTTCTACATTGTCATATGACGTTTCATATGAAGAGATAGATGATCTGATCTTGAGAAGGCTCTCTCACAAAGTCTGCACTGAAACGGTCGATCTCCCGTGTGTTTCCTGTAGTGACGAGTGAGTTCATCTGAGCGCGCGAACTTCCAACCACACCCCTTCCAGCTACACATGTATGGCTTCTCTCCCGTATGTGTCCTGAGGTGTGCCTTCAGGTGCGATGATTTGGTGTACGTCTTACCGCAACCAGGGTGAGAACATGTATGAACCACTACTTTACGACGACTCCAATTACGTCGTCGACGGGTCTTTGGTGCTGGTGGTGCTTGTACATCTGTACCCTGAGTACCTTGTAATGTAGGTGCACAACGATTGTTTGAAGAGGACGGTACCGATAGTGGATGACCATGACGTGGTGGCACAACTGCAGCTGTAGTACTTTGATTTACGTGATGAAAACTTGGTCCAGTAACAGGTTGGTGCATCGAGAGATGAGGTGAAGATGGAGGAGTTAAAATTTTAAAATGACTAACAAATGACTGATGATGGTGATGGTGATGATGACGGTATAATTCTCCATAACCAGCACTACTTGGTGGAGGACCATGAATTGGATGATGGTAGAAACCTCCACAATTCTCAGGTGTGGGTGGAGGAGATATTTGCCCGAAAGGTATGGAACCTGGGGGAGGTTGTGGGTGTCCGTATACTTGGTGCTGAGGAGCGTACTGTGGACAGAACTGTTGTGAGTGGAGCGTGTGACCAAGTAGTGGCCCTGTGGAGGACGGATATGGACCGTGGTACGCACTAGGCTGGCGGTTCAGGAAGAAAGCTGACTCAGCAGCTGGTTCTGTCTTGATACGACTGGCAGGGAAGTAAGTCTGTTCTGAGGGAGCCGGTGCTCGACTTAGCTCCGTCATCTCGTCAGTAGGGGACGGTACGAAGAGGCTCGAGGGAGACACCACGGGCACCTGTTGGTCCCCGACCCCACTGGTGCTACCAGACTTAACGCTGCTACTGCTGGCCATAACGACTGACGGTGAGGCTACTGAAGGTTCGCTATAGTAGCCCGACTCTGGAGAACACGACGGAGGAAATAGACACTCTGGATCGGACGCCACGCTGCTGAGCTTACTACTCTTGGTGACCGGGACGACTGGGGAAACGCTTGCTGGATTTGGGGGACCACCCACACCGAGGATGACCGTCTCAATATCTTGCCACATCTGAAAGCAGAAACACCTTACAGTCATTGAAACATAACGTTCATTCACACATACACAAACCATGCATCTCTCATTAAATTATCAGGGAAATAGCTTAATGTGCAGGCGTTAAAGTCTCTAAGAAAAAAAAACTTTTTATTTTAAATTTCTAAATTTATTTCTCATTTACTTATTATATTAATTGTAAATTTAATTGGATTACAGTAAAATATTATTTATTAATTTTACTAGTTTTATAGTTAAATTAAATTATTTTTTAATTTTAAAATATATAGTTAGATAAAACAAAAAATCAACTCTTCATTTTAATAAAACGATAGAACCATACATAAAATTATCAAGAAAACGAGCGGAGGAAAAAAATTGGTCCATCTGTCGTATAGGGTTAAAGATAAAAGTAAAATCCATTTTGACAATAAGCATCATTGCATGCAAGTGCAGTAAGCAACAATCACATGTTATTATTACTTATCAGAAAAATGAGTATACATGTATATGCATGCAAGGGTAGTTCTATATGTGTGATAACAAGACATCAATATAAATGGCTTAGAGCGTATAGAAGGGCGTTACGAGTAGCAAAGCTTAAAAATGGGAGATAGCGCTAATGTTTGTATATTATATAAAGGAGAGAAGAAACAAAGAGAGCGACATCTAGCACTACCGGTCTCGGCAAGTGCAAGGTCTTACGCCGGTAACTTGTCCGCCCTAACGATCGGGCTTTTTCGCTGTACAGTATACCTTTTATTTTTTATTTTTTTCATCATTCCTTCTTTTTTTTATTAAATAAGCAACTCTTACCATAAGTTATATGATTGTAATCATTCTTAAACAAAACAAAGAATTGCGTATCACTTACAAATATATAATATATATATATATTTCTTGTATATATATATACTTTCATATGGTAAAGGTATATATAGATGGAGGAGTATAATAATATTTAGTATAGAAATCTTGTAAATAAATCTTAAAATTGTCGTTTCATCTCGTAAGTTAGTGTGCAGTAGCTAAACTCCATCGAGCTACCAATTGCTACTACAAAATATTCTCTTATCCTTGCATTGTATTTAATGTAAGACATGGTTAAATACAAGTATGTACTATTAATTATTATACTTTATACAGTATATATAAATATAATATATAAATGGCAGTCAAAGAAAAATGTTACTTTTTTAAATTTTGACTTTGATTTAATTCTTATATATATATATATATATATATATATATATATATATATATATATATATATATATATATATATATATATATAATATATATATATATATATAAAAGTATAGAGTAGTAATTAATATGAAATCTATAAAGTTAATATATGACATATCTATAAGATTTTTTTTAAATAAATGACTTGAGTCGTTGATATTTTTTCACCGTAGAAGATGTAAAATAAATCTTAATTAATTTTTAATCTTTCATCCTAATTATATATACATTTTTATACCTTGTATTTTTTTAAACTACCTTATAAATAACCATTATAACATATATATTTATTAATGTCTATTTATTATTATTAAAAAAAATAAAGCAGATGCAAAATTATGTATCATTTAACATAAAGCTCATCAGTTCCAATAGCTACCTGTTGGAATGATGTTAATTTTAATTACATATATTTCTAAAATTTTTAATCTGATTTAATTATATAAAATATGTGTAAATTTCTTTCCAATTATCTTATTGACTTTCAGAATTTATGGCTCATCTATAAGTCCTGATAATAAATAATTACAGGGTTATATAAAATTATAGATATCCAATGAAGAAAAGAAGATTTTAATTTGAATGTTTACCATTTAATAGAAAAAGTGTAAAAACAAAATATAACTACAATAAGAGACCAAAAGCATAATTATTGTCTGCTACAATAATCTACCCAAACATTAATTGACATTGTATGAATGACTCCCCCACCGTAATGTTTAATTATTTATAATTTATCTCATTTTTTAATGTATAATATGAACTTCTTGAAAAAAATTTTTTTTAGAAAAATCTGAGGACTACTATACGCCATGTACAATTCTCTACTGGGGTCTAAATTTGCAACAAAAATTAAATATCGTTTATAGTAATAAATACATGTTAAGTGTCATGTGAGCTGAAACATACACAACATAATAATTACTGCATGCAAGTGTGGCTAGCTGAGTGCATCAAGTGTGTCTAGTGCGTGCGTGCAAGTGTCGCCGGTAACGTCTCGCAAGTAACGGCTGCTGGCCACGGTTCACATCCCAGCTCTGTCCTTTACCCCCCCTCCCCCAGTTGACACTCACACTTGAAGGAGTTAATAATGACGGAAATAAGCGTGCTTTTCACTGGACCAGCAACGGTTGTAAACCTTTCTTTGAATTGAATAATTGCACTAAAACTGTATTTCAGTTATTTGATGAAATATAGTTGCTGAACAATTAATCGGTTAATTCACTTAGAAAGTGTAATAACATTTTTATAATTAATGAGTAAAATTAATCAGTATTTAATCTAAATAATAATCAATTAAATAAACCATTAAATTAATAAATTATTATAATATATTTTATACAATTAATGTATAAGATAATTAGATCATAAAATTAATATATTCTAAGATAGCAGTATTATTTTTTTCATATCTTATTTAGTGTAATTTTATATTAAAATATATCGAATAATATATTATATATTTATAAATACTGAATATAATAATACACTCATAATCAAAATAAATTAACTCCAACACACATTATTTACTGAGAATGCAAATTGTGTATCCCTATACTTTATGATAACGTTGTGCTTATTAAAGAAAAAAAATCTATGAATTACCATTTATTTGAATAATAATTAAATCAATGATAATATCTATAGTTAAATCACATCCAACCCACATGCATATGAAATTGAATCAAATTAATCAAAATACATATTATAAATAACAAAACAAAATCAGGCTATAATTACTGATGATTTTGACTGGACTAGCTAAGAGAGAGGCCCAATATACTCGTAGGATCAGTATAGTATATATCTATTATATAGCGTTGGTGCGTTGAATTATGCTAATATGAGAATGAAATATGATTTATATTAACATAGCTACCGGTTGTTAATATTATAATTTTCAAATCTTCCCTGAATCATATTAAAGACAAAATTATTACAAGATTTCATATTTGAATCAATTCAATTAATTATAAATTTAAAATTATGTTTCTAATACAAACATTAACTGTAACTCAAAATAAAAATATAAAAATTGACAACCGTTTACTTAGAGTAAAATTTAATACTCCCATTATGTAATTGACTACAATATTTTTGTATCATATAAATACGCAATTAATATTTATTTAAAAAGAACATAAATTATATTTTAAATTTTATAACAAAGTCATTCATTATTCAAAGCTGTCATTTAAAACTATATTTTGTAGTAACATCAATACAATTTAGCTTATTTTTTTTATGATTTAATTTTTGAATATATTTTTTATTATATTTATACACAAATTTTGCATAATATATCCCTTAAGCTACTGCAATAAATGCTGCCTAAATGAGAAACATCATGATATAATAGGCGGTAAAATATAATGAAGAAGTAATTCATAATAAGTTTGACATGCTACACAAAAGGCACGTGCGGTTAATGCCTAAGGGAGAATGTCATGGTGTGTGATGTGTTTCGCAAGTTCATCACAGCCAGGGGCAGAGTGAGAGAATGAGACAAGCCGCTCCGGGCGCAACAGGTATCAGTAATCCGGAGCCCCTGTATGCTACCTGCAAGAGTGAGCACTGGCACCCCTGCGACCTTCAGCAACCCTGAATAAAGGACCCTCCCCAGGTTGTCATGCGCTTTTAACTTAGGATTCCACCCTCACTATCTTAATTATACTAAACTCCATCTGGCTATGTTTTTAATTAATATAAAACAATATCTAAAATAAGCCAAACGTTATATAGCACAAAATAAGCAAAAGCAAGACATGAAAAACAATATAAATAATATTTACATAATAACATATTTTTACACAAATAATAATAAATAAAGTATTGTTGACAATGGTTACCTCTTGAAAATCTGCCATTTCCCCAGCGTAGCCACCACACAGCGTGGCTGCTGTAGATGTTAGTTGGTAGCTGCTGAGGAAACTCAGGTGGAGTCAGGTGAAGTTTGGAGCTGACAAAAATGGTGCGTGGGTGTCGACGACCTGTACACTAGTTGGTGTCCTCAGCCTCCACGATAGACGATATCAAAAGGAGGAGGTTGAAGCGTTAGCTCCTACCCTGATCGTTAGCCCGTTGTAACTGCAGACTTTCGAGATGCTCAGCTATTACCTGGCACAGTGTCTGCTGCCCCCCCCCCCTACCCTAACCGTCTTCTCTCTCTCCAATCACCCTTTCCCCTCAACTGCTAGTCACTCTGCCGGCCCCCACCTCTCATCCTGTACCCGCCCGCCACGCCACCTTACGTTTCGTTCGTGTGTCGTATTTCGGACGATCCGGTCGGACGGTCTCGCTCGCGCGCTTCGTATTGAGGTACAACAGCATCAGTATCGCATTAATTTACAGTCTGGTTAAAGCCGCAGGTCATCATGCTGCATGGCAGCAATGTGAGGACCAAATACGACACTCCAAAATGGCTTCTTCTTCACTTTCAGTCTCTTAATGCCCTCAAGCTTGCAAGCAATTTTTACGCACGGTTGAAAGTACTTTTCCTTTAAATTTTTATTTAATAAATTAGCAATAATTGTTTTAGGAAATCAAGTAGTATATTTCAACAGAATCTGTTATTATTTATTAGAAGGATAATTAAATTAGTTTTCTTGGAGAAATATAAAGATGCAGGTAACGAAAATTGAAATAAAGTATAATTAAATTTAAATTAATCCATTTAAATTTGAAAATTAACGATCAGTATTATATAATTATTTGCTCCCCTTTCCCTCCCCTTTAAAAAAATATTGTGCACTTTGACATAATTAAGCATTATTTCAATTTAATTAAATTATGTAATTCGACGAAGCAAGATCATAGTCATTATAATAATTAAATAATTATACTTATTCCACCACTCATAATTGCTTGATTGGAGACAATACTTTTGCACAAGACGTTTAGTATATCTTTCTGAGTGCATTTGATTAATTTTAAACCCCACGACTCCAATCAATCACTGTCTTTGTAACTTAAGTAGCCGAATTTGTAAATAATAAAAAAGTCATATTTTTTATCTCGTGAAGGTGGTTGTGGTCATCCAAGCAAAGCGTGTCGAATTTTTGAAAGACATATTTTATGACGCAATGTTTTTCTTTCACACAAAAACAAAATTAGTGATTTTTTACGTTAGTTCTGATGACCGGTTCGGGTATACGATTTTAAATTTTATTGTGAGCATTTCATGTATATTATTATTTAAAAAATGTAACATTTCATAACTTTTAATTTTTTTTATTCCGATTTAAACCAAACAGTGCGATTTAAAATTAAAACTGTGTGTGTTTCGGGGTGATATAGAATTATTATTGATTTGTTGATATTACATTTTACAATTAATTACTTGTTTCGAAGGTTATACATAAACAACTGCACTTAATTTATTATGCTTTATTAGTTGGCAAGCCTATAAAATGTGTCTATAAATTCTATAAAACATTATAAAAACACTTAAAAATACAAATTTTTAAAGAGAGTGATGAAAGCTAATGAAACCAAATTTATTATGTTTTTATTATTCTATAACAATATTATATATCTAAATTATAAACACGTCATGATGTTTTTTTGACAATACATATTATATTATTATATGAAATAACATTTTCACATAAAAAATAAAATGAATGTAATAAAATTAATTTATTTTGAAAACAGTGCAACTATAAAAAAAATGACAACCCTAATTATAGAAAATTATTTCAAATATATATGAGCGAGTGATCTGAAGGACACCTGTTTGTTTTTGTTTCGATCCCGTTATAGCTCCCCACACACATTGGGCATGCCATGCATGGCGGTCGAGAAGGCTGAGGGCAGTGCTTATAGTTGCCAGAACCACGCCCACCTGCATGCGTTTATATACCATCAACACGGTGCTCTATAAATAAATAAATAAAAAATCAGCTGTAAGTGTAAGTGTTTTGTTACTGCTCTATGACATTGATGGTGAACCTTCCTGCAGTATCACCTGAGCAGCCCGGAAGTATGCTACGTTTTGCCACCTTGACTGCTTATGAGAGAGTGTCACTGCCACCGGAAGTCCATTCAGTCAACAGCAGCAACAGCTTCACAGTCCGGAAAATAACTGGATGGAAGCTCAAGTGCGCTTACCCCTAGCTGTGTGACGCAATGGCGACAGACCGCGGCGGCGGTACCGGCGGCGTCGCATCAAGTCTCCATATAGTTGGATGTTGTTGGTGTCTCATCGTAGCATATAGCGTGACACCTTAGGACACGGCACGCGTGGCACTCGCGAGCCAAGCAAACCAACCGTTGATGTCACGTGTCTTCTGTGCATGCCATCAACCTGTGATAATGGCAAAATTTGCTAAATTATATTTTGGCATACTATATATAATTATATATATAATATTCAATAATAATAATAATTTGTTTAAATAGAATTAAAAATGAATTTAATTTAATTATTTAATCTGATATCATTAAGATATATGATATTGCAATAGTTAAACTTGCATAATAGAAATATTAGCATTGATTCAAAATTTATAATATATATTAAATGTCATTGTAGTGGCATTATATAAATATATAGTATAATATAACTCTCTATAACAGTTAAATATGTGCTTACCAATGTGCTGTGAAGTATAATTAATATTGAATTGTATTACTTCAGAATGACGTTAGTTGGGAACCAAATTTAATTTAATATCATCGTCTCAGAATTATTAGTGCCATCTCTGTCGAAATAAATAGAAAGTTTATTATTTAATTTTAATTAATTTTGATTAATATAATTGAATGCTTGTTATTTAAAAAAAATAAAATATGTAGAGTCCTAATTATCATTGTAGTTTTTTTTTCGTAAACATTAACAAATATTAAAAGTCGAGTTCTGTTTTAAGTGTTTATAAGTCTGGAATATAAGGTTAATATATTTATATATAATACATTATTTGAATGCCATGGGTGCTATTTTCCATTAAGAACTTTGTATTGGTACAGCCTTTGATTTTTCATTGCATACATATGCCATATATTTGGAAATATAAAGAGACATCTTTAAATTAAAAATAATATATATATTATAGAAATAAATTTGTTGCATTATGATCGTGTCACGAGTTTTAAGTTTAAGCGCCGTGTTGCAAACTCGTCAATATTCATTAAACAAAACTGGAATAAATGACCTTCCTTATCATAATTTACAATTAAAAGATTTTAGCATCAGACAATATATTATTATAGTCATGCACAAAAATTTAATCTTTGCGTGCAATGTGATATGCACTTGTGTTATTGTGATGCAATGTTATGCGTACGTACCATGCAGTACGTAGTGAGCAATACTTGTCGTACATCATAAGTGGTTTTTACAATGCTGTAACATAAGAAATTGGACTTAATGTCATGTTAATCCGTCTCCAACAGAGTAACTTTTCGTCGCGGTCGCAGCTGCATTAAAAACCTATAAAAAGGGCAAGGAACTGAAAAAAAAAAGTTCGACAGTATTATTAAGTCATCATCTTAAGCAATTACTAACTACTGTTTACTAACTTTAACACGCATGCAAGATATAACATTTAATATTTTATTTTCTAATTTTAAATATACTACAAAAAGAAGAGTAAAGAAATACAAACGTGGTATCATTATATAGTGAATTTAGTGATAATTTATTACTTTCTTCTTTTTATACAATTAATTAAAACTGCAAAAAAATTATAATTAGTTTTAAATGTGCTTTGAGTTTATTGAAAAAAAAATAAACCGTTTTATTATTTTCTTCTTCAAATGCATTTTTTTTTTTTTTTTTTTTTTTAACTATGGAGTTCTTCGTTTGAATCCTGCTGGGGTAGCTTGTGATCAATTAAGAACTTTTTACTGGGCCAGTGATATCTCTCACTATATCATGTGCATTCTGAAGATGTTACAATCGACCATCCTAATTACAGTTTCCATGGTTATTTTATTAAGTATATGACAAATATTGGGTCATACATTTCTGGTATTGACGGTTTATATTGTTGGATATAAGAAACAAGCACGTAATACAGAAAAATAAACCTTTTTTCAAGAAGCAATGCGTAATATATGTTTATTTTATTATTATTTTTTTTTAATTCAATGTGAGGCAATAGTGATGGGGCTGAATGTACTTGAAATCCGAATTACAATATAAGGCTTGTCTTGCCACACACTTGTTACCCGTCTGAAAACAATAAAGGAAAATTTATTAACATTAAGTATTTTGTTTAAAACTATTATTGCATTAGAACCTCTATACAAGATAAGTTATATTGAAACCAAATAAAAATAACTTTACATATAAAATAGGTAATATAATAAAATATATTTTTATTTGATAACCTTTTATAAACATATATAATAATAATAATATAAAGTTATAATATAATTTTTGTTTTATATGCATATACTAAAACTTTCCATAAAATAAAACATATAATATACAAAAAGGTATAATATTAATATGTTCTTTGAACAAATTTTTATTTATGTCGGCACTTTCAAAGCATCCAACAGTTGCACATACATTATACATATATGTACACATACAACAAGTATAAGCGCAAGCACAAGGTAAGTACCGATGACTCCAAACGTTACCCTTCATCCTACTCAAAACCTGTCAAACATTTATCAATTGGAATCCATTTAATATATAAAGAAGAGAAATAAAATTTTATATTGTATCCTTTTATTTTTTTTTTTGGTATATATATAGAAACCTGTAATAACATTTCTTATTTGGTGTGCACATGCACACGCTTCTTGTTTCTACTAATTTTTTTTTTTTTATAAATATACTGTTTTCAAATTGTGCATGATCTAAGATAAGAAAAAGCTTCGCGGATGGACGCGGGGTAAAAAAAAAAAAAAAAAAAAAAAGTCAAACATGAAGCATAAATCTGATGCGTGTAGGCGCGAAGCAACCGTGTCTATCTTTCTTCTTCTTCTTCTTGTGGTACCAGGTTCGACTCCTATATAAGGAAATTGCGTGGGTTATGTGACGTGTTAGGTGAAAGGCCTTCTTCTTATTTCCTTCCCTTCTCATATAGCATCAGAGGACAGTATCAGTTATATGCATGCATGCATGCAAATATGTTTTCTACAATTTTTATTATAACACTATTATATAGGACTTGCATGTTGCTGAGATGCACTCACTTGCATTTGTAAAGACGAGTATAAATTATGATGTCATAAATATGAATGTGGGAAAATGAGACAAAAATTTAACATCTATATATATATATATATATATATATATATATATATATATATATATATATATATATATATATATATATATATATATATTATATTTTCGTCTTACAATCGTATAAACTCAAGATAAGTGATGTATCATGTATAAGAGAGAAAGATTATAAGTTGTGATTTAATTATGAGAGAATTAACTGTATAATTTGAAACAACTGGAACTTTAATTATTCCTGATTATTGTCATTGTCACACATTCAATAAATAAGTGAGATATATGGGAAATATGGCCGTCATATTCAATTATATTATGGTCGGAGATGCTCGAAAGTATTTGGCTCATGATGGGCCAGTTATATCCTTCGTTACAAACTGTAAACCAATGACAGAAGACATTACAAACACGACAAAAACCTAATTAAATATGACGGCAGTGTATTTTGACAAATTATTCACCTAATTTGCAATTCTTCTACATCTCTATTACCCGTTTGAACTACAGATTCTGTAAATCGGAAAGGAAAACGTTTAAACTGATGTTCTGAGGTGTATATTTAATTAATTTATGTATCAACATAGTTATAAATCTTTTGACTATGAATTAATTTAAGAAATTAATTCATGACCAATATTTTTTACACAAAATGAAGTAAAAATTTGTTCAAGGTTCGATCATCATAATGACATTATCAATCTTCACTAAATCTGACAAATAAGACGATGCCATATATATATATATATATATATATATATATATATATATATATATATATATATATATATATATATATATATATATTATATCATGTTATTTATAACCGTATATAATATGCAGTATCCATAATTAAGTTATATATTATATGTATTATGTTTGCAGAGCTACATCATGTCACTGTACAGTGTGTATGATTTAAACTTAAAAAATCGTGTTTATACACCTACAGCTCTTTAATTGAATTTGTTAACTTGCTTATGAGTAAAATATAAATCTTTTTTTTTTTTTTTAAAAAAAGAGGTTTTTACATAAATTTTGCAATCCTAATTTATATATTGCTTATTTTTTCACACATCGAATGTTTCAATTTTAAATGGAAGTCATTGTCATGCAACAATAGCGATGACAATAGGTGAGTGCATGATAAAGGTATAATAAAATAAATGACGATTATTCGAAAATAAATCAATTAGAAAATTTTACGTCTCTTAATTGTTTATAAACAGACTTTATAATATTATCATTCATGGGTTTATCTTTCCGCGTAATGGGAATATATATTATGTATACCGTGTCGTGATATTTCAGATCCCATGCTCATCACAGTCATCACCTATCCTTCTATAATAATTATTTTGCTTTATATTTTATATTAGTGGCATTTCTCTCTCTCTCTCTCTCTCTCTCTCTCTCTCTCTCTCTCTCTCTCTCTCTCTCTCTCTCTCTCTCTCTCTCTCTCTCTCTCTCTCTCTCTCTCTCTCTCTCTCTCTCTCTCTCTCTCTCTCTCTCTCTCTCTCTCTCTCTCTCTCTCTCTCTCTCTCTCTCTCTCTCTCTCTCTCTCTCTCTCTCTCTCTCTTTCAGATTCTACAAAAGTGAAGTAAAGTTCTACCATATGACACGAACTGTATATATATTTTATAAAATTCCAAATCAGGATATTAACACAACATTAATTTTAAGCGACATACATTATTCCATTTTACGCCAGTCATAACGCATGTAGTCTTAACATTTGAAGAAAAATTCTAATGTATAAATGTATAATTAATTATGATTTCTTTTTATTAAAACTTGTCATGATTTAAGCAAATTTATTATACGCACCATAATTATTTTATTCTATATAATTTTATTTGACGTGATTGTGAAGGCATAAATTTTTGTAAGATTAGACAAATATTAATAAAAGAGAAAGAATTATATAACTTTATAATTATATAGATTTTGACGTTATGAGTCTCAACTTTTATACAAACATAATCATTATGTTCTTTAACTTTTTTTTTTTTTTTTCTTTTATGAACTCATTGATTTTACTATTTTTTAGATAAAAAAAAAAGAACACCTATATATATTTTTTCACTTGTTATTTGAATGGATATTAAAGTGTTTAATAATTAGATACTTTTTTATATAATAGATTTGCAAACAATGGAAATATTCATTTTAATTTTTGATTTCCGTATACGATATCGTGATTTACTCGTGATTCAAGACGTGCGTGGTGTGTAATTTGAGCTGAGGAGGCGGGCGCGGGAGGTTGGCGGCGGGCGGGCGGTTGGGATCGTGGGCGAACTTAAAAGGATGAGGTTCGGATAATAACATTTAGGAGGCAACTTGGTTACATGAGAAGAAGTAGTGTCTACTGCTATTAAAAATTCTAAAGGGAGAGAAAAAAAAAAAAAAAAAAATGAAGACAATAAAAACTACGAGTGAGTTATTTTTTTATTGTTATTTTATTAAATACCTAATGATATCATATATCTATAATATCAATAACATTCCCTCTTAACAATACTTCAGTACTTCAGAGAACATCATATTTTTGTGTCACAATTTTTAACTACTTTTATTGACCTATATAATTATATAAATATTTATTAAATACATATATAAATAAATATAATGGTATACTATGAAGTTGATGAAACAATTTATCCTTTCAAGAGAGGATTTCATATTTTATAACTGCCTATATAATACAGGTGTCTATAATAAATGCATCCTTTTAGTTGAAAAGTGTTAAATTTCAGGATGGGTACCTTGGATAGCACGAAAGTTACACCTGCTCTGTTTGAGGTAGAGATAATACGAATCAGCTGTTCGACTTATTGTTAGTCCCCTTTGATTAAAATGTAAACCTTATTAGCAAATTCACAATAATTCGTTTTTTTTTTGTTTTTTTTTTATATATTTTTCAGCATCTATAGGGCTTTCCCATGGAGAGACAAACTGAAAACAAAAAAAAAAAACGGCTCGTTAAATTGTTTTGAAATTTTTTGTATATGGCCTTTAGGCACTAAAATCTGCCTCTCAAAAGAATTTCAGAATTTTTGTGAATTTTATAAGGGGACTACGTCAAACAGCTGATTAGTATTATCTCTACCTCAAGTTCAGGCAGTCGTAAACCTGGAATTTTTTTAATATAAGACTTTGTGCTCTTTTTCGACTATTTACATCCCCAAAATATTGCAAATCTGAATACTTTTTTATCTTATTTTACGTCTTACAACCATGTATTTATAGCTTCAGCAAATAAGGTAGTTTTTTTTATAAATTACTTAGTGCATATTTTTATATATTATAGGTACTGATATTTAGGTAATCATAATAAAAAATGGATTGATTTTGAGGGGTGTTTCACGAAAGATTTATCTAGAATGTTATCGATTGCAAGTATCAAATAGTAAATATAACTATAATAAAAAATGTAAACTGTTAATACATATTTTTTAAATGTCCCAAAACATATTGTAATAATTACTAAAACGTATCATCCATATGAAATGACGCATATGCTAACCAGCCGTGAATATCCTATCTGGAGATGTAAATAAAATAATTATAAAATATGTATGTAATATAAAAAATAAAATAATATATTGTGAAACATCAGAATGCTATTCCATGAATTTAAATCTATTTTTCGTAATTTATTGTTTTAGACCAGCGTTTGTTAATTACAATTTGAACACCCTAACCATGACCTAATATAAGAATGTCGTAAAGCTAGACAAAGTCGTCTAGTTCGTGCATGTGCGGGGCCTAAAAACATAACAAAGAGCAATATAAACCCTATATATATATATATATATAATATTTTTCTTCTACAACTATGTTTCACAGGGATACTATGTACTTAACGTGTTAGGTTCTTCATGGACTGTTTGATGTCTCCTGCCTCTGACTTGTTGTTTATGTATTCACCAGGGAAATATAATATATAAATAAAATAAAAAATAATGCAAAAAATGGAAGATTGAAAAACAGAAACAAAAAATGTAAATGGAAATCAAATTACTTTGAGTTTAAACGCCCTTGTTATCCCTTAAAACTTAATAAATTTAATTTCGTTATTTAAGCAAGGGTGTAGTTAAAACAAAAAACAAAAAGTACGCAAGCATTAAGAAGAATTTCACTACAAAAAGAGCACAAAAATAAATAAATAAAAAATCACTTCAGCTAGCCTAGCATTTTGATTTTTCAATTTAGTTATTATTGCTGTCTATTTTATTTCTATTTAATTATATTTCACTGGGATGGTAAATTTGTTTTTAATTACAGATGTAGAAATGATGAGACGGGGGCGTGAGAGAAGTAGTGCCTCTTCTTTGAATCGTTTGGCGCAGTACCGAGCATTATTTTACCTGAGGAAAATTTTAGCTGCTGGCTAAAAATCTGAAAAGTATGGTTACAATAGTTATTATTTTTTTTTTAGTAAAACTTATACTAAAACATTTAATTAAATCGAGTTGATATATAAATAGATAAATTCAAATAATTTACAGTTTTAAAGACAAAAAGTCCTACATTTCACTCGGTGGTCAACATCATATTTGACTAAAGTTCTCAAGCTAAAGTTTGTCATGATAGGAAACTGTTAAACTTACACTATTATACTTCTGTGAACCATGTTGATAATAATATTAATGAAGTACAATGCAGGATGCTAACAAGGTTTCTCACTTACCACGGTCAGTATCAACACTGTCAGCAGCCTAACTCATTGGCGCTAATTTCTGTTATATAGTGAGAAATCTATAATTATTATGATTTTTTTTTTATCATTCGGTACATGACCTTTATTATAGAATACAAATTGTGTGACCCTGTATTGTATTTCCTGGTGATCAATGTTGAGCACCAATGTGTGTTTGTGGCATCCTGAGGGCTTGATGCGTGTGAAGTCTATGGGGGCGTTCGTGAGCACGCTCGTTTGGAGTGACCGTGTGCTTTTTCTGGCCGGCCGTGCAGTGTCAGCCGCAGCCTCACATAAACACACAATTTTCAAATTATCCACAGAGTACGTCGACATAAAACATAAACCTTCTTTATAAGGAAACAAAAAAATTCAAGTTTATAAATATAATAGCCTGTAACTATATTATAATAACTATATAGAAAACACTCAAAGAAAAAAAAAATCGTAAGTTGTTGTTTTTTTCCTAACTTTATTTATAAAAAAACAAAGGCTATTAATTTTATCAATATTGTTAATTCTAAGAAAATATAAAACTTTTTTGTTTATAATATATTTATGATTTGTAATGTGTTACTATAATATATATAAAAAATGTACAATTATCTTCTTAAAAACTTTAATGCCATAAATGATATAATACATTACTTCTAGGGATCCAACTTGAAGTATATAATATTATATACGTATCTTATAAAATATACTATTATAACTCACTTCTGTCACTTCTTCACCTTATTCTTAACTGTTGATTTTCAATTCACACGTTGCTAGCAAACAAGGTGATTGAAATTATACCTACAGGTATATAAAATATAAAATGATTATATTTTTTTCTATTTATATAATTTATATCTTTTTAGAGATGATTTTGCAACTACAATTAAGTATACAGTATATATTATACAAATAAGGTCTGTTCGTAAATGCATAATCTATTCATGATTCATTAATCAGATGATGAGATGAACCATCTATAATACAAGTAACATAAGGAAAATCAAATAATCGATTATCATCTGTTTTTTACGAACAAACAATGTATAAGAATGAGAAAGAGTCAACTATCACAACACATGCCATTGTTTTTGTTTTTTTCATGGTTAATTAAAGTAGTAAATTTTTTTTAGCCTATTTTGTAATTATTAAGATGTCAATGACTCGATTAGTAAATGTTAGGTTTCAAGTTAGCTGATGTCAAACATTTCATTAAAATAAATTTTGGTGTAGTAAAATAATCACAGTTAAAGGCGGAGACGTGGGTTAGTTTTCCACTTTGGAGTGATGCGGCCGGCTATCCTTTTTTCTAAACTTAATAAAGTGATCGCATCTCACTTAATATAGAAAAATGGAAACTAAAACGTATCCTTCAATTAACTGAAACCAATTCAAGATTATTATTGTTTATATTTTAGTATCAGATACTATCAAAACGTATTTTTATTTCCATTATAATATAATTATTATATATATTATATTATATTATGAATTCTTCCAAAATTTATCAAAGATATTCAATTATATAGAACAAAATACATGTATTTTTATTAGATTTATAAATAAAGGAAAAAAAATACAGCAAAAATATTTTTTTAAAATATTAAATAAAACTTAAAATGTTATTTGACGAAGGTTTACACTTAAACGAAATAAATGTCAGGTGGTCCATTTGAAGTAATACATAACTGTTATGCACATAGTAATGAAAATCAATAGAGGGACGTAAACTTGGCATGCATTCTAATATATTGACACAAACCCATTATTATTTTTTTCCGGCTACCAATAAGGGAGAAAAGTGGATGACGGTTGGTTATACGCACGCACTCGATCGTTTACTCAACATGTTTACTCTGAAATAAATACGAGCGATCCAGGTAGGAATCTATCCCCTGTATCATTACAAGCTGACATCACAGCACACTCGACCGCCATGCAGTTAGTAGCTACAGTAAAATTAATTACACATGCAAACCGGAAGTAGCCAAAAGTGCAAGGTTACTGGCCCTTAATATTTGGATTTAGATTTAGAACATTAAATTTTAGAATTTATTAACCCCCATATAAAAGCTCAAAAGGAAAGGCTAGAAACCTTTCACTTCCTTGGATGGAACCTTAAATTAATTGCACTATAACAGATTGGGATGTGTCCCCTGAGTCTTCTCAACTGACCTGGCAAATATTGGCGTGTTGACCCAAACAGATGGCACGCAGAAAAGCACAACTGCTGCTACTACGACTAATAGCTCTCTCGTTTGACTATGTGTGCACTGGCCATATGAGGATATCCCTTAAACAGACGTGAAATAACAATAATTTTCAAATTCATTATACTTCAATATTTTATAATTCCATACTAAAAGAAAAATAAAAACGCCTATATTTATTAATTTTTATCTGACTATGGATTTTCTGGAAAATTTTCATTAGTATAAACTCATAAACAGTTGGGACAGCCCGACCATAGTAATTAAGTTACAGTAATTTAAGTTTGTGATAAAACTGCATTTTTTTAAAAACAATATATTATACATTCTAAAGAATCAAGAGAGAGCTAAAAATTTCATTAAATGACTGACAGCACTGATAACGAGTATAACTTAAAACTGTTGTTAATAGATTTTAATATATAGTGTATATATAATAAATACGTTTTCGTAAGTTCTTCATGAGCCATAATAAAGCCTGCATGTGTTATATATGATATTATAAACGTATGAACACAAATAAAGAATTTAAATTTTTAGTAAATATTATTATGTATTCACAACCATATTTTCATACATAGTAATGTTTATAAATTACTGTTTAGTATGAAGATGAGGAGTTGTGAAATACGACGAAGTAAGTTAGTGCATGCTGCACCATCCACGGTGGCTTCGCAATATGATCGTTCTTGACCGTGGTTGACAGCAGTCACAGACGGTCGACCAGTATAGGTATAATAGTATAGACAACAAGCCAGCCACATCACGGTATCACGTGCATAATAAATGCGAGCATGCAAATCACAAGGTAGAAAGGATCATTGATATTACACAGCCTATAGTTTTATGACTGCAATGGTGCGCACATGTCTTGCTTCTAAAGTGATATGAGGACACTGACAATATCCTTGAGTCATACCATGCACATAAGTCTTAATGCTATAAGACCACCCACACAAAAGATAATATGAACCTGTTTTAGTATATAGTATAAAATAAAAAAAAATTATTTAATATTATTATAATTTATTTTATAATTGAAAGTATATATAAAGTTAAAAATGTTAATTATATTCAATAATACATTATAATAATTCCCTCACCTTATTGTGTTTATTACCTGCATAATATTGTACATAAATAATTATATACTTTAATTTTATGATGCAGGTATTATTTATTAATTTATTTATTACCAGCGCAGGTTATTACTTCACAAAAAAATTTTTTTTTCGCTGTAACTTTTGCTTTGGAAAATATAAATGATTATTTTTTTATACTGCAGATTAAAAAATATATATCAAAGTTACACTATAAAAATTATATACTAAAAAAACAAAACAATTTTATGAACATTTGCATCTCCAATGGAGTATTGTCCTCAATTTTTTTATTGCAGAAATGGATAGAGGGTGCAAAATTATGCTACCCTGATTTTTTTCAGATTTTTTTGAGACCTGGAACTATTTTTAATAAATTATTGAAAGTCCTTTTTGTGACGTCACGCGGCGGCAAGTCCTATCTTTTTCTTAAGGAGCGGCGTCTCGTGACGTCACGAAAAGGACTTTCAAAATTTTTTTAAAAATAGTTCCCGGGCTCTAAAAAATCTGAAAAAAATCAGGGTAGCATAACTTTGCACCCTCTATCCATTTCTGCAATAAAAAAAATTGAGGACAATACTCTATTATGTGAAAAATAACTTTTTTGATTCATTTTGCGAGGCAAAAGCACTTGCGTGGTTCTAACAACAGTCTTTAAATAAATTAAACTTTTTTCTATAAATTTTATTAAATTTGAATACAAAAAATATAATATTGTATATTACATTTTAAGAGTATTATTTTATTATAATATATTATATTTCCAAATAATGTTCAGATGGTTTCACTTCAGTTTTAAAGGAGGGGAACCGCTTCAGCTTTTATATTTTTAATGTTTTATAAATAATGTCAAACTTACTTGTGCACCAAAAAAATAGTCACCACCCTCCTCCTTCTACCAGTACAGCAGCTGACATTTAAAAAGCGCGCCGAAGAAAATTGGGGCATATGACGTCAAGATCAACGATTGGTTGCGCTTGACCTATCATGGCGCTTTACGTCATAAGCCCCAATTTTTTTTGGTGCACTTTTTGAAAATCAACTGCTGAAATGGTGGAAGGAGGGGGGTGGTGACTATTTTTTTGGTGCACAAGTAAGTTTGACATTATTTATAAAACATTAAAAATATAAAAGCTGAAGCGGTTCCCCTCCTTTAATACAGGCTTCCTATTTTCAGAAATCGGCATTCAATTCAATCAATGAATTCTATTTAAACCTTCTTTGTGGCTTTTGGAGCGCGGTGTGTTTAACTTAAACGAGAGTGGGTTACTGAAAATTATTATTATCCAGGGTATATAGTAATTAATTACCACCTCATCTTCATGCAGGTGTTGTAATGCCTACAGCCTGTATTGTATGTATGCAGGTGGCTATATGTTCTCAAACAAGGCAAAAATTAATCAAGAAAATGATATTATGACTTTAAATTTTCACGAGAATTATAATACACTCAAATAAGTAATAGGTGTCAGCATTGTTATGAGAATACCTCGCTTTCATGTTAGGCAACTTGTTCAGCATTGAAGTGGAGCGGAATACATACATGTCAGGAGAAACCTTCCAGTCTTTTGTCTCATTGGTGCTGAACACGTTTTCTGACGTCACAGTTATGATGTGATCCGGTATAAAACCGACACTTTAATTTATTTATTTTTTATTATTTCACACGATACACAAATACAGATATGCAAAATATAAAAACACAATGTAGAGTGTGGATAACATATACATGCATATTGTCCGATAACTTATCCGTGTCTTTCACTTAATTCCCATCACACATTAACATTAGCATGCATGAAGATAATTAGATTTGTTCAGCAGAGGGACATAACAATTAATTGATTGGTCACGTGACGTTGTTTTGAAAATGACCATCACTGCCAAGGTCACTCGTGCATGGAATGTGATTGTAGCCTGTGGAGAAAATGCAAGTAGCTACCATCGCTGACCTCATCTTGCACATGCATGCAGTAATTAAAATTTCTATTACAATTAAATTAAAAGTTGTTGTAATAAACTTTATTTCTACATGGAATTGTTGCTAAACTTAATTACATAAAATTATAAATATTTAATGTTATATTGCATAATTTTTTTCATGATTAACGCATAATTAATGTTTTCAAAGTTGAGTGGGATACTCAATATCAATGCAATTAACGTGAATATTCTCGAACGAAATGACCGATGGGGGCGCTGTCTGCAGAGTGATGACGTCACAAAATGGCGGACGTAATGCGGCTCGAAAGAAATATGGAGTATGAAAAGCAGGTTAATAATTTGATAATGTGCGATTAGAAGCTTACATAAAAACGTAAAATTTGACGCACCAGCTGTCAAATTAAATTCAGGGGCTTTACAATATTATTGGAGCCAATCGCACCCCTTTCAGCCTTTTCAGGGGTGTTTTTTTTCCCCCATAGGAAATACGAAAAGTTTTTCCAATGAATATGACCGAGATGTAACAATTTGAAAATTTATAAGAATTTTATGGAGAAAACTTCATACAATAGGTAATTAATTTACACCTTTGAAATAATTAATTAATACAGATTCATTACCACACCCCCGTGGCACCACCTCTACCACGCACACCCCTGGAGTGCTACCCGGCCGTACCCCGTTATTCAGACCTATTAGTATTTTCCACTTTTTTTAATAAACGACCTAAAATTATAGAACTTAATTTTCAAGGGGTTATCAACCCTCCTGAACTAAGAAATAATTTTAGATTTTCACCCCGACGCACCCTTGAGTGTTAGATAACTACCCCTAAAACCCATTTCCTTAAAAATTGTGCTAAAATTATGAAATTAATTTTCAAGGGGTAATCGACCCTCCTAAACTAGGAAATAATTTTAGATTTTCTCCCCGACGCACCCCTGAGGGTGGAGAACTACCCCTAAAATCCACTTTCCTTAAAAATTGTGCTAAAATTATGAAATTAATTTTCAAGGGGTAATCGACCTTCCTAAATTAGAAAAAAATATTATATTTTCTCCCTGACGCACCCCTGAGGGTGGAAACCTACCCCTAAAATCCACTTTCCTTAAAAATTGTGCTAAAATTATGAAATTTATTTTCAAGGGGTAATCGACCCTACTGAAGTCGGAAATAATTTTAAATTTTCTCCCCGACGCACCCCTGAGGGTGGAGAACTACCCCTAAAATCCACTTTCCTTAAAAATTGTGCTAAAATTATGAAATTAATTTTCAAGGGGTAATTGACCCTACTGAAGTTAGAAATAATTTTAAATTTTCTCCCTGACGCACCCCTGAGGGTGGAGACCTACCCCTAAAATCCACTTTCCTTAAAAATTGTGTTAAAATTATGAAATTAATTTTCAAGAGGTATTGACCCTCCTGAACTCGGAAATAATTTTAAATTTTCTTCCCGACGCACCCCTGAGGGTGGAAAACTACCCCGATAATAAATTTTCCTTAAAAAATATGCTAGATTTATGAAATTAATTTTCAAGGGGTAATCGACCCTACTGAAGTCGGAAATAATTTTAGATTTTCTCTCCGACGCAACTCTGAGGGTGGAGAACTACCCCTAAAATCCACTTTCCTTAAAAATTGTGCTAAAATTATGAAATTAATTTTCAAGGGGTAATCGACCCTACTGAAGTCGGAAATAATTTTAGATTTTCTCTCCGACGCAACCCTGAGGGTAAACGGCTACCCACCGTATCCTTCTTTCTTAATAATCGAGTTGAAATTGTGAATTAAATTTTTTTCGGGATTTATCGTAATTTTTCATAGAAAAAAATATATCAGACTCGCCTCTTTACTTGCAGTATGATGATGGATGTCCACCGTTATAATAATTACATGGCGTGAAGGCTCATGTTGGGGTCTGCACTCTGCCCAATGAGGCTATGTGTGACTTTAATTAACAACTGAGGTGTGACCATCAATTCCACATAACGTCTATCACTTTCAGCTCGTCAATGGTCTCAAATCTCTTTCTGAAGCAAAAGGTTTACAAGAAGAGATTTGAGACCAATTGACGAACAGAAAGTGGAGATAAGACGTTGCATGGAATTGGTCACAACCAAGATGTTAGAGGCCATGCACCTACACACATAGCCTCGTTGAGCGGACCAACATGTGCCATCACGCCAATTAACGGTGCTGAACACATTGAGTGAAACCATCATCATACTGCAAGTGAAAAAGTGAGTCTGGGATACTTTTTCTCTGAAAAATTTCGATAAATCCCGAATAAAAATTTATTTCACAATTTCAACTCGATTATTAAGAAAGAAGGATATGGTGGGTAGCCGTTGACCCTCAGGGTTGCATCGGGGAAAAAGTCTAAATTTATTTCCGAGTTTCAGAGGGGTTAATAAACACTTGAAAATTTAATTTTTTTATTTTAGCACAATTATTAAGGAAAATGGATTTTAGGGGTAGGTTTCCACCCTCAGATGTACGTCGGGAAGAAAGTCTAAAATTATTTCCGACTTCAGTGTAGGGTCGAGTACCCCTTGAAAATTAATTTCATAATTTTAGCACAATTTTTAAGGAAAATTGATTTACGGGGTAGTTCTCCACCTTCAGGGGTGCGCCGGGGAGAAAATCTACAATTATTTCCGAGTTCAGGAGGGTCACTTACCTCTTGAAAATTAATTTCATAATTTTAGCACAAGGTTTAAAGAAGATTGTTTTTCGGGGTAGTTCTCCACCCTCAGGGGTGCGTCGGGGAGAAAATCTAAAATTATTTCCGAGTTCAGTAGGGTCAATTGCCCCTTGAAAATTAATTTCACAATTTTAGCACAATTTTTAAGGAAAATTGTTTTTCGGGGTAGTTCTCCACCCTCAGGGGTGCGTCGGGGAGAAAATCTAAAAAAATTTCCGAGTTCAAGAAGGTTGATTACCCCTTGAAAATTAATTTCATAATTTTAGCACAATTTTTAAGGAAGATTGTTTTTCGGGGTAGCTCTCCACCCTCAGGGGTGCGTCGGGGAGAAAATCTAAAATTATTTCCGAGTTCAGTAGGGTCGATTGCCCCTTGAAAATTATTTTCATAATTTTAGCACAATTTTAAAGAAAGATTGTTTTTCGGGGTAGTTCTCCACCCTCAGGGGTGCGTCGGGGAGAAAATCTAAAATTATTTCCAAGTTTTTAGGAGGGTCGATTACACCTTGAAAGTTAATTTCATAATTTTATCCCAATCAGTAAGAAAAATTAACAATAATTTAATATCATATGGATCGACATATACATTTTATGCATATATACCACGCGCCGCGCGCAAGACTCTATTTAAAGCAAATGACACGGTGTATGGTCACATTTATCTGTTATTTTATTTATTAAGACTAATATTTAACTTTATTATGATAATTAAAAATTTGCAAGTGGATAATATTATATAATCACGTAAATTAACTCAGGAATGGTATGTTGTTCCTATACTGTTATGAACAGCTAGCCGCATTCTAGTAGTTCACACTTTTGGCCGCTAGAGGGCTGAATTTGGTTGCGTTCGCGAATATGAACGATGGTGGGTGGGCAGATATTATAATATACGCGTATTCGTATATATAATGCGCTAAAATTTTGTATGAAGGACAATAATTTTCTAATATACAACTCGTATTATAATATATAAGTAAAAAAAAAAAAAAAAAGTTTTATAATAATACAGTACATTACATGTCATTGAAAAATATACATGCTTATATATTTAAAAATTGATGACCAATACGTCATATATTATTATAATATATGACTCATTGTATAGTTTTTATATGGTTAATTTTATTTGAATAATAAAATTTAAGATTATAAAATGACTTTACAATTTTTTTATTTTTAAATAAAATATGTTTGTTACTTTTTTTTTATTTGAGCTAGCATTCTATAGTAAAAAAAATATAGGAGTGGATGTGGTGTGATAGAGAGAGAGAAGAGAGAGAGAGAGAGAGAGAGAGAGGAGGGAAGGAGGAATGGAGTATCTTGTAATATTATGAATGGAAGGATGGTCCAGCCACAGCATCAGCATCACTCGAGCTAAGCGAGAAGTAAAGATAGAAAGAATAATAATAAAAAAAAAAAAATCAATGAACAAAGAGTTTTGGTGTGAGACGGCCAGTGTGTGGCCCGAGGGTCTCGAGAGCTCCACCGTGACACGCCGTGACACTGGCCGTGCCGTCACGTGTTCCTCTGCACGCCGCCGCGTCGCACGTGGCGTACCTGGCAACAGACGCGAGCGGGGAGCCACAAGCCACAGCCAAGCGTCGTCAGGTTCAGCTATAGAGAGAGAGAGTTGCGAGACAAGTCTGTAATATATATGCAAGAACGTATGTACTCAAGGTATATATATGTATGTATTTTATGTATGTATATAAAAGGTAGTTGGAAGGCGGGACTGAAAAGAATTATAAAGAAAGAAAGAGAAGTAGGGAGCCATACTACGAGAAAGGTTGGCTTCAAATACTAAAATAAAAAGAAGGGGGATGTGACATCTTTGCGAAACCACGCCCATTAAGTACTGGATAATCCAATCAGCCCTAAGCTTTGACATAAAAAAATATATATTATATTATATATAAAAAAACATCTATATACAATACACCTGCTTTAATACTACTTGTTTTCATTGTATAAACTTTTTTTTTTTTTTTCAATAAATTGTTATTCAAGTGATTCCTTCATGAATAAAATATTCTTCATTTTGTCCATGCTTGGTGCTCAGATCATCAGCAAGCATCGGATCTACATTGCCGGTGCTGAATGACCACACACAGACTTGCAAACTTAGAAGGATTTTGAAGAACGGTAATAATGTTAATTTTGCTCATTTATAGTGTCAACTTCATGAAATGTTACATATACACCATAAGACGTTAATAAATTCAAACTGGTCACTAAATTTAACTCAACATAGTATACTTACTATATATTATACATATTAAGCTTAAGATGACATAACTGTGTATTTCATAAGGCTAATATGTCGCACATTAAAGTACTGGAATATATTATATAACTAATGTAATAAATTATGATATACTTAACGTATCTAATTCAAGTGACAATTGATTTAAATGTAAATTTAAAAAGTATTATGAGTAGTTATAAATAAATAAAAAAAAATATTAATTTAAATTGTCAAAACGTGGATGTAAATCAGGATTGAGATTTAGGCAATATAATACAGTCAGTGTTAAAAACCAGGAACATTTAACAGCTATAGATTACCATGTATGACATTTACTGGCGTTAAAGTCTCCTATCCCCTTTTAAAGCATCTATAATAAAACTTCATCATTTTTGTATTTATAGGCTTTAAAAAAAAATCGAAAAATTGGGATATTGCAATTACCTTGCGTAATAAAACAGAAATTCAGCAACATGTAAATGAAAATAAAAATTGTATTGTTAGTTAATTATTACAATGAACGAACACATTTTTTTAATTTTTGTAGAAACTGTATATTAGTACTTCGAATGAAATAAGAAATAATAAGAAATTTATTAGTCCATCATAATAGACAAGTCAATAGTATACAGTATAATACATATTATAATTTAAATATACTTAATAATATTTTACTATAAATTAAGTAAAATGTTGAATCAAATGATTTTTTTATTATCGAATCTTAATAAAATATATTAAGATATACCACTTATACTCGGTACACATTTTAGAAATAATATGTATTTTAAGTTATTTTAACATATATAAATACAAAACTTATATATATATATTATAGGAAAGGTTCTTTTATATAAATAATTAACATTAAAATAAAGAAACATATTAAATACGACATTGAAATATACAAAAGGATTATTACTTTCTATTGTATTTTTATGAATGAAGAAGAGCGATCGATCTTTATGGTGTTTGAGCGGCATGGGTCCGTCCTGTCTGGCAATCGGTCCTGGGCAGCAGCAGGTCCGTCCTTGCTGTGGTGTGACGGGCAACACGCGCCGTGCCCAACAAAACCGCCCTACCCTGCTGCATGTGCGTGCAGTCTGCATGGCAGGCAGGCCCAGCTGAGGTTAGCGTGCGACATGCGTGCGTGTGCCATCAGCCAAGCACACCCGCCCGCCCGCCGTCCGCCGTCGTCTCACGTTGCTCTCCATTCATGACCCCCGCTGCTGCTACTGCTGGATATTACCTACCTTGTTGCCTAGACGGTATACATACTCGCGGTGTAATGTTTCACTGTATATGAGCTAGGAGGATACAATGATGGCCACTCGAAACAATACGTATATAATAGTGTACTGCACACATTTGTTGGTATAATTTTGTTGTAGGAAGTTGACATATATCCTCCAAAATAATACTTATTATCCAGTGTCCAGTTTTATGATTTTTTCATGCTTTATTTCATTCAGTCTTATGTTGACTGCGTATAATATATAGTATAGTTGAATAAAATTTTATAATATATAGCGATAGTATTTTAATTAATAGATTGATCTTTGAAGTTTGAATATTGATATTATCGGATTTTAAATATATATAATCCATGAACTAAAAATTTAGACGTAATGATATGTACTTGTGGATTTTACTGTATGTACTATAAAGTAAAATATAAGAGAGAGATTAAGAGAAGTCATCATGGCATTATGAAAAATTGGTGCCATCATTTTGAACGCCTAGAGATGAGGATAACAAATAACCCTCCTTGGTTTTTAAACAATGTAAAAGTGTTGGATATCTCTCTCTCTCTCTCTCTCTCTCTCTCTCTCTCTCTCTCTCTCTCTCTCTCTCTCTCTCTCTCTCTTTCTCTCTCTCTCTCTCTCTCTCTCTCGTCTATAGCTGCATGCAGTCTTCCTTCACATTTGGAAGTTGAAATTGTGTTGCTTCTCGTACGGCAGGCAGTTATAGATAAAGAGATTTGATTACCACCGGTGCTGGTTGGTTATATAGTTGTGTGGGTGTGAGGAATGGATCAAGATAGCAAAAATGATTATTAAAAATGTAACCTCATCCGTCATAAGTTTTATTGTCTTAATAGCTTTCAAAGTCTATTTCATATGAAATTAATTCTATACACTTTTATGACTCGTGTATATAAATTAGATGATGTTGGAGTGAATTTGTTTATATGAGACGTCTCTGTTTACGAGAGAATAACTATATATTATTAGTTAGTTTGATTTTCTCATGGTAAAAAAATATACACTTTATATTACATTAAATAAACCGAATTATTCTGATTTTTTATAGTTTCATTAGCGTTCGCTATTCTTGAATCAATGCAATTATTATGTATATTCGTATTATGCAGCATTTCAATTTTAAAAAATAAACAAAATAATATATATTTATTATAATGTGATTTATTTTGTTATCAATTTTAAGAAACTAGGAGTTTTTTTTTTTTTTATCATGGAATGCACTTCTTGAAGTTCAAGGCAGGGATATAAGGGAGAGAAAGGATTAAGCCCCAGCATTTACTAATTAAGGTGAGACTGAGGGAACCGTGGAAAATCTGTCAAAATGACACCTTAGTCTATACCTTTTATCAGTGCCATGCATGGGTCAAAATGAAATCCAAAGTCTGGGCAATCACATACGAGTACAATGGGGTACTGACCGGTATTTGAGCTAGCAATACTGGTAAAAAGTACTGTGCATTCTATGAAGAACGAGCCCTATTACAGCATTCTACGACAATTTGCTGATTTTATATGAATTTTTAAAACTTTTTTTGGTGACGTCATACCATTGAAACTTGGGATCCGGAGAACTCGGAGCGCGGTCAACTGGGAGCCGGACAGCTCGGAGCCAAACGTGTTTCTAGGACAACTCGGAGCACGGACAGCTCGGAGCGCGGACATCCTGGAGCCAAGGCAGGACAACTCGGAGCACGGACAGCTCGGAGCGCGGACATCCTGGAGCCAAGGCAGGACAACTCGGAGCACGGACAGCTCGGAGCGCGGACATCCTGGAGCCAAGGAAGGACAACTCGGAGCACGGACAGTTCGGAGCGCGGACATCCTGGAGCCTAGCTAGGACAACTCGGAGCACGGACAGCTCGGACATCCTGGAGCCTAGCTAGGACAACTCGGGGCACCGTTTTATTTAAATTACAATTAATGAATTTTTATTTCAAAATAAAAATTGATGTATGCCGAGAATGTATCGTTAATCGTAACATTTTTTGTTATATTACTTATATTTATTACGTATGTACAAAAAAATTATCAAGTTTTCTGATCTGATGTATCTGATAAGAGATAATCCAAAAATTATATCATGAATTATTATTATATGATTAAATTTCTGCAAATTAATATTATACAACTTTTTTTTTTCTGCCAAAAAGATTTCATTTTGTTATATTTGCATGCTTTTAAACTTTTAACTTTTAAATATATTATGCAATATTGATTTTATAAAAAAAGAAAAATAATGAATTGATCTTATTGACTTATCTAAAATATTTACAGAAATTATCTATCTACTTTTTAGTCTCCTTTCTCAAAGTTTACCAACTTAAATTCATTTTTAAGTTTCTTGTATATCTAAATTTAGTAATTAAATAATACAGCACAAAGATTTTATCAAAACTGTGTACTTTATTATTTCACATAATATTATATTAGATTATTAAAATGATTCCTAACTTATGTAATGTCATTTACTATAAACAAAAGTATTCACAAAGTTCAATTAACAATGATCATCATGGGAAATTCATGATATAATTTTTGGATTATCTCTTATCAGATACATCAGATCAGGAAACTTGATAATTTTTTTGTACATACGTAATAAATATAAGTAATATAACAAAAAATGTTACGATTAACGATACATTCTCGGCATACATCAATTTTTATTTTAAAATAAAAATTCATTAATCGTAATTTAAATAAAACGGTGCCCCGAGTTGTCCTAGCTAGGCTCCAGGATGTCCGAGCTGTCCGTGCTCCGAGTTGTCCTAGCTAGGCTCCAGGATGTCCGCGCTCCGAGCTGTCCGTGCTCCGAGTTGTCCTGCCTTGGCTCCAGGATGTCCGCGCTCCGAGCTGTCCATGCTCCGAGTTGTCCTGCCTTGGCTCCAGGATGTCCGCGCTCCGAGCTGTCCGTGCTCCGAGTTGTCCTGCCTTGGCTCCAGGATGTCCGCGCTTCGAGCTGTCCGTGCTCCGAGTTGTCCTGCCTTGGCTCCAGGATGTCCGCGCTCCGAGCTGTCCGTGCTCCGAGTTGTCCTAGAAACACGTTTGGCTCCGAGCTGTCCGGCTCCCAGTTGACCACGCTCCGAGTTGTCCGGGAACCTTGAAACTTAAATGGGAAAATGCATCAGTTAACATTGCTAAAATGAAAAGTTATTGAGGTAGGAATTTGAAACCTTCATTATCGTGATTCTAGCATCTAAAAACCTTGCAAATGAAGTTTTGGTTACATTTCAATATGAAGTATGGGATTTGGCAATGTTAACCGATCTATTTTCCCATTTAAGATTCAATGGTATGACGTCATTTTTTAGAGGTTTCAAAAATTCATATAAAATCAGGAAATTGTCGTAGAATGCTGTAATAGGGCTTGTTCTTCATGAAATTCTCGTGCCTTTTAAAGCGTTGACAAAAACTTTAAACTTTTTTTTTGGTCAGTACCCCATTAAGCAATATGAATTTATTCCAGGAAGGGAGCATCATAATAATATAAAGTATACGACTGATCAATGCATTTTGCTATGCTCTATATACTCACAATTAGTTAATGTGTAATTTTAAAAAAATCGAATATATAAATAAAACTTTTTTTAAACATTAAATGTAAAGCCACTATTACACGATACAATTTTTCTAACTATTGCATACAATTTTTTCTTACAAGAAAAGTTGAACCCCATTTATTTGTATGGAGATGAAATTTTCTTGCAAGGAAAACTTGTATGCAAAATTGTATGGTGTAATATAGGCTTAAGATATTAATATTATTAATTAATAATTATATATAAATGAAGAGGGGGCATGTTATACAACATCGTCAAGCATGAATCGGACCAATATCATACATCATACACATGCAGTTTAACAGGAATTCATTATTCTCTTATGAAAATTATCAATTTTTCAATAAATATTTCAATTCAACGAGTTTTTTTTTTATATATATATATATAATGCATGTGTTGTAATTGTAATATTATAAATTTTCTTCTTTCACTTGGAGTTATTTTTCTGATTTAATTTTCTTGGACATAGGGAATTGTTTGGAAAATGACGTCACCGAGGTGTTAATAATTATATTTTAGCATGTACATTAAAAGGAAGGATATAATATATAAGAACACCTTGCCTTGGTGACTAAAATTTCATAAAAAGTAATACCAAAAGAAGTTTTCATAACGGTGTACAGCACACAAAAAATCCGAAAATGTTTCTTTTACTAATATAATATAATTTTATAACTATATTATATAAATAAATATTTATTCATTCAATTAATTTATATTAAATAATTAAGTGTCTAAGCAATACAAATAATTAATTCAGTCATTCAGTATGAGATTTTCTGATGAAAAAAGAATTGCTATTATAAAGTTTCTTATACTTTGTGTAATTGTTTGAGTACTTATTAATTTACACACACACAAAATCAAATTTTTAATATTAAATGGGTAATCACTATTCACAGAGTATCAAAATTACAAAGACTGTATTACAGTATACTGCCCAGTAAAAAATTCTTGTCAAAAATACATTTAATTTTAGACTAGATTTTTTAAGACTTGAAAAATTATGATCTAAAATAATGACTAAAATTAAGCTTTAAAAAATTTGGTCTTAAATGTATAGCCTTAAAATTTTTGAGCACACTATTAAATACTAGTATTAAATATATTAAGTTGTATTAAAATTTTGATTAATATAATACAAAAATTTTTTCTTTATAAGTATAACTAATTAATTAAAAATAAATTTTCCTGGACATACATTCTTTTTACTTGTGCAAACATGGTCACATCAAACCAAAAGAAGTACCTCCAGCGAGAATGTAAACATGTTACCATGTGGCAGTCAAGAAAGCAGAAGTAACAACAAGCAAGCAATGTTAGTTCAGAGAGGATTACCAATACTCTTGTCCAGCAAGCGTGCATGTGTACTAGGCTCTATACACAATCGAGTCATCACCTAACTAAACTTCACTTCACGCAAGTTTGCAATCAAATCAATGTGTAAATAACTAATTATTATCATTAATACATCTCAATTTAATATTTAATACATTTTATAATTCATTTATAATACATTTTATTTATAATTTATAATTTAATATAAATATTTTTATTATTAATTTTATTATGACATCATACTAAAGTTTCTTAAAACATTGTATTGTATACTTGTTTATTAGCTCCCCCTGTTTTCTTGTGTACAGAAGTTAAGGTTTAAGCAAAGACATAGACGACAACGACGCGAGCGAGCAAACCAGCCAGCGAGAAGGTACCGGTACCACAACAGGTAAGCTAGGTTACGGGCCAGCTGCAGTATATAGCAAGTTTGTCAGTTTTTCTATATACACTTGCCTGTTATACTTTGTGGTCCTCTTCGCCTTGGTGAACAAACGGTGCTCTCTTGGTAATGTTAGTCCAGTATAATCCCCCACCCCCACTCAACCCTCCTCCTCCACCTCCTCCTTCTTCTTCTTCCAATTTCTTGTCTCCGAAGCAACAGAAAGAGAGAAACTTGGTGCTGAAACAGTAATTAGAATTTATTATCCTCATTAGCTGAGCTTGTTTCACGCGCAAAGCCCCCTTTCTTTTTCCTTTAGGGAAGGACGAATGATAGTGTAAAATGTATATATATATATATATATATATATATATATATATATATATATATATATAAGGAAGGACCGATGGATGGACAGACAGACGAGCTTTCAGCATTTCAAACTTGATTTAATTAGCTAACGTCACTTCTTTTGTTAATTATGAACATTAGCTTGAGCTTTAATGTAGTTATACATATATATATATATAATATATATACTATGTATATATGTAATGTAAGTATAAGCTATAATAATATGCTACTGAACTTGTTATAGTACTATATGTGATAAAATATATACACAGTAAATAGAATGTTTTAAAGTTATGTAAAATATATGCAGTGTGAAGAATATTTTATTATTAATTGGAAGATAAAAATAAAAAAAAGATAATTTAATGCAAATAAAAAAGTACAAAAAAAAACATGAAAATTTTTTGTGTGTGTTAAAAAGTTTGGACCAACTTTAGGTGTCAAAAGTTAAATTACAAAAGACAATGGATTTTCCAAAACAGAGTGAGAGAGTGAAATATATTATATATATAAAATAAAAATATATAGAATACATATATATATATAAACTAAACCTGTTGGGTGAGTTAGTTGTACGTACGTATATTTGTTGGTGTAGAGTCCACACCTTTTCAGTAATTCAAGCATCAGTTTTTGTGTGTGGAGCCATTGTTCCAGCGTGACCCAACGGGCTGAGAGGCCACCAAAGAGCATCATCATGTGATTGGCTAGTACCGACCACATTGTAATAACTTAATTGACTGTAATCTCCTCCTAATGATTTTCATTCACGCCGGAAACACTGAATCTTACACATACACAAAATAAAACAAAATATACGATTATAAAAATGATTTGGCTTTGTTTTCCTTGTTCGTGATATCATTGTTTTCTATTTAAATTTTCTTTTATAATCTAAATTTATATAATTAAAAATATCTACTTTTAATTATGGTACTTCTTAAAACAATAAAAATACTCTCTCAGCCGCTGGTGGCTGTGTTTTACATTTATAAATAATCAATAAAGAATTACCACTAATAGAGTATTGACCTCAAATTTTTTTATTGCAGAAATGGATAGAGTGTGTAAAAAGTAATGCTACCCTGATTTTTTTCAGATTTTTTAGAGCCCGGGAACTATTTTTAAAAAATTATTGAAAGTCCTTTTTGTGACGTCACGAGGTGGCAAGTCCTATCTTTTTCTTAATTAGCGGCGTCTCGTGACGTCACAAAAAGAACTTTCAATAATTTTTTAAAAATAGTTCCCGAGCTCTAAAAAATCTGAAAAAAAATCAGGGTAGCACAACTTTGCACCCTCTATCCATTTCTGCAATAAAAAAAAATTGAGGTCGATATACTCCATTGGAATATCTAATGGGAAAAAAAATGCGTATAAAAATTCGTTAAAATAATGTATAGAGCACACGTCACATAAAATATAGAAAACACTCCATAACAACGTTTTACATAATTTAGTTTACAGAACGTAAATTACGGTACTGTAATAAACACCAAACATTTTACCCACAATTTAATTTTTATTGGAAATTCAAAACGATTAAATTTCATTTACGCTCTTTGATGCCAGCTAATAAAGCTGCAATATAACACTAAACTTGTTTCTTTCATTATCATAGTTATTACCTTATATATTAGATAGTTATATATAAATTGTTAAGTTCTCACCTACAACTATTAACTAGGTATGTTAATTGTACACGATTGCTAAAAATTGATGAAGTCGAGGAAGCTTCCTCCTGCTTCTAGTACAGTACTTCATCCTGCAAGATTCTTGCCCAGGACCATCCTGGCACTCTATTTGATGCTACTATTTCGTAATAATATTCATAATATCAGGGTATAACATATATTATAAAAATATGAGGGTATTTTCAAGCACCAAATTTAGACTTCATGTCAAATTTTTAGCATTATTTAGTATACTCGATTTAATACCCCAAATTTTTTTGTATTTTAGGTTACAATCAATGTAAAATATTTTTAAGTTTTTATGACGTTACATTTTTTCAACTGACGAGGCTTCTACAGGACACCACTAATATTTGCTGTTGTCAGCGCTATAAATATTTATTTTGGTACTGTTCATTAATTCAAAGAAGCATTTAATTATTTTAATTCATTACATCAGGTGCATTGCTATTTTCAAGCATGAAGCTCGTGAAGCATTGACGATACTACTGCAGGTCATCACTATATATATGTATATTACTTGATGATACTGCCACCTCGACGGCCCGTCTCTAGCGAGGCGGTACACCGGAACTGCGCACGTGCTGGGCAATGGAGCAACTTTTTTTGTGGCAGTACTGTGTGAAAAATCAGTGAAAGAGCTGCTATATATATAATACGAGATAGGAACAAACAGCTCTGACATTCCCCGCTCTGTTGACGCTACTATGTATACCTTCAATATTATGTAGCAATATTACTGACTGCATGCAATATACATCATACTGTGTGTTGGTAAGCAGGATCTCCGCCTAATTTTTGACCTTCTCATACTATACGGGATGCCTAATAAATAAGTCCTTCAGATATAAAAACAAAATCAACTTGAAAAATAACATTATTAATACACAAAATAGTTATAATACGGTACTGCATTTTTATTAATATTACATATTTTTAATATTTATATACCTCAACTAACTGAGATCTCGCAACTCTTGTTCTAGCCTTTTTGAGTTTTAGTAATAAAAATCGCACATATCGTGATTTTGAGGCCAATTTGTCTAATCACTTTTTGAAAAAAATAAAAAAAAAAACGCAGAAATTTAAAATACAAGACATCATGAACTTCTGACTTATGAACAGAAAATAAAACTAGTGGACCAGTTGCGAGATAAATTTTTCTTGATCTTCTTTAAACAAGCTATAGTTCAATTTTTTTGCAACGTATTGGACAGAAAATAATATTAGCTATACATTTTTCATCAATCTGTGCAAAAAATTGTAAATTGCCTTACCCTCGCCATTTAAGTCGAATAAATAAAAAAAAAATAAATAAATAAAAAAAAAATAAATAAAAATAAATAAAATATTATATATAAATAAATGAAATGTTTGTTTAATTATATCTGAATGTATTATGTAATTCAGTATTTAGAATTTACGTGTGCATGTTAATTTAATTTTGTCTATATATTTAAATATACATATATTATGTTTATATGCATGACATATAATATTAACATTATATTATAGGTAATGGGGCTACCTTAACCAGTAGTTTGCATTATTAGATATAATAAATATAGGTCTGTTCGTAAATACATAATCGATTCGGATCTTTAGTCTCTATTTATTTACGAACAGAAGAACTATTGTCTCAAAGTTTAAGTTTAATTCTTTTTGATTTTTCTTTTCATATTCAAATTAACCGTTAAGTCAAATTAAATAAACTAGTTTAAAACAATAAATTATCATTCTTATCAAAATGTTTTATTATAATAATAATTTATGATATAAAATATTAATATTTTTTTAAGAATGAATTATTACGTTTCCGGGAACACAATGTTGAGGGCCAGCTTCTACCTCTCATCATAACTATCGACACGGTTGCTTGTATAAAATATTCTGATACATGGCTTGGGAACAACAGAGTTAATTCTTATGATTATAATACATTATGTGGTGTGAATTGTATGGAAAGAATACCATAGAATGCTTTATAAAAGGGGGTGATGGCAAGTTTTACTTGGGTGGCCCATAACCTATCATGACCTTTAGGTCTAATAAAATTGCAGCTTACAAAAAAATAATAAAATAAAAAGAAGAAGAGAAAAAAATGCCCCAGGTAAAAAATGGTGCAATTTTTATTATTATTTTTTTTTAAGTTGTCTTGTCTTAAAATTATGTTTTAATAAAAATATATTAATTTCTTTATATATATACATAAAAAAATAAGTTTTCTCTCCAAATTTCTATCAATTTTCTTGTTAAAAAGATAATTTACATACATTTATCATTACTTACTTATATTCATTTATATATTATAATATGATTTAATATTAATATCCTTGATAAATTATTAGACATTATATCAGTCTTTAAAAGATACAGGTAAAATTTTATTTCTTTCAAGACAATTTTTACTGTCTGTAACCTTAATGAAGTTTAAATTACCCATTCGTGGGGGTGGTCCTTAATGTGATTCAAAAAGGTATTGCATCTTACTTTTTGCGTGTCCTACACGCGTCTATCCCTCTCTCATATTAAATATATCTTCATTTTATAATATAATATATATTTTTTTATCCTAAGGCACCATCAACAATCACTTATGGCATGTTGTTGCAAATTAGGATATAACCATTACCTTTGTAAAATGATTCTTTAACAGTCATAAGGTCACACGTGATTTTTTTAGGGAGTTAAGAAATAAAAATACCCTAAACATTTTTTTTTGGTGTGAATTACAAATAGAAAAAAAAAAACATTAAAAGAATTCTTCCAGTGGTAAATCCTTAGAAGTAAAAGAAGGTCACGATTTGATACCTTTTAACATTTTTTTTTATTATTTAATGGTTTAAATTCTAAATCTAAACAAAATTTTCAGTTTAAAAACTTATCGTTATCGTATAATAATATATAAAGAAATAGTTTGGTGGTTGTTTTCTATTATATAATAACGTTTTTACTATAGATATATCCTATATACACCAGTGATGTAGTAAATCTGACCATTATAGAGCGTAAGCTAGCTAGAACTTTCTGTTAGACTGCTGATGGTGAAGTACTTCGATCTTATCATGTTTGGTCCAAACTAGGGAAGAAGCTGGCTGCCAGGCTGGCCATCTAAAAAAATAAAAAAAAAAGGCCAAAGCAATGAAGACATCCATCGGTTTTTAGCTGGCCAAGCTAACGTTACGACGATATCGTTTCTTGATAGATTTTATAGTTCGGCCTTGCTTGCTATACGAATAAAGATGCGATCGATGCTATAAGATGGAATGGCATGTTTATATATTATAACAAGTATAATACAACAGAATAATATACGGATGATACTGACCGCGTGGCTATTATTATATAGACAACGTTGCTGCTGAACCTTCTATAGTATAAAGGTAATCAAATTAGAAAGGAGATTTTACAATATACATCCTGTATTGCAAATGTGTATATCTTTTTATTTTGGCTTTATATTATACTCAGTTCACTGAAAACGTAATTTATTGATTTTATTGAATTGAAAGTACCTTACAAAATATTTATATATATATTATTTATAATTTAAAATTCTGAATTTTATACATACATGATTTATAAATACAGTATTATAATTATATACATTTGAAATTATTTAGAACTGAGCGAACTCAAAAGAAATAAATTTGGCTCATTAGGTCAATGTTAAAAATAAAAATATAAAAAAGGAGTGGGGGTAGGAAGGCCCATATTACCACCCACGTTAAATTCAAATTTTCGTAGAACGTAGAACATGCCACTCCCCCCCCCTCCCCCTCTTTAGCTCCCCAGCTAACCGTGTATCTGTGCTTGCAACAATGCATACCCACAAAAAATTTGTTATAAGACTGCATGGGATAAAAAAAGACAATGTTTTTATTAATTAATTAAAGTTATCTTACGTTAATTATATTTTCACTATTATATACGTTTTGCTCGGCATGAAGTTTGTAATTTGTTTATTATGTTTTATTCCAACGACTGTTTTATAAATAAACAGCCCAACAGTTAAATTATTAATGAAGAAACGTGTGGAATACATTGTTAGTAAGAAAAAGCAGATAAATAATTATTATCCATTACAAAACACCAATACAAGTAGTACAGCCTCGTGGCCTATTGTTAAACGGAGCATATAAAATGAGCAATAAAAGAAGATAGCATGCACGCTTTGCAATTTGTAAGTAATTTTCTCGTGATCTTTGAACTTATAAATGTTCGTAATCTTATAATTTCTTAAATATGATTTTAGAGTCTTTAATCATTTGCTTATCAGATTTGAACATCAAAAAGCTTTCTGTGTGGTACTAAACGTACACTCCATTTGCTAGCTATACTTGATATATTTCTTACTGCGGTACCAGCCGGCACACAGGGCACACCGCCGCTCCGTACTATTTGATTGATACTATAGCAGTTGCTTGCCTGGCGTCGCGGCCAGTGGGCGTGCAGTGAGGGAGAAAAAAAATATACCCCGCAGCCAAGCTGTCCTTCCTCGCCCCGTGGACTTTTACAGTGTATTCCATTCAAATTAGTTCAATCCTTTCGGAAGTTGCCGGAAATCTCTATACATCATTTTATATTTCTGTATGAATATTAATAATGTTTGGTGAAAATTCAAATTCAAATTTTTATTTAGATCGTTGGCTTTACAGCATAGATCACGTCAGAATTGTTACATAGATTATACAAAACTTTTCTGTATACAAATTTTCCCAAATTGCAAATACAAAAATGGACAGATTTAAACCGGATACTTCCGGAATATCAAATTAATTTGACTGTAATGCAGATATCATATAATCAAATAAAAATCAGAGCGTTTTAAATATTGAAAGTATTGAAAGTCAACACACACGTGCTATCAGTTAAAGATGTGCAAAATAAGATTTTAACGTAAAAACTTTTGTATTCAATTAAAAAAAAATATATTTTTAAGAAAAATTGAATTACAATTACACTGAATAAAGATAATACATATTGAAGTATTACGACCAGATTTAGGGCTAGATAAACGTGTGTAATTGAAATCAACTTTCTCTGAAGATCTGTGTAATGAGTTTCTATATAACATTAATTAATCACAACTTTAATTTATACTTTATTTTTTTATAATATATGGTTGAGAAGATATGGTACATATTTATTTATCAATTACTTAATTTGTATTATATATTAATAACACCCACAGAATAAAAATAGTATTATGTATATTTATAATGAATAAAAAAATATATATATCATTGAGCAGCAAACAATGTCAAATCGTGAATGTTACAAATTTTCCGCGCTTGCCATCATTGATATTTGTTTATTGCGATTCCATTGAGGTGCAATGCGACTTGATTAAATCTACAATGCGTTCACAAGGCCGGAGCACGAATTAGTTACAGCGTAGAAGGTCACATGCACATTTTACACTGTAGAAGGGTATACATTATCGTTGGTACTGGCAAATACGTGCATGTGCACGTTTTCAACCAAAACAGTGACCCTAAACCATCCCTTCGTTATAGCTGGAGTAAGGATGTTAACTGTTGAATGAAAATGACTGTATCATAACCATATTTTCTCCATAAGAATATAATATAATATAGTATATATATATATATTTTTTTTTGTAAATTTGTTAAATAATTTTAATAACAAATAAGATATAAATATTATTAAATTATTTTAATGAAATACTTAATCAACATTCAATTTTTTAAAAAATTAAATATTTCCTTTTAATCGCCTACAGGTATTTATATTATTATTAATTAAACAAAGAACTTCAAAGTTGTTGTGCTTCTATAGACAGGCATTATAACTAGTTAGTATAATGTAGTGTCACCGGCGGTATACCATGGACATAGAGAAAAAGACGAAATTATAAGCGCTAGTGGGCATGCCGGGTGGCTGGTACTCTTCAACTGATGAACAACTTTGATCGATGTTTTGCTCCACTTCCCCTTCACGGAGGTCGATCATGTTACAACTTGACGTAGAATGATATTAATTACTCCTTATATATCAAACTTGGTTTATAATATCAATTGATATAGTTTTACTGAGATCGAAAACAGCTAAAGAATATCACACAGAGATTAATGGAATAAATAAATTTATATTTTTGTATGCTTTTATTATCATCTAGGTATACTTCACGCTTGGAAGGATATTTTGGTTTTTGGTTTTATGTTTCAAAAATAGATTTGATTCAAGCCTTATTGTTATTAATATTATAATATTATTAAATTTATTTCACAAAAAAGTTACACACAAAAAAATATATATATATATTAATAAAATAAAATATTGCTGATTCCTTGTTAGATAAAATTTTTTAGAGGGTGAATGTTGCAAAACTTGAACACATCTTTGTAATTGAAAATTTGTTATCTGCAAAATCTATTTCGTCTTATATATTAGGAGCTGACTCAAGTTTTGTTTGTAATATTTTTTTTTATGCCGTAAAAAAACAACAACACAAAGCACTTAGTCCTCCAAGTATGTTCATCCCATTTACTTCCTTATCGTCGGTTTCTTGCTGCTTAATTGGTTCGTCAATTTTCTCTCGTAGTTCGTCGTTTAATTAGGACGCCGCACCAAATATGATGTTTTACTACATGTTTATATATTACGCTTTTAAAGGATATACCTGTATAATAAACAAAATCAATTATCAAAATATAGAATAATTGGACAGGATCTGGTGATTCATATATGTTTTTATGATCTTCAACTTGACATAATTATTATATAATGCTCAATTTCAAGTTCAAAACGCTTCATACTTATTCATCATATTATTCATATTTTATTTCACGTATTGCAACTTTGCAGCCATAGATCACGTTAAATATATAACATAACATGTTGTACTTATTTATTATACTCAACATTATATACTTAAAAGTCAAATTAATAAAAAGTTTTCCCGATGAATAAATTTAATGTATTGCCCATGTTTATTCATTTTGAGGACGCCAGCGTTGAGTCCATAATTGTATATTTTGAGCTTGAAGCTTAAAGCTGGTATTACACGATACAATTTTGTATATAATTTTTCCTTACAAGAAAACTTGAACTCCATTTGTTTGTATGAATTAAGATGAAACTTTATTGCAAGGAAAATTTTATGTAAAATTATATCGTGTATAATACCGGGGTAATGCGTATCGCGCGGGATAAAGATGGGGGCCACTGTTACACGTCCCAGCATACACTGAGGTAACTGAGGAGAGACCGAGGGAACTTTAGAAAATCTCAGTCAGGACAGACACTTTTATTTTTTTTATTGCATGGACTAAAGTAATGTTCAATATATGACTATGATTAAGGAACCACACATTCACACACATTAAATTAATAGTTAGAGTATTATAAATATAACTTTATTATATTTGAAATCATATGCAATATTATTATAATTATCATATAATAATAATGTTAATTTTAAGCTTTAATAGTCATTTCGTTTAAAATAAAAGTTTAATATTAGCCAGAGCCCCAGAGCATTCATTCTTATAATAATAATGATAGGCCGCGCTCTGTACGTACTAGCTAGCACAACAGTACAACAAGTGACATCTATGGGATATGTATGAAACCTTATTAGGCATCTCTGAAGCATTACGGGATATGAAAAACAAACTACATTGAAAGTAACAATATTGTTACTTTTAGAATGTATAGTTTGTTTTGTAGTTGTTAAATTTGTTTTACTAAATAAAAACTATACAACAATAACCTAGATTATTAAAAATTGGTTAAACATGCTACACAGTTTGTCGTGAATATATAGTGAAGTGAAATTAAAAATATAATTTGTTTAAAAGATTAACGAGACTATGATTGTTTCTAAATGTTAAAATCACGAAGAATGTATAACATGAAAATAGAAAACAGATTTCATCCCATAAACGTTTCATCAACTTGTTGTTGGTATTATTAATCAAGGCATCTGTCAAGATTTTCTTTCTTCTGCTTTTCATTTTAAATTTCTTATTATTTCTTCTGTTGAGTTCATCTAAAAGAAAAATCTTAATTTGTTTTAACTTTATTTTTCTCAACCAGGTGCAGCTAGCAACGTATTTTAGTTTAGACAATGAATTTATGAAGATATGATTTCAATTATTTCTTTCTTATAACTGACCAGACCAAAAAAAAAAAAAAAAAAAATCATGAACCCTTGTTGAAAAAATAATGAATATTTTAGTAATAAATTATGGTTTATGTTAGACGAGGTGAAATTATAATATGCAAACAAATTAATATTAGACTACTATATAGAAGTGCTCAAAGACCAAAGAAGATACCTGGCTCTTATATGGAGTCTAGAAGTAAAAACGAGATAAAATATTAGTGCTGTTTTCTTCCGATGAAGTTGCAGCGAAAGGTCCTGGTCCTCGTGTTATTATGACAAGCGTCTCAAAACAACAAAATTAAAATCTATTTATAATTATGCTCCTTATACGCACTTGCTGCATGGACTTGCACCATTATCAAGTTAGGAAGTAAATGGTGTATTTCAGTTTTTTTGCTAGGAATACTCAATAAATAAGAATTGAACGTCTTGTGCAGTAATACGTACGCGTCTCCGTCTCGCGAGTTAAATTGAGTTCTAAACATGACCAGCTAAATATGAGAGGCTAAACATAGTACTAAAAAAATGGGAAAAATCGGTGCTATAAGCAATCTAAAACAGATGCGTTAGCACTGCACCGATTTAGTCTATTTATAGTGATCACAAGCTACTAAAAATAAGATAACAAAAAAAGAGTGTATACACACTTTTTTTTTTTTTTTTTTTTTTTTTTTTTTTTTTTTTTAGATATAATACGGAAAAGTACTTGTGTGAATATATAATTATATTCAATAATAATAATTAAAATTCAGGTTTCAGGTTTTTGACAAATAATTTGATTTTCTTTAATTTTGCTATACGATTGGTTTTACGCTAAAATGATTTAAATTATTTTTCCATCACTCATATATACATTTATGTGGCCATAATTATTATGATTGTGCAACGCTGTGGGTTAAAGGTGTGATACCGGCTCTAAAGCAAGCAGCAGACCGAATGCATGGACATGAGAGGCTGTCGTGTGACCAGCCGGTCCTTGGCAGCTCGCTTATATATACCTGATTTGGGACGAGACCAAGCCGCAGCGGCAAGTCGACAATACCATAGGAACAGTAATGAAGATCTATGTTTCTTATTAATTTTTATTTTAAAGAAAAAAATATATATATTTAATACTAAAGTGACATCTTAGCCGTGAGTCAAGTATTTTTTCCTTTCTTCTTTTTTTTTTCATCTTCTATAATTCATAGCGTTTGAAAATATGAATAATAAATAATAACATAAGAGAGCATATAAGTGAGCGTGACTCTCACATTTTGAATAGCATCCAATCTAACGTTCTTTTACATAACCAAATGCAAAATAGTCTATAATAATTTCAATTTTGTTAAAAATAATAAGTAAATCTCTAAAGCACATAATAATTTCATTTTAATTAAGAATATAATTGGAAATATTCATGGTGAAATAGTGGTTAGAAAATTTTACAGTATAATTGGATACAATAGATCGAAGCAACATTAAATTCATGATGAAAAGGAATTAAAACACATGCAGATAAAATTGAAGTTACAGAAAAATTTATTTAATAAGGAGACACTTATAAATTGTTAATTAAATATATTTAAATATTTAATTATAATTGTTATTGTTTATTGTTTATAATCGGTGCTATTGCCATATATATATATATATATATATTGGTGAGGGAAACTATCAAAGGTTTGTAAATATGATGACAATTTATATGAATCCAGGATATTTAAATGATACGGTTATACGGTTAGCTTCAAAACCGAATATATACGTTTCCAATAAGAGATTATATTCCATATCATGAAATGGTCCAAATATTTTCCAATTTTGAGAAAAAAAGAAGACTGAGAAGAGAGAGATGAGGGTGCTTAGCAAAATAACATTAAACTGGAAGAAAATGTAAATTATGTTGTTGATTTTTTTTAACAGTTAATGAACATTTAAAATTATTGTATAAAAAAATGTATCTAAGCTTATGAACAGTTTTTTAGCATATTTTCAACATTTTATTTTAATGAAAAGGGCAGATAAATGTAAATGAAATTATTATAATGCTGGAAATGAAATGACTAAAGGTTCAAGAGGTATATAAATTATAATCATTATTCCCTCATAACTATATAATACTAATGTATTTCTACTGTATGTATAATGTGTATAATGTTTGTCGTATTTTATTATATGTTTTAGGATTGTAACTGTTATAATATTATGTATCTATCAATGTATCCACAATAAACAAATCAAATCAAATCAAATATCCTACTGCTCAAAAGAACAGAAAAAAAAACTGTCTGTAAAATTGTAGATACAACTTTTTAAATTATCAATAAAATCTTTCATTTTAACAACATATCTACATACTAATCTGTATAGTCTTTAATATAGATTATATTAATATATATGTAAATCATATTTATATTATACAATACAGACTTACACTATTATCAGTTAATTTATTGTCTATTATCTGTCATTATCATTGATGTTAATCAGATCATAGATTGATGGCACTAGCAACAGCTGGAGTAGAAATAGTCGACATTACGTATGTGCTATAGGCTCTCTTTAAACACCCTGGTCCGAATAATGATGTTATAATATAAAATTAAATCAGTAGCTATTATAGTTTTATCAAGTACAAATCTTATATTTTCTAATAAGGTTTAGCTTCTGGGTTTCATTGTTCAAATCGATTTAATCTGATTATGTATAGTTCGATGTTCGATGTCTTGGTTATATATACGTTATCGAAAAATTATACGTTTTTATAATGTATGTGTAATATATTATAAATAATTATTAAAATGTATCTTAATTTATAATAATGGCTATATAAAAAATGTATGCTAGATGCATATATTACTAAATCACATTAACATTTTGAACGCTTGAATTTAGATTTTTATATATGGTAATCAATTCATTAATAAAAAGAAATGCATAGGAGCAAAATTGTGAATAGCAAAAAGATTAAGGGACTTTTTGAAAATTTATATATATATATATATATATATATATATATATATATATATATATATATATATATATATATATATATATATATATATATATATATATATATATATATATATATATATAATATATATACATTTTACTAGATATATACATTTTTATGATTTATTATCACTCCATGCAACTGCTGCAAACTTTCAAGTAAATAATTATTAAACGTACATTGAAAAGAGATGAATAAAAGTTTAATAATTTACCTTTATTTATATACTTTATTATTATAATTTTCTACTCCCACCTAATATTTTAATAAAACTTTATAATACATATAATATATATAGCTTTTGAATGCTTATTAAAAACAAAAGAATCCTAATTTTCATGTCATGAGCGAATAGATCTATATCCTTTAAGATTTAACAATAGCTTTAACTCGGCTAATATATCACATACGGTTGTCTTACGTATGAGAGGGTTAAGAAAAGAACAGAGAGAGAGAGAGAGAGAGAGAGAGAGAGAGAGAGAGAGAGAGAGAGAGAGAGAGAGAGAGAGAGAGGTGAGTGGCTAGGCTACAGGCAAAACCCGGCCTTACCTTATTACCTTAGCTAGCGATTGAACGAAGGCATGGAAAGATCGTGCATGGTCTGTTCTTACATGGTCCGAAGAGTCGCTTCGCGTGTTTAACACCAATATTAATTTGTTGTTTGTTTGTCCTCAAAGTTATAATGTTAGCTAGCTATACCAAATATACAATAAGCAAAACTAATTTATACATAATATAAAATGATTAATGTTTTTTAGAAAAATAAAATATTTTACTTCATTTCTTTAAAGCTTTAGGCAAAATATTAAAAATTATGTTTGTGTGTGTGTTTTTTCTTGTGTAAACAAAAGAACCAATATTGTTTGACACAGTAATCAATAAATTTCAATTAATTTTAATCATGTGTATATATATAAATTTTTATATGAATATATATATTTTTTCTTTTTGACAGAGTTGCTAACAATCAATCAGTTCAAGACATAACACTAAGAAAAAGAATTAATGTATAAATAAGTCGAGTTAAATGAGAATCGCTCTGTCATTTTCTTTTCCTTTTTACATAGATATATATTATTAGTAATTTTTGCCTTGTCATATTTTTTGAATCATCCATTCTCTTTCCCTCAAGTTTTCTCCTGTGCTGTCTATGGCTTACAAAATGTTAACCCACGTATTTTTTAGTATAATAATTCTAAGTGTATGTATGTGTGTATAGTATGGGTGTTAACCTGCTCTATAGGATACGAGACTGGCTTGCTTGGCTGATGCTTGCCATGCTATATCAATTTACTATTTTTTAATAATTGATTTTTAAGCTTGTCAAGTCTACCTTAAGGTATTGTTAGCACATCACTTAATTTTCTAAATGGTAATATAACCCAAGTCGTATAGTGTGCTATTGAATATTAAATATATATTATACGGTGTATATATTATTTTATATAAATGTAACTAAAAGAACATTATATAATATATACTCTTTTAACAAAACAAGAAAGAATAACAGCTTATTATAAATTAATGTTTTGCAATAAAAATACAGAAATACGTATTTCTATTTCACTGGTAAAATTTTTAATAAAATTCAAAAATTTTAAATTTCCAAACATGATACGTAAATTTCAACTTATTTGCTTTTAATTATCACATTATTTTGGTTGTTAATCAAGAAATGATTAGATTTAATAAAACCCAAATATTTGACTTGATTTTTTAAGATCTTTTATTTTATCCATACAAATTACTGTCCAGCCAAAATTTTAATGAAAGCTTGCAGCTGGTGTAAATATTACATTGAAATTAGTGGTTTAATTTTACAGTTGATTATTTGCACAGCTTATATATATTTTATGGTAGTGAATATTGCCATTTCAAAATTTTCAATGTATTTAAATGCTAAACTTTTTAATTGGTAATAATATATCTCAAAGAATTTCTATATATGATTATTATTAATTAATAATATATTATTAGTATTTATGTATTTTTTTCGGAAATATTGTAAAATCAGAATGATATAAAATAATATGTATTTAAAAGGTTATATAATTACATATATATAGTATTAATGTATATATTATTATTGATGAAAATATGTTTAATTCTTTTGTTTCTTATTACAGATATAAGCATGCAATATTGTAAATTATATATCAAGATTCTTTGTGCATAATAAATACAAATATTTGTTATAGTAATGTGAATGTGCTAGAGAAATAATTTTTGACCATTACTTAATTGTTCTTGTTTAAATTATTTGATTTCTTAATAATAAAAAAATATTCCAACTAACACATAAATTATTTTCTTAACTGCAAGCTCATTTTTTTCAACTTTTTTTTTCTTGTTACTTTAATTATACCTAATTTAAACTAAAATATTTTCTCTAATACATTTATGCAATTTTGGCATGCATCTTGATGGCAAAATGTATGTTGTAATATTTTTAATTTATAATTATGATGCTTATTTTTGTATATTATACTTTCTAAAGAAATTGTACATCATACATTTTACATTATACACGATGTGTTTTATGTTATACAAATAATTTGTATTCTGTTATTGATTTTTTGCATTTCGACATAAATATTTAGTATTGAATTTAATGTATACGACAGTTAGGTGCGAAACCTGTAGATGTGGTAATACATTTAGAATGTGGGCGAAACATTCCTTATTCTATAAAGGTTGGCCACATTATAGCATTGTACACTGAAAAAACAGGCTACAAATGATTCCGGCTGCCTAGTTCCAGTAATCTATTATATATATAATAATATATATAATATAATATAGTATGGTAATGTACTTACAGCAACATTCGCTCTGTTTTACTTTTTATGGCCCACTCTGTACATCGAGCTCAATTAGAATTTACATCACACTCGGCGGTAGAAAACTATAATTATATAATTATGACTCATGCATAAAGAATAATACTTCAATTAAGTGTAAAACATGCTCTAACTAATTCTACTTCCACTATATGTTGCTTTACTAATATTTTATACCTAAGTGTAAAAAAAAATAAGTAAATAAATAATCTAATTGAAAGTTTGTTTTTGTAGCACCTCGGGTATTGATTGACTTTGACTTGCATTTTATAATTTTGTTGCATCTAATAATTATGGTCTCAGTACAATATCATGATATAGGAAGAAGTCTCTGCAATGTATAGCTTTAAGGTGGATTCACATGGCGATTTTTATCACGCGACGCGACTTGAATAATGCGCACTTGCTGTGACATCCGTTGGCGGCCATATTTGGCAATTAAAAAAAAAGAGCATCGCAATTAACGCGATTTCGCTGCCGCAACCTGGCGAATTCGCTCGCCGCATAGGATTTCACAGCTTGTGTGACAAAATCGAGTCGCATCGCCGTTGTCGCCCTCTGAATCCGCCTTTACGCGATATATTATTATGCTATAATAATCATAATTAAATCATTTTGCGTACGGTTGAATTTTGCAGCCTTATATTTGCAGTGATTAATATTAAAATACCTGACCAGCTAAATTGTGTTTTATTAGCACTGATTTGCAGTCCTATTTTTTAAGTGTATACGTATATGTCCTCCGTCGAAGCTAAGCGTCCGTTCATTCTCGCGTCCAGGGCAGCATCAGATAAGCAGGCGAATATATTAAGGCAAGGCCTTGCAACTTGTCACAAGAGGCAGTAGCATCAAGCAGTTACCTATATATGTGTGCTTACCTGACTACTTATAACGTACACCTATATAACTAAACTATTCTTGAAAATTGGATTCAATGCTGCTTTGTATTATTCTGCCAAGTATAATTGAAATTTATTGAGTGTGTTTTTTTTTTTGTATTGATATCGTTAACAATGGTATAATAATATTAAGTGTTTCTTTGAAGAGGTAAAATATATAAATGTGGATTACATTTTTTATTTGCAACATTTCCTTTTCATTCTTCTTTTTTTTACTTAAAAAAAACACCCATAAATTTAATACTCTAATTTAAATTGCTTTAGCTCATATTTTAACACTTTGGGTAGTAAATTTCATTTTGCACTCTCAATCTTATTAATCTTACAAATACTTCCCATATTATAATTTAAATATTATTAATATTAACTCAAAGTTCATGCACATTTTCATAAAAATTGTAATAATTATAATGTATATTATTACAATATACAATAAATTAAAATTTATTAACGCATATATGTGTGATATCCGACAAAGCGGGGACATTCGATGTTATCAAATTTAAAGTACGTACATAAGTGTGATTTGTGTCATTATAATATTTCTTAAAACTGTCAGTAATATGATTTCTTACTATATAACTGAAATCATAAAGTCACATATTAAAAATTATAATTAAAATATCCTGTACAGAAAAAAACGATGAGTTTATAAATTAATTATTCAGGAATGAAGTATTCGTGTGTGGTATTTTGATTATAATAGTAAATCATAAATAAAATACATTTACCTCTTATAGAAAAACAAACATTGTATCTACATTTTTATTATAAAACATTTGTTCTAAAAAATGCAAAAATAAATAAATAAACAAATAAACAAATAAACAAATAAATAAATAAATAAATAAATAAATAAATAAATAAATAAATAAATAAATAAATAAATAAATAAATAAATAAATAAATAAATAAATAAATAAATAAATAAATAAATAAATAAATAAATAAATAAATAAATAAATAAATAAATAAATAAATTAATAAATAAATAAATAAATAAATAAATAAAAAGAAAAGAAAATTGTATTCATTACTCATCAACATTTATGTTGCTTGTATCTAATTCTTGCCAAAGCTCATTTACATACTAATTGTAAGTGTCCAATGTTATCTCCAATGCTATCTCAGGATTGGTGTGTGTCGTAAAGATTTGAAAAAAACCTTCTTAGACATTTTTGTTGTAAGAAGAAAGAGTTGTTTGGCCCATCGTTGGTTGTGTTTTTCAAGATGCTACGGTCGGCTCAGACCGTGTTGAGAAAGAAACAGCAGTGTATAGCAAGAGCCCTAGAGCGTAAATCGTTCGTCCGAACCTTAATTGACTCTTCATCAAGGTGGACTGCATGGCGTAGGTTCAGAAGGTCACTTCAATAAAAACATTTTTAAATACGTTTTATTGCAGTATTTTTCTATTGTATATTAATTGTAAATTACAACTTTATCACTTAAAAAATCTTCAAGCATAAGTTTTACATTAAAAAAAAAAACACTCCTATATATAGCCTACATAAAATAAACTTGATATAATTTATATAATTATTATATATAATATGAAATCTATACTTGCATTTCCTTTAAATTAGCTTACACCCAAACAAAGATATTTTTTCCTTCTTTTTTTGCTAATATTTTGTCACCCCAAAAATTATTGTAAATGAATAAAATATAGTCATCATTTGAAATTAATGTATTTTTTTAATTACAGTCAGTCAATCACTTACGCACGTTATTTTGTAAACCTTTAATTAAAAAAACTTTTTAATAATAATGATGCACTAATCATGCATGGTTTTTCAAAACATTATGGTTGTTATAGAGAGTCCAGACAAGAATGATCGGTGTATATTAAAATCGTGGGAGGGCTGTAAGAGAATTGCAGACGGATAATGACACCCCTGCATGAAACAATGAAAGGAGAATTCGTGACTGGCAGCCCTTTGTCTTCGGTGCAGTGTACGCCGGCATTGTGAGCACCATATGAACACAGCTAGAGATGTTGAAAACTGGTGGATTCCATTGGTATGACTCGATCCAGGAGAACAGTAACGTTAATACACTAAAAAATTTAACAATAATCTTGTCAGATGATTTCACCGCGAGGTTAGGCAACATTTGGTGAGCCTCAGAACCTCAAGGCTTAAAGAAATCACGTTACCCCTGTCATTTATGTAGCCCGCTCTACTCGAATGCTGAACAAGTTGCCTAGCCTTAAGGCGATATGAACATTTCTTATAGCAGTTTGAGTGTACACTCGTCGCCTTGGAAATTTTCCCACTTGCCTTGATAATCACCATGCCCTGTGTTATTCTTACAAGGAATGTTTTTTTCCGCAAAGGGAAATTTTCCGAGGCGACGACTGTACATTCATTTTTTTTTTTTTTTTTAAGATATTTATAATATTCACCCAAACGTTTTATGGTAAAATCGAAAGAAATAAAATTAAAAAAAAAAAAAAAACTCTGTAATCTAATATAATATGTAGATATTTATTGTAAAAATATATTGATCAAAGCCATACTTGTTTAAAAATATAAAATATTTTTAAATTTAGGCCACACATTTTAAATAACTATTTAGAAATCGTATATTATTTTTCTCAATAAATAATTTGTTAATAATAACAATAAAATTATGTTGCTTCATTTCAGGTCCTTGCCAGCCAAATGAGGTAAGAGAAGCATGGTGGCATTCATTAAACAATGACATCATCTAAGAAAACGTTACAATAATCGTTTATGAACAGTTGTATAATAGCATGCATGTTAAAAGCTAAGAATTTTTCTCCATGCATTGTAGTTAGCTCCAAGCCCCTTAATTTCACTTGCAACGGTTAATTAAGCTCATTTTATATTTTATTGACCATATTTGATTGACAATTTTTTCATTATATTTAGTCTGCATGATTTAAGTCAATTACAAAATTTCTCAAATATGTCAGGATTGTTTAGAACTATAGGGCTCAAATAGTCATTTTATTCAACTGATTGACAAGCTATGGTATGTAGAGAAAGAATTGTATTTCAGTCTCTGTCTTTCTCTCTTTTCCCTTTTTCTTTTTTTATTTTTTTCTTTCCCTATTTTTTACAAGCACAAAATTTAAATAATAATAATAATATAAAAATTTTGCACCATAACTTGATGTATTAGCATAATTTACACTGCTATAATGTTCATTAGTCAAGCAAACGAGCTGCCTTAAGGTATTTTAATAATATATTTTAAAACTAGGTAATCAAATTTCACAAGAGGTAGAAAACGGCAAAGCATATCAAATTCTATTCAGTATCTTACTTTGCATCGTGTGAGTTCGAATGTGTACATTTATGTCCCAACACCTGTTTTAATTCAACATTATAATAACATTTCATAATAAAAAAATATAAAGAAAAATGTTAAACAGGATTATCTTGTATAATATTCTAAATCTAAAAGGAAAAATTACTAATTTGAATTTCATATTATTATATTATTATAATTTTTAAAACCTAAAGTTGTATTATTATTATACAATAACATCAATAACTTAAAAAATTTTGAAAATAAGAAATAATTAGAATTGGTTCTCTCCAGATATAGCCGGAAGTAATATATTTCAGATCATTGCTTTTGTTTGTGTATTTTAAATGTGAACTGGAATCTGCATGTTCACAAACACTTAAATTGCAATTCATTTTGAAATTATCTGCAAATTTTGAATTCCAAGTAAAACCAAAAAAAAAAAAAAAAAAAAAACTTACACTTAACAACTTTCAATGTGAATATAAAATTGATTTATAAAAGTATAGTAAAAGTTAAAGAGTGTTTCGAGTTTACAATATATTATGTTTCTAGCTAATCGGTTAAATTACTTGCGTACCGTGGGTAGAAATAGGTTAAATATGGCAATTATATTGAAGCACTGTAGAAAGCTTTAAAGACGTATTTTATATTGTATTATGTTAATAATAATACAACACACGTCAGACTAAAACAAGCAAGAGCTGTAAAAATGATTAGTATGAGTCATCTTGCTCATTGTTATTACATGGAAAAGCTAGAGGTTAAACGTAACATTAATGTAGTCAACTTAATTGTTTTCCGCTTTAGAATACAAACGTAGGAGGTAAGGTAGTTAGTTTTTTTTTGTTTCATTATTATTGTTATTATACAAAGCTTACTATTTACTATATGCCAATGTAATTATTTTAAACTGTACTATATATGTTATGAAGATTTCTGTTTATTTTATATATACATAATTAGAACTTTGCTCACTTAATTTGTACAACTTGAGACAGTCGAAACGTTGTGAACATAGCAATAATGCGATTTGCAATTTTGGAGTTAAGAATAAGAAGGGCACTTAAACCTAATTATCCATCTCTAAAATATTTCAGTCAAACATGCACGTTTACATAGACTGCGTGACAAGGTCCATGAGGCCATGCCATGAGAGAACGCTCGAAGTGTACACTTTCCTTAACAAAAATGTTAACATCAATGGCTTAATTAATTATGAATTATGGTGATGCAAACATTTATGTTGAGGAAATTAAGTGTACATTTCGTCAAAGCAATAATATTATTGGTTCTATATATTGTAAGTGCAATGAATGCACCAGTCGAAGACTGCAAAAATGCCATTATATTATAATATTATACTACTAAAATTTAAATCATCATCCAATTTTGAATTAAATTTCAAATATTGATTTGTTTTGTTTTTCCCTCACAAAAAGTTGATTAAATTGAAAAAAAAAAATGAAACAAATGTTGGCGAAGCGTGTTTATTAACATTTATTTCACTTTGCAGGCATAGAAGAACAAAACGATAATGTATTATCATATTAAATATACTATATATATATATATATATATATATATATATATATATATATATATATATATATATATATATATATATATATATATATATTGGGTATTCACAAAGGATTTTATAGCCTATCTATATAAAACAATTCTGACTGAAATATTTTCATTAATTTTAAAATTGAGTCATATAATATATACTCATAATGTTATGCATTGACGGACTATTTATGAAACAAAGTTCGCAATTTCGTTAAGACGAGGTTATTTCTATAACTGCAGCTGATTTTTTGCATGGCGTTGCAGGTCTAAAAGTAAAACAGATGCAGATCTCAAGGAATTCTAATAAAAAATATTTGAGGTCCTTGTGTCCATGTGTAGATTTGAAACATCAAGGAAGATGAATCATGAAGGTGGATTTTCATGAGAGATTTCCAGCCTGCGACACGAATAATGCGCATTTGCTGTAACATCCATTGGCGGCTATATTTGGCGATTAAAAGAAAAAGAGCATCGTAATTAACGCGATATTCGGCGAATTCGCTCGCCGCATAGGATTTCACGGCTTTTACGTTGAAATCGCGGCGCATCGCCGTTGTCGCTCATGAAAATCCACCTACATGTTCATACTGTGATTTGCTGTCTACGTTTTAACACTTGCAAAATATCTCAAGAATAACTTACTTACACGTTATATCGATCGCCAAGGACTGTATTATACAATACAAGTCCACATCGTGAGCAAAAGTAACATTATGGTCATCACAATGTGTATATTGATTCCATCATTAAGTGACTAAATAATATCATTAATTTGTTCTTTTTATATGCACAATTTTATGTAATAATATGTTGTTTTTTTGTTTTTTTAATTGAGAAGTGAAGAAAAAAAAATCAAGTTACATAAAAGTTTTCGTAGAACTTGTATCATATATATATTTATGTATAATATAATATTTATTAGTCCTACAGCGAGGCAGTTATATTGTATGTAAATCATTTGAGGAGTGCCGGTCGGTGTAAAGAGTTGAGCATCAGAGTGTGAGAGAGGAGGAGGATGAAGCCTCTTCTCACCCAGCCCTTATATTGTGACCTGCAGTATCATTATAAATTACACTCCACGTTACGGTAACATATTGTCGGAACCACCTGCCAAACTCACTCAGCCGGCTTGCTACATTCATATCAAACTGACTGTTAATTATTGTCATCCATTCAATATTAATTACCATAATGACATATACACTGCATTTGATTGAAAATACATACATTTATATTTATAATATGATGTATCTTAATTAAAAAATGAGAATTAACACAACAAGCATGCATACATGCAATAACAGTAAAGTATTTTTGTAATTTATGTCTTTTATTAATCTCAAATTTTAAATTTGAATGTTTAATTTTATTATAATTATGATTATACTGTGTAACGGAGCCAGCCAGGTTCAATTTGAGATGCAACTCCAATTTTTATAATCAATCTAATGTTTATTTAATTTATTACAAAAACTAGTCATTATAATGAAGAAGTTTGTCTAATATCGCAAATTCAATTTAAATTTGGAAACCATTCTTTACTCTCCATTAAACCTTAAAAAAATATCGAATTGAATTCCGACAAAGATTTTTTTATTGTTTAATTAATGGTCTCTTTTCATAGAAAATTTATAAGTATTAAAATGTATAATACATTTGATAATCTCTGGATATTTTGAACATAAAATGATGCCCTTTTTTAATATTATTTTCGGAATAACATTGGCCAGTATACAAGGTACGGCTCGCTTTTGTCCCGCTGCTGTTGCTGGTCCGGCTAACTACCATTATAGTGACGTCACTGAAGTTGAAGAACAGCCGGAAGCCGCACCTTAAAGGTGATAGGGTTATACTACTTTTAACCAAGGTAGGTATATAATGATAATAAAAATCAGCACCGCCACGACGACGTCCACCATAACAAACATAGGCAAAAGTCACACCGCCAAGTTAGCTGCCTGCTGCAGATCAAGCGTGTCACGTCGTGTATAGCTCCGCCTTACCACCAAGATTTCCCTTTACTAGTGCCAACAATAAGAAAAAGATTTTCATTCAAAACTCTCTTTATAAAGAATCTTGCTGCATGGCTCGTCGGTATAAGAAGGTGGGTGTGGGCGTGTAGGATATCTAATACTGAGCTGGCGCACGTGCTGGCTGTCTCCTCCTCGCACAGCGTGCCTAGCTGCAAACCACCTCATATGTATATTATACAATATGTATATATCTATAAGTCTAGGTGAACAATGAGAACAAGCCTGGCTACATGGCAGCAAACACCATCGTCTGACCCATGATGTAATTATATTTTCATCTTGGTCCGACCAATCTCTGTCCCACAAGTTTATCAACATTTATTTCACTTTGTGGTTTGAAAGATTGAAAGAAATATGTTAGTAATAGTATATTTTGTTTGTATGTTATATAATAGGGATCAGGGATTATAAAGAAAATATTTTAGGCTATAATGAATTTGAATCAAAATGGAAAGTACCAAATCTATAAAAATATGCTACATTAATTAATTATTTTTGTGAGAGTAAAAATTTAGTAATAAACTCACCTAAATGCAGTAAAAATTTAGTCCTTGCTAGATATACTAACGAGACTCTCTTTGTTTGTATTAAATTAAAAAATTTAAATTCATATTTCTGAGGACGATCAATAGCTTTCTTATCTTAAAATTTACTACTTATTATTCAATTTTTCATTTTTAAATTTTATTGGATAAAATTAAAATCAGCTATAATATAATGCATACTAGTGATTTTTTTTTTTAATTTTTCCTCTCAATTTAACTCCTTCATTATTACCAAAGAGCTTACATTGTACACTCTAAGTTCTCTGTTATTACTATAACTCTGCAATTTTTTTTTTTTTTTTTATAAATGCAGTGGTAACCATGCATGATGAATAATATTCCAACTGTCCAGATGTGTAAATACTCACCTTTTTTAAACAGCAATAAGAAAATAAAGCTACCTCAAACTCTGTTTATTTATTTTCCAATTCATTGTATTCCATCATTTCTATGGAATGCAGGACATTTTTTTTACGTGTTCTTTAAATATGATTGTCTTTGAAGTGTTTATAAAGGATCACAATATATAATATATTTTTTGGCAAGTTATCTGTTAGCTTTTCTAATAGGTGGGCTATCTTATTATTATCTTTTACAAAAATCATGTGTCTGATTTTTGCACTTCTAGTCTAAACAAACATGCAGTTGTATTGAGAAATCACGTTTTACTTCTGAACTTACCTTACTTCTCATGTATTATTTGTATTCTCATATTCTCATAAAAGAATTATTAAGCAGCCCTTTTACTTTTCCTTGCTTCAGCAATGTTGTATTGTTCCTTCACGTCTCCTGTCAATTGCAAGTCAAATACTTGACACTTGACATGATCGATCATGACAGACACAGTGATAATGTGCCCGCTAATAATTATCAATAAAATCAATATACAGTTTTTTTTTAAGTTTAAATTATATTGAAAATTATATAGAAAAAACATGATCTAGATATCAAATTAAGTACAGTACTGTTATAATATTAATAATATACATTATATAGTAATATATAGGAATATTTAATTTTGTTACATTTTATATAAAAAGTTCGAGCTTATATTTACACACAATTAAAATTATTTTTAATAAAAACAAATAATTTGAATTATTTTACATTTTTACTTTAAAAAATAATGCTTTTATACATATACATATACATATACATATATATATATATATATATATATATATATATATCCGTTTAGAATCTGTAGCGTATATGTATACGCTATGTCAGATGTATAAATCCAATTTGTTATAGTAAATTTAACATAAATATTCATAAGTTTAATTTGTGTGTGCTAAGATAAAAATATCATATAGAAACATTAAGATTGGACCATTCTTTTGATCCACTGGACCCCCTGAGGTGCATTTAATTTGTTTCACTAATAAGAATAAGTCTAGAGGGTAATCTGCTTTTTCTGATGGTGGTGAGTGGTCCCCTTACCTTCCGTCTGTCTTTCTCTCTCTCTCCCTTTCTCTTCATTTTCCTGACAGTATACCACACAACATTCAATGTTAAGCTCATCATGCCATCATCAGCTTTCTTGATATAAAGCCAGCCACTGCTATTATGCTGGGTATAATTAAAGCATGCAACTTATATTAACTTGACACAAACTTTAAAAATATTTTAATCAACAAATTATCTATAATGTATATAAAATAGTATTATAGTTATATGGAAAATCTTGTAGCTATTCTGTAATGATAAATAATGGTAAAAAATTACAAAAAATAATAAATAAAAAAAAAATAATAAACTGACTATGAGTCTAATGTAAGCCAAATCATCTTTATACAAATGTACAAATGTTTACTGTAATTAATTTAATAATATATATTATATATATAATGTTATCTTTCATTTTTTTTTATTATATAATGAAAGTAAATATCCTCTCAATTAAAAATTTAAATTGTTAATAAATTATAATAATTTATAATATTATTATTATATTATATTATAATATAAAATTTATGACTTTTTACCATCGTGTCTGAGAGAGGTGGAAAATATTAAATTATTTAAAGAAAAATTAAAACAAATACTTATTAACAAAGAGTTTTATTCTGTAAAGATGTTTTTTTAGCAATAAGTTGCCTGAAGATATATTGTCTAGTGTGATTTTCTAAATATTTTTGTATAAATAATTAATATTAATTATATTTGCCAGGTTATTAGTAAACTGTTAGTATTATATTATGTTTGTTGTAAAGTGTTTTAGTGTTTGTTTGTTATATTTTGTAAAATGACGTAATCCATGTTGTACTTGTACATCCAGTGATTAAATAAATGAATTGAATTGAATTGAATTATATTAAATTTTATAAACTATATTATTAATTATTTATATATATATATATATGTATAGTCTAATATTTTTTTTACATATATTGTCACTAATTTTAGGACAAATAATTCTCATTTCTCATAATTAAGTTATTTATGATTATATAATTATGATATATTGTATGTACACCAAATACTCGTAACTATTATCTACTATGATGATATAACATGAGAAATGTATAAAAAAAAATAAGTTGATCATCAGTGCAAATTGATTTACAGTTTTGTGTTCAAAAATTAATATTATATAATTAATGTTATCCAACAGATAAAAATTAACAAGACATCAAACAAAAAACTTGAAATACAAAATGAATATTAATTATCAACTCCATATTATATATAGTTTTACAATCAGATAAAAATATTTTGTCGTTTTTAACAATATGCATCAACGTTAACTTTGCCACATTTCAATAATTAATAACAATATATTACCATATTATATTAAATGAATAACTTATTATAGATAATCTATTTTAATATTGTGTGCATGTTGTAATCTTGGTCTTTATTGTTAATAGTAAATGGAAGTTTTATAATGTAGTTCAGAGTTCAAATTAGACTAACCTTCTTTTGCTATATGGTGGGTTATGATTAAAATCATTTGATAAATTGTATTTAGTTTTTATATACACATATTTTTTTTTATATGTGATGCAAAAATTAATGGAATAAGACCCAGAGGTTAGTAATGTAAAAAAAAGTCATTAAAAAGTGTGGATTTATTATACTTCTAATATATAAATTAATATAATAGTTAAAATGGTACGCATGCAAGCTTTAATGGATGGCTGAAGTTGATATATACAGCCTGTGTGTCAGTATAATACCATTCTTGTTATATTTGTCTGATGGACTTTTGTCTGTGTATTCTGTACGAGGCTTACATGATATAAATATGATTTTCATTAAATGATAGTTGAAGCTGATTTGCATAGAATATGTCATTACTGTTCGTCAAATTTTTCCATAATCTTCCATCTCCAAAACAGTTGTTAATAATGATAACTTGTAAAGGCACGCCAGGCATAATAATATCGAACTGTATTTTCATCTCATTTCTTGTTACAGAAATACAGATGAAACTAAAAGTTGTTAAAAAAATAAAATACACACAAATAAACATATCAAATTTAACTATAAACGTAATTTAATATTGAATGCGATGCAAAATTTTCCATACATATAATTCAAAAATAAATTTGCAAGTCATATTTTGACTTTCAAAATAATTTATAATCAAATTACAAATTAATGGTCGTAAATTAATGCTATTTTTCCACCTGGATAATTATAAATTGAATTTTTGTATTCACATTTAATTAAAATCTTTCTACAGCTTTAAACTTTTTTTTTTATATATAAAAAGTGTCTATTAGGATGATATAAATATAAAAAAAAATTAATGATAAATTGTCAAACACTATATTGAAATAACATATTGTTATGTAATCCATAAAATTAGAGGCCCTTAGATGGAATTTTATATAGACAAATTTGTTATCCTATATTGGTATTGCTTAATATGGAATATAATAAAATAGTAATAAAATATGGAATCAACGTTCATTGCATGTATACAAAATTATTGTGATATTAAGTAATGTGCGACTATTAAAAAAAACTTAATACATCTGTTAAAAGTGTTAAAACATCAACGGTAATCAGTTTATTGTGACACAATTATTAAAAATGTATTCATGTATTACACGAAAAAAGTGACATCGTGACTTTTGGTTTGATTGACTGTCTTTACTTCTCTTTTTGTATTTTAAGGGTGAGGTATAATTTATATCTCACCCTTAAAATACAAAACCGTATAATTAATACAATTTATAACCGCTCCAAAGTTGGATTATTTTTTTTTCTATCGTTATTTTCTGTAACAAAATACTATGTACTTTTTTTGTTTAAACATATTTTGTATTTTTTTTTATCATTAAACTAAAGTAAAAAAAAAAATACTTATTAAAACAGTAAATTTATAATTGTAGTGGCATAAAACATTTTTACGGCTTCATTGTACGCTAATATTATTATGTTCTTAAAGTCATAATAATAATAAAATATATATACATATGAACCCAATATTTTTCTCGGGAGCCGGATGTTTGGTCGCAGGATATTTGGTCGCAGGATGTTTGGTCGCGGTATTTTGGTCGCAAGGATGTTTGGTCGCAAGGATGTTTGGTCGCAAGGAAGTTTGGTCGCAAGGATGTTTGGTCGCAAGGACGTTTGGTCGCAAGGATGTTTGGTCGCAAGGACGTTTGGTCGCAAGGACGTTTGGTCGCAGGGATGTTTGGTCGCAAGGATGTTTGGTCGCAAGGATGTTTGGTCGTAAAAGGCCGGATGTTTGGTCGCAAGGATGTTTGGTCGCAAGGATGTTTAAACTATTTAACAATAAATTCTTTTGAATTTTTGAATTTTTGGACATAATTTATCTTATCGTATTATATAGTATATTATAACATAAATTTTTTTACATTTTTATTGATTAAATTCATTAAATTACGTTATAAGTTTCAAAGTAGATGGTACAAAGTACATAATTTTTTTCATGTTGTAAGATAGTATTTGTGATGGATTTTCTATGTCATGTAAAAAAAATGAATAAATCTATACTAAATGATTATTTACTTAAATTATTGTGTGCCTCTTTGTAGCCTATATATGATTTTGTCCGATACTAGTTTAAAATTTTAAGTGCTATTATACAGCATAACCATTCGTGGCTTTATGATTGGTGCATTATTTGACCATACTTATCACGAAAAAAAAAGTAGCCTACACTGCCTTTCAATAATTCATATAATTCTTATAATTAATAGTTAAAAATCCTTGCGACCAAACATCCTTGCGACCAAACTTCCTTGCGACCAAACATCCTTGCGACCAAACATCCTTGCGACCAAATATCCTTGCGACCAAACGTCCTTGCGACCAAACATCCTTGCGACCAAATATCCTTGCGACCAAACGTCCTTGCGACCAAAATTCCGCGACCAAACATCCTGCGACCAAACATCCTGCGACCAAACATCCTAGACCCATTTTTCTCATATCATCTCCGTATTTCACCCGGTTCACAATAATGCTGCTGCATGTGACGACTCTTCCTTCATTACGATTATATATTATAAAGAAGCGTGCCAAAAAGATTCAAGTTATATTGCTTTCTATAAGGATAACCCTCTGGCCTCGGCACATACCTACATGCAACATCACGGTGCGCTGGTGTTTTCTTATTTATTATTCAACTCCTTTTTCGATCATTTCAAATATATAAAATGCATGCATGTATATTATTATATCTGTTAAATATATGCAAATATATCTATAATTACAAGATTCAACAATGTATGCTATATTATTGTACTTAACAATACAAATAATATAAAATACTTTTTTTTATAGATTTGAGTAATTAATAGACAAATTATTATATTATAATGTATTGATGATAGAAGAACATTTTATGGTTGAATTGCATATTTTTTTTTTTTTTTTTTTTTTTTTTTTTTTTTTTTTTTTTTTACAAGGATACACCCCTAAGAGCTTACAGCTCGCGGCGGGGTACTGGGTAGGGATAAGGTAGGGAACGGATAGTGGGCACGGCCTGCATGCTTACGCGTCCCAGCATTCACTGAGGTGAGACTGAGGGAACCGTGGAAAACCTCAGTCAGGACGGACACCTCTACTTTTTCTCAATGGACCAAAGCGATGTCCAAAGCCTGGGGAACCACACACAAGTGCATCACTGCACTGGGTGGAAAGCGAGACGAATTTACCCCAGGGAGGGAGCAGCGTATTTTTTACTTGAAACGGTCACCCATCCAAGTACTAACCACGCTCGACGTAGCCTGACTTCGGTGATCTAACGAGAACCGAACCGGAATTATATATAAAAAAAATCGATGATACCTATACTATATAGCTGTTGGAAAGAAACAAGGAACGCCAGTAACAATTATATATACACACAGGAACTTGCATGATGTTTATAAATTAAAAAATATTTTGCGTGTAATTGTACCCGTCACGTTGATTATACTTTTTCTACCTCTTTTTTTAAAAGTTTTGACAGGTTTTTAACCATGATTTTAAAATTCTCTCCAACTTTATTACTTCCTCGCGCAGATTCGTATTATATTATACATAAATATTATATGGCACCGAAGTTTGACAGTTAATTTGACCAAAATTAATTCCAGCTAGAGCTTCGCGTGGTCTGAAAATTTGGATCAAATTTTTGTCAATGGCATCCTGAAATACAGGACACTATATGTTCTGGCCATAAGACATGAAGGATGAATCTAATAATCTTTTCTTCAGTCTTTCAGTCTCTGTTTCTTATCACAGTCATCACTGATGACGTCATCAAAGAGCAAAGAGCTTCTCCTGTGTTCCTCTCGCTTGAAAGTTTCCAACACGTTCGCGGCTTCTGCCCCTTCTGTGAAACCAGGGCAGTCTCCTACAGGCCGTCTCACATGGATTTTCGACTGTCATCTCACTGATATTAGTCGTCCGGATTTTTAAAAGTAAATGGGTCCTCCGTGTAAGAAAATATTTACGTGGAAAAATGAAAGTAAATTGTAGTCTGATGTCCATGAATTAATTTTTTCTACACAATGTTATTTTTATTTATTTGATAAATATCATACTTTTTGAGAAAAACGCAAGGCGGGAACTGAGTTATAACTTATAAGTCTGCTAATATAGTATGACGTCACAGAATATCAAAACCACAAATAAACAGAAAATCAACCTTCATAAATATTTTGATTACAGGAATTAACTTGATTTGATGTTAAAATAATGTAAATATTCACATTAAAATTAAGGTAGAGTCCAATTCCACAGTCATGCAAAATATATATTAAGTCTATACTACACGTCATCGCTTTAGAAATTGGCTTAGACTTTTTTATACTAGTCGTCCGGTTTATAAAAGTCATATTTAAACGTATTAATATTATTTATGCAGGTAAAAAGAAGTTGTTGAGCAATATTAGACTCTATGAGCATTTACTTACTTTTAATTTCAAATCTCTAGATACCGTGAAATCGCCATAATCCGGGCGCAAAGTGCGGGCTCTCTCCCGTAAGAATGCATGTAAACCGGCCGCTCAGTCGGACGACTAATAAAAACAGTGGTGGGGGGTAAGACGGCCTGTAGCAGACTGCCTTGACGCCCTTGACTAACATCACTGGCTGCGATTCGCTGCGAGCACATTATGAGCAGACGAAAATAAATAGCAAGGAATAGAAGAAAGAGAGGTGGTGCAAGTGGTGCATATGACCAGCATTATGATCGTTTATTAATTATGCTTTAACGCTAAAATAAATTTACAATGATATGACCGTTGTGAATTATATTAATATTGATTAACTATTTACTGCTAGTATATATGCATATTTTTTAAGATTTCCCTAACCTGCCAACTTGTGTCCCACCTGCCACTTTTCTTCGAGGGGTATTGGCTTAAAATTAACGACTTTCATTCATTCATTGACAGTACAGAGGCACTAACAGCGTAGACCATTCAATAGTTTCGTTGTATTAGTAATATTTCAAATTATAACATGTATTAAGGGTAAGGTAACGCCACCAATGTTAAAAAAAATCCCTCACACAAAAATTCTGAAAAAAATTTAAAATGTTCTCCTCTCACCCCCTATCAGTAGGTAAAATATCAGGTATACAAATATGATCTAGTTTTTGAGTTATGAATTTTTAAAGTTGGCTAATTCAACATGGAGAAATGGAATTCCCATGTTAAATTAGTCAACTTTAAAAATTCATAACTCAAAAACTAGATCGTATTTGTGTACCTGATATTTTAACTACTGATAGGGGATGTAGAGGGAATCGCGGAAAAAAAACCATCGGAAAGAAAACCCTTGTATTAAAAAACCCTAGGAAAAAAAACCCTCGGGGACAAAAAACCCACGGAAAAAAAACCCTTCGCTGAAGGAGCAGCCGCCCCAAGGAGCATTCGTGGCATAGTAGCGCGGTACGTAGCGAGGTTTCACGGTGTGGGGAGCTCATCAAAATGTAGAAGTCTACGCGGCGATGTTGTGGAAGTTAAGTATTATCTGTATAGTAATTCCAACTGTGTTTTTAGTTAAAAATTATTTTAAAAACATATTTTTTCTAACTTCGAATATTATATATATTGGATATAAAATAATTAAAATAAAAAAGTAATAAAACAAAAAAGTCGTCGTCCTACTCGTATTATTATTATATAACATATAGACATAAAATGAACATTTGAAAATTATAATATCTTATAGGTTAAGTGATTCAATAATTATTATTAACATGACTAATGAGACTAATCAGATATATATGATATCTTATGTAATATATATTATTGGAACATTATAATGATAATCTGTCAAAATAGGAAAAAAAAAAAAAAAACGTGAAACCTCGCTACCGCGCTACTACGCCACGAATGAATGCTCCTTGGGGCTGCTCCTTCAACGAGGGGTTTTTTTTCCGTGGGTTTTTTTATCCCCAAGGGTTTTTTTTCCTAGGGTTTTTTAATACAAGGGTTTTTTTTCCGAGGGTTTTTTTTCCGCTTACCATGTAGAGGAGAACATTTCATTTTTTTTTTCAGAATTTTTGTGTGAGGGACTTTTTTTAACATTGGTGGCGTTACCTTACCCTTAATTGTAACAGTTAAAAAACATCTACTCATTTTATATATTTTTTTATTTCATTTTAGTACTTGGCTCGGCATGTCGACCAGCGCACCACGTTTATATAGAGCACTCCTCTCTCAGAACAGTGGCTTCGGCCGCACCCATATGGCATCACTGCCAATGGAGGACCATTATTGATGGGTGGTTGAATACAAAAATAAACGAAATATTTCTTCTAAAATAAGGTGCAGTGAGTTGGTTAACACAGAACCAACAAATTGCATTTTTATTTATTTATTACGAAGTAATTAATTTATAGTTTGTTACTTTTTTAATGAAAATATGACCTATCACTAATAATGCATTATCAGATAATAATTCAATATTATTTCAATTCTCGTCAGTTCTAATGTTCTAAATATAGCATAAATTGGTCTATATATAATACACGCACTCGTAAGTAACATACCTTACGCACGACCGACCTCAAGTCTCACGAACAGTGCGTGCGAAGGAGGTTATTATACGTATTATGTAAGAAGCAGAACGAACGGCTGCTCTCGTTCTCGCGCGCAGCTGGACACCTCAGCAAAACCATGCATCATAAATTTCTAGCAGCTAACATAATATATCCTGTCAATTCATTAAAAATATATTTTTAAATGATTTCCTATAGTAGATATAAGAATATTATTAATTTTTAAGGTTTTAGGTCCATTATTTGTGACACCATTTAAATTAATATAATGATATTATATATTTTTTTTAAAAGGCAAAGAAAATAAAAATTAAAATATTATTTGAATACAATTTAGGAATTATAAATTGATTTATTATACTTACAATAAAATTCTTTCATTAAAGAAGTCAAGAAACAGTAAATCATTAATATTTATTCTTTATTATTTTAGCTATGCATAATTAGGGTTAAAAAAATGAATAAAATTGAAACGTACCGGGTCAAAATAGTGGCATGCAGTATATACAATATTATTATCTGCAATTGCAGAAGACCCTTTTATTTAGGAGCTGACGATATATGATAAAATGATAATTATAGTAATTGCTATCTCAGCTAGATGACTATCTTCTTATCTTCTCAATAATATCCATGCATGTACGGGACAGTTCCTGAAAGTGAAACAGGATTTGGATTCGTTTAATTGCAAAAACCGTAAAGAGGCAAATTAAAAGCATGCAAACATAAATAATTTATATATAATTATATATCTATAAATGTGAGTTCTTGTTGTGGGTGGGAGTATTATAGCATCGATCAGGGTGGGCCAAGTGTCTCACCGCCAAGGATTTTTACGTATATTATACCTACAGTGTCGCCTGGTGCCACCACTTGATCCTCCCACCCACCCTCCCTCTCCCTCTTTCTCTCTGGATCTCTCGACACCGCGGCCAGGGCTTCAACAGCATTCATCGTAGCAGGGCAACCACCGGCGGAAATGTGTAGGAGGTTCAAGGGAGCATAAGGTCAAGCTGGAACGTCTTGAGTGTAGGTATTACAGAAAAAAGTAATTGAAATATAGAAAATACATTATTTAATAAGAAAAGAAGGGTAAAATAGAAAATAATATATCGTCCCTCTTCCACAATAATGAGCTATCTGCTCCCCGATCTCGTTGCAATAATAAACTGTCTGCTCTTTCAGGTAAGCGCAATTTTGAGCCTTATTTTATACCGATTTATAGCTCAATATTGCGTTCATCTGAAATAGCAGACAGCTCAATATTGCAACGAGATCGTGGAGCTCATTATTGCGGACGAGGGACGATCCGATATATTGAACAGCTTGTCAAAAATTTATCTAAAAGTGCATGAAACTGACGTTCCCCGTTTATACGTGTTTTCCCAAACTCTTGCATGTTGTATTGTAAAAAAATCTGTGTAAAATATCATACATCTGATTTTTCTAAATTTATTTATTTATTTATTTATTTATTTATTTATTTATTTATTTATTTATTTATTTATTTATTTATTTATTTATTTATTTATTTATTTATTTATTTATTTATTTATTTATTTATTTATCTATTTATTTATTTCACCCAATACATTTAAACGTAACAAAGGTTAAAACTGAGTAAGGATAACGTACAAAGCGTAAAAACGCTATATCACAGACAGGCGCGGATCCAAAAAAAAAATTCAGGGGGCCCTCTTCATGAGGCCAATGTTAAAAAAAAAAAAATGGAGTGGGAGAAGTGCCTATATTGTCCATGTTAAATCCAAAATTTCAGACCAATAGCAGTATTGTCCGCTTTCTCAAAAATTATAGAAACCTTATTTCGCATACAACTTGAAGAACACCTGCAAACTAACAAAATTTTGTCAAAAACACAACACAGCTATAAAAAGAATAAATCCACCACAACTGCAGTATATACATTACTCAAGCCAGTTTTCGATGCATTGCAAGCAAAAAAATTAGTCACATGCACCTTTTTTGATTTTTCAAAAGCTTTTGATATGCTGGATCACGAATTATTATGCAAAAAATTAGAAATGTATGGGGTACAAGGAAGAGAACAAAATTTTATTAAATCTTTTTTAAACAACAGATCACAAATAGTGTCTTTCTTGTACGAAACAGACAACGAAATACTATGTGCAATGTCAAAGGAGCTCAAAACAACCCTAGGGGTCCCACAGGGGTCATGCCTTAGCCCGATACTGTATGCAATAGCTACCAACGATCTGTCAGATGCAATAACAGAGGACGACAAAGTGCAGTACGCGGATGATACCGCATGCGCCACCATCGCAACCACTGTTTCACAACTCACAGAGAAAGCATGTAAAACTACCGAGGAACTCACAGACTGGAGTTCAGAGAACAAATTATTACTGAATCCACGAAAAACTACATTCATACATTTCAAATCAAAAGGCAAAGAACATAATTACACTCCACGCATAACAATTCAATCGAAAAACATTAAAAAAGTTACGGAAGTAAAATACTTAGGTGTAACAATAACAGACGACCTACAATGGTCGGCACATATAAACTCAAAGGCAAAGTGTATTGCAAAAGGAATTCATGTTTTAAGAAATGTAAATAAAAAATTGTCAGAAAATTTAAATAAACAATTGTATTATGCACATGTACACGCGCATCTTTTATATGCTATAATATTGTGGGGTAACACAAAAGATGCTAGTACACTATTCTCACTACAAAAATCAGCATTAAAAGTAATTTACAATCTCAAAAAAACAGAGTCCTGTAAAAAAACTTTTATGCAACAAAAAATTCTAACATTGCCTTGTTTGTATATACTAGAAAGTGCAAAGTTTGTACGAAATCAACCTGAACTTTTTGTAACTAACGCCACCCTTCATACTCATAATACAAGAAGCAGAAATGATCCTCACTTGCCAAAAAATTTCAAATGTCCTCATTTTGACCTTATAACAATTTATAATAAACTGCCAACGGCAATTAAGAATATAGATTGTAACAAAAAATTTGCGAAGGAATTAAAAAAATTTCTATTAGCGAACCAGTTTTATTCAGTAAAAGAATATATAAGTCTTAGAAATTTAACATAGACCCTGGTAGCACAATCCACTAAAAGTCCACTCGATTTCACCGTGGATACATGGTGGACCAATCATGTGGATTTCACATGCAGGATGACAATAATCGCATACTTTTTCCACCATGGAAATATAGTGATGCCTTCCGCCATGGGTATTTCCACCATACTTTCATTACCAGGCGCGGATCCAGGGGGGTAGGGGGGGGGAGGCTACACCCCCCCTGAATTTTTTTAGTTAATATGGGTAATATAGGCACTTCCCTCACTCCAATTTTTATAACATTGGCCTTATGGAGCCAGCCCCCTCCCCCAAAATTCGCCCCCCCCCCCCCCCACTTTCCCGGAGTTTTTTCTGAATCCGCGCCTGTCTATTACCTAGGAGTTGTGGCTGACTATATATTGCAATCCTATATCCATAAACATTTGTTTTTGCTAACATACACAGCCTTTAAAAAAATACTAAACATAAAATGTATTTTAATTTTGTTTTATTTGCAGTACAGGCATTATAAAAATCTTATTTTCAGCAAAGACACACCTACTTTCAAAAATTTTAATGTTTATTATTGTGCTGTCACGAGTATTTTTTTCTTAATTTAAAATCTATTTAATTTTTTTAGCCCATATTTTTCTATCTTTATATAATTTCATAAAATATAACAGCTACAAAATAATATAAATAAAACAAAACAATTAAGATGCCAAATTGTTGTATCAATAATTATTAACAAATTGGCAAAATAATATTATACAAAGTAATAATATTACCCTGCATGTTTTTTTTTTTTTAATTCTGCAACAAATTAAATATTTCTGTATGCATAGCGACTTAATTACCGGACTGAAAATGGTTTGGTACATTAATTAGTAGGTATGGTTTGCAAACCATACCTACTTACATTTTAATGGCGATAATGAATACGTTCACATGACGGTGTTTAATACATATTCGTTGACGACGCCTTATAAAAATAACATATCCGTCGCCAACGAATACGTATTAAATACCGTCATATAAACGTAGTGAATGTGTAATATGAATTTGTTGAGTGAAGTGTTTTACGGCATCTACTATCCATCGAAGAGACTGCCAAGGAAAGTGGACGGTCAGCTCTTTGCCGACACCGGTGGCCAAACGTAGAGCTCCTTGTTGGCTAGCGTTTCTTTATTTTCTTATCACTCATACCATGATATTATACATTTTTCAAGACATCACTCGTAAGGCTGTAAGGAATTTAAGTACCCCCGTTGGTAACAACGAGAGACTTGAGTTGATACCTGTACATTTGATGACATGACCGAACAGGATTGAACTTTATTATTAATAAACTTCAAATTTTCAAACAGGCTTTTAAAAATTCAATGTTATTTCCAGTGGTGAAAGTAGTTTTAATTTCTTACCAGTGCGCTTCAGATAGAGGCCTTAAGGGCCCAAACCCCTACCGGAGGCGCGTTTTTTTTTTTTTGGAAAAAGGGGCGTGGCTTATTTTTTTTAATTGAACAGTTACATTAAAATTTATTTATAATATTTAAAGTCGAGTGAGCGATTAAATTTTTTTAAAGAATTTATTTTCTTAAAATATTTTAATTAAGAAATAATAAAAAAAAAGCCCACAAAGTTGGTGTTTCGGAGGCGTTTAACATGCAAAATTATATGGCACAGTAAACAGCTTTTTACTTAAATTTCATTTGAACCATGGTACCAATTCAAAAATACCTACGTATGATAAATTCATTAATGGATTTTTTCAATTTACAAATAAAATCTTTTTTTTCCGGAGCTGTTTTTCCGGAAAAAATATTGAAAATCTTTGTGGGAATTAACCCACAAAATATGTTAAATTAAATACTTTTATTATTCAAACTTTTAACGAAGTAAAAAGAAAAAAATGTAGTGTGAACATATTAAATTGATAAAAAAAATATAGCTGCAGTGTAACTACAGTTCATTAAAAATATTTTAATGAATTTTTTTACAATTTAGAGTTTTCTATGTATAAAATTAATTTAATAAATGCTACATTTTTTTAAATAATTAAATTATCGTTTTAAATGTCTCAAAAATTAATTTATAGAAATAATTCCAAAAAGATGTAAAAATTACAATTTTAAAGAAGTGTTTATGATTACCAATTTTTATATGAAAGTTGAAGAGAAAATAGTATATAAACACAGGAAAAACAGTAAACCTACAGATATTAAAAAAAAAATCTTTGACTTAAAAAATCTAAAAAAAAAAATAATTAAATTAATCTGTTCTCAGGCTCCTATCACAAATTATTAATTTATTTTTATTTTTTACCTAATGAAAAAAATTAATAAAAGTAAATACATTCAACATAGATTTCAATTATTATCATTTTTTTTTTTTTAGTACAAAATTTGGACTTTAAAAGAAAGTGCAAGTTAAAACTTCGTGAGGTAAATAAAATCAAAGTACAAGAACATGCATTCAACATGATTATAATGGTTTATAATGTGATCTATTCACACTTGAAAATATTGTTTTTTTCATTAAAAATTATAAATTATTGATTTTTTTTTTTTTTAGTAAATTTCGATCAGTGTCTTACCAGTGCGCCGCAATGGCGTCAAATGTCTTACCAGTGCGGCGCACTGGTGCGCACAGGCTTACTTTCACACTGTTATTTCATTCTTATTTTTAGCTTATTATAAAATTGCATAAAAAGTCTTTCCATGGATGCTATAGGAATTCTTTAAGATAACATGACAGATTATTAAGGGCGATAAAAAAGCAAAAAATAACAGATTTTACAATATACAGTAACACAATGTATCATTATTTTACCCAGCATGCACACTTTTAACCTGCATGAAAGGATACAAAGCTGCAGCAGTCAACCCAGGCTTGGTAGATGGCATGGTGTCAATGAAGTCATCCCTCCGAGGTTTGAGCTCATCCCGAGTTGCCTGCTTCTCAGCAACCTAGCTGCCAGTAGCATCATCACAAGCAGCTGAAAGTCTTTGGAAAGGCCCAACCTGTAAACAGGAAAAATTACCCTCGTAAAGGCATGCTATGATATTAATTAATATATACATTTTTTTTTTTACAAGGATACACCCCTAAGAGCTTACAGCTCGCGGCGGGGTACTGGGTAGGGATAAGGTAGGGAACGGATAATGGCCACGGCCTGCATGCTTCCGCGTCCCAGCATTAACTGAGGTGAGACTGAGGGAACCGTGGAAAACCTCAGTCAGGACGGACACCTCTGCTTTTTCCCAATGGACCAAAGCGATGTCCAAAGCCTGGGGAACCACACGCAAGTGAACAAGATATAATCGACTACACTCTAACTCATTGCGAATGGTAACCGGAACCGGTGTACCATAAAGCTGCTTTCAGACACTCGGAATCAAACCGAAACACACTAATGCAATTACACAATTAAAGAAAATAAATCTTATTTTTACGGCGGTATATATTTGTTGCAGCTTTGGCATGCCGAAAACATTTTTTGGACTTATACGTGAAAGCGTTGTAACGCTTTCATATTTCTTGTCGGCTTTGCAGGTATGCATATATTATTTATGCACAATGTACAACAGCCATAGCATATAATGTTTAACTAATAGTCATTTATCTTTTGTGCATGCATAACATACTGTACAGTCTGCATGATTTGATACTTGATTCAGTTGGCATGCATACACAAAATGCTTGAACTCAATATGCATGCCTACAAATACTACAGTTTTCTTAAATATACAAAATGCATATGCATACTTCATGCAAAACGAGAATGTGCACAAAGACTGAGAATACATATATTAGTATAGCTAGTACAGTGTACAGTAAGCATATATTATAAATTATAGGCCTTTTGGCTGCTACAGCTACTGTATCATACCCATGCACAAAACAAGTATGCATACTGTATGCATGTTGCATATTAAACAAAACTTACCTGGACTTGTAAAGGGGCACAATACTTAGTACACAATACACATAATATTTAACGCGTTCATTACCTTACATTTGGACACCGTAAACCTCAGGAAAGTCCATTGCCAGTTGCAGAATACTTGATGATAGCACAGTGGAAAGGCACCCATCGGGAAAGCAGCAACAAAACATGCATGATTGTTGGTGGTTTTACGCCACCTAGAATCAGAATTCATCACAAAGCAACTGGAACTTGCTTAATTATACATTACTTCAGCACATTCATTAATAAAATATAACTTATCTGATCCGAATATTGCTTGAAATACACTGAATACACAATGAATTCACATAAATTGCATTGTAGACGCCATCTGAGCCGCTGTCGGCTGTTCCGTTCAGTCGGCTACACCTGCTCCGCACACTGCGCAAGTGCGCATGCGCGGAAAACTTGCGGCCACGAAGTGCAAGTCCCCCGTGGAGAAGCCCATGAGCCTTCCATTATAAGTCCATACTTATCGAATAATAATTTTTAAAGTGTTTATGTTGAAAGAAAGTAAACAAGAACTAACACAGCATCACAGGAAATGTGCAGGGAATCTTAATAAATTTATTATAAACATATAATTTTTTTTTCAAATCTATGGAGAACTGGTGGAAATTGAATGGGATGCCAGCGTGTGGCCATATCCACGAGTTTTCATCGAAGAACATAGTTTTTAAACAAAATTTTTTTCTAAACTTGTTCAATTAAATTATAATTATAATTCTTGTATGCAAGGGGTTATCTAAGACTCGTATATTTGATTTTTAATTACCTATTCACAATTATAAACTAGTGGAAAACTTATGGAAAAATCCATTCCACAATTTTTCCATGAACATCCACGTTAGTTCCACTAGGGGTTCCACGAGTGTGCTACCAGGGAGTGGATCAATGCTACTATGATGTATTATCATGATTTATATATGTGTATAAATGTTTATTTAATGTCTGTTTTAATTTTTATTGATAATTCTAAGTGCATTTAATACTGTTTCATGTTTAATTTTTAAGGTATTTTTAAGTGTTTTTGTCTCTATGTTGTATTATGTACAGCCACATGAGAAATAAATAAATAAATAAATAAATAAATAAATAAATAAATAAATAAATAAATAAATAAATAAATAAATTTTTGGGGGGTGCGGCACCCCCCCCCCCCCCTCCTGCATCACAGCATGTAGATAGATCGTAATTATCGTAATATCAGCATGAGTGACCTGCTACGACTCTACGACTGCTTGCTCTCCGCATAAGGCTTTCAAAAAGTCAAGCACCACAAACACCACAATCCGCTTGCCAGTGCATGATCCCTGCCTGAATAAACTGTGTATATTTTCTACACTTGAATTCCTTATGTACTTCGATCGAGTGAAGAAAGTTTTTAAAATAAAATGTAATTTTCTGCAGAAAAATTACTGAGATTCCAGTTCAAATATACAGTGTCCACATGAATTTTCCCGATTTGACACTCAAAATAAAGCATGATAATTAAGGTTACATGATGTTACATCAAATTAAAGCTTAGAGTTCAATGTTTTCAAAAAGTAAAACTAGAAAGCTTTGCGTGGACTTGTCTTCTTGTGAGCCATACCGGGGGAATCAAGATGGCGCGCCAGAGTGAGCAACGCCGACGTGACTCTCCGCTCAAATTGTCTGTCCTCTCCTGGTAACTATCCCTATCCTATTCTATATATTAATCGTCTTGATTTCTATACTCCTATCCCCAGTCAATTTGATTCATAATCATCATCTCGCCTCACCGCATCCACATAATCCTACTTTGACCCTGCTCTTCGGTCGGCCCACAGGAGTCGACACGTTGAGAATCTTTCAAATTCCTGCCATTCCTTGCATGTTGTCGCCTGCATCATCAACCTACATTATTGCACCCCACACCACACCGTCAACCCAATGTCCTAAAATCCAACCAATTCCTTGTGTGGTTTTGGTTCACCCACGGTAACACGTGGTGGGCATATAGGTACCACTTCCATCATCACCTTGCATCCCACATTCCATAATCATCCTATCCATTGTTCGTCCATTATCCTTTACAAGACCCTGCAAAAAACAGTTCAACTATACAATTGATCCAAGTTACTCAGTACGTGGAATTATAGCCGTTTAGGCTCCTTCCAACAATTGTAAGAAGAAGAAGTGAGCCATACCGGAAACAAAAATTTGACATTTCCGAGCTCCAAAATCCGCAGACTCAGAATTCATCTAAAAAATCTGTTTTTATTTAATCTTTCGCTTGAAAAAAAATTTACCTACACTATTATTTACATCAAGGCTTCACCACATGAGCACCGTTGGTACCCCAGCACACGTCCAGACAGACCTCCAGTTCTTGCACACAAGTTGCGCCGAATCGCCGGCATGACTGAACCGATGGCTGCTGTGATGCGCTGCTTGAGCTCTTGATTCAGCGCAACTTTTGTGCGAGAACTGGAGGTCTGTCTGGACGTGTGCTAGGGTATACCAACGATGCTCATGTGGTGAAGCCTTAGGGTAAATAATGGTGTAGATAAATTTTATTCAAGCGAAGTAAAGATTACAAATTAACAGTTTCTTTCATATGAATGCTAAGTCTGTGGATTTGGGAGCTCAAAATGTCAAATTTTTGTTTCCGTTTTGTCTCAAAAGAAGACAAGTCCACGCAAAACTTTTTAGTTTGGATTTTTGAAAACATTGAACTCTATTATAAGCTTTAATTTGATGTAACAAAAGTCTATGTCAACCTTAATTATCATGCTTTATTTTGAGTGCCAAATCGGGAAAATTCATGTGGACACCCTGTATTTACAGTTACTTATGTTTTAATTTGTTATTGAAATTATCATAAATGTTTAAATTCTTGGCTAATTAATTATTAATTAGTATTATATTAGTTAGTAAGTTAGTATATTAATTAGTACTCATAAAAACTATGATATTTTATTATTATATTTTATGGAGAAAAAAAATTATAGAATAGTTTATATATTAATAATCACGTCAAACACGAGGAGACGCAATCATCAGCAATGGACAACATACATGAAAAAAATTTATTGCAGAAATGAATAGATGGTACGAAATTATGCTACTCTGAATTTTTTCAGATTTTTTTGAAACCCGGAACTATTTTTAAATAATTATTCCTGTGATTTCAGTTGGCACCCCTGCAGCCTTAATAAAAAGAATAGAGACTAGACGCCTATTGACGCCTCCAGGGGGCGTGGCCGCACTTTCAATAATTATTTAAAAATAGTTCTGGGTTTCAAAAAAATGTAAAAGAATACAGAGTGGCATAATTTGGTACCCTCTATTCATTTCTGCAATAAAAAAATGTCATGTATGTTGTCCATTAAATAATTGTTATTAATTTGTACAGTATACATCCAATTCTTAACTAGTAATCAATTCTGCCAGATAGCATTTTTTATCGTTAATAATAGAAATTGTATTGTGGTGTCAAAGAGAAATGTGCTTAAATATTGGAGGCTCCCTCAGGCTCGGACTGGGTCAGGGATCCCTGATCCCTGACTGGCTCCTCTGTTTTTTAACACACAGAGGATAAGAAAGTGACCTTCCAGGTGGCCCTTTTTTGCTGCCTGTAATATCCATATGGCCCTGACTGGCCCTAACTTCCCCGTCCGAGCCTGGATTCCCTGATGTTCAAAATTAATTTAATTTTAATTTACATTCAATTTCTCCCGCCCACACAAATCGGTTGACACATGCACTGCTCATGTGACTTTCTGGAACGATGAAAAGTCACAGATGTGCTACACGTTTCTGTGCGCCTGATACTCCCGTCTCTCAATCGCTTGTGGTACTTGGTCTCGAAGCTGGCGAACGAACATTCGCTCGCAGCTCGCAGTCTGCCCGCCATAGCAGCCACATTGCAGCGCCTTTTAGCAGCGAGGTTTTCCTCGTTCCCAGTACCGGGGCGGGCAGTACGTAGCATGCTCGGGCATGCTACGTACTGGCCATGCTGTGTCGATTTTTTGCACTTTATTTCTTCATGTACTTAAAGTACTTAAACATAAATTCGATTGCATTCTTTTTTACAAGGATACACCCCTCAGAGCTTACAGCTCGCGGCGGGGTAGTGGGTAGGGATAAGGGAGAGAAAGGATGGTGGCCACGGCCTGTTACGAGTCCCAACATTCGCTGAGGTGATGAGACTGAGGGAACCGTGGAAAACCTCAGTCAGGACTGACACCTCTATCAATGCACCAAAGTGATGTCCAAAGCCTGAATCACGGATAAAATACCCTTTGATAAAATACCCTCGGATATAATACCCAGACAAAATACCCTAGGACAAAATACCCTTGGACAAAATACCCTCGGACAAAATACCCTTAGACAATTAACCCTTGGACAAAATGCCCTTAGACAATTAACCCTTGGACAAAATACCCTCGGACAAAATACCCTGGGATAAAATACCCTTGGACAATTTACCCACAGATAAAATACCCTTGGACAAAATACCCTTAGACAAAATACCCTTGGACAAAATACCCTCAGACAAAATACCCTTGGACGAAATACCCTTAGACGAAATACCCTTGGACAAAATACCCTCGGACAAAATACCCATCACTTTGAGGTTGGGAAAAATTTCAGTTTCAATTCAGGGCGAGAAATTCACATTTTTGAAAATACTGGAATATTTCATTTGCAATACATTCATAAACTAGCTCATTCAAAGAATAATCATCGTTTTGAATAATATATAATAGATATATGAATCTCAATTCCAAAACGCTTGGGTAAAAATGCATGTCCCCACTCGTGTTCAGTTCGTTCATATATAGCCGTCTCACTCAAATATCTTTCAATATACTATACACATCAATGCCCGTTTTTTCCTAACGGGGCCGGCTCCGTAGTCTGGTCTTTTTGTCAAAATTATAGAACTAAAAGTTCGGTAAGAAAGAAGTATACGATTTTTTCCCCGGTGTCTCAATATTTTTAAGTCACTAATATGCATTAAGAAGTTATAAAGGCTTTTTAACACAACTAAATACTTTTTAAGATAATTTTATTATGTACCATGTGTACATGTAATTCTATATCTTCAAAAATATAAAATTTCTTCTCATCATTAAAAATGTGAATTAAATATAATTTTTTCATTGAGCTCTATACAAGGCTAGAGGGCTAATCAGCTGTTTTAGGCGCGCACGGCGTCTGGGAGGAAAGTGGGTGGTGGTCGGTGCTATCGAATGCCTGGTTGACCAACCTAAGAAAGTTTCCTTATAAAATAAATATTAAAAGTTACACTGCAGTTGGCAATTCTGAGGAGAATACGTTGGAATGTGTGACGAAAGCGCAATCTCCCACCCACTTCCTCCCGCCGGACCGTGCGCACAGTTTAACATTGAGAAGTATAGGGCATTATCCCTCTAGCCTTGTATAGAGCTCAATGAATTTTTTCTGGTAAATAATGATTTTGTACAATAAAATAACAAATAAATAACTGAAATAGCAATACGTATTTTACTATCATGCTTTGTGCTGGTTGTTACCCGTGACAACATAAATTTTAAAACCATTATGAACATTTAATTTTATAGCTGGTTTCCATGAGTAAGTTTATAGAACATTCTACTGCAAAAAGCAATGTATCTCTTGTCGACCTTACAATGTAACATTATGTTAATACGTAAAAAATTGGGTGGGGAAGCAATGTTTTCTTCTATTCATGAGGTGACGATTTTTTATTCTTACTTTTTGTTTCGTTTTTGCTCTTTATTAAAAAATAATGAAAAAAATGCATTCATACATTCATTGTAAAATAATTATACCATAATAATTATGCGATGTTTTATTTAGTCTCCCCTGTTCATTTACATTTACTTATTTCCCCCCCCCCCCCAAAGTCCTTTTTGCCTGGGTTGACTCAAATTTATTGCACCCAAATTAACCTACATTAAGGGTAAGATAACACGAACAATCGATTGTTGTAGTCCCATTTGATTAACATGTAAACCTTAGCAACCTCATAATGATTCTGAATGTTTTTTGAGAGACAGTTCTTGGCACCAAAAAAATATGGAAAATATTTCAAAACAATCGGACGATCCAATTTTTTTAAATTATTTTCTTAGTTTAGGTCTCCATGGGAAAGCCCTATACTAAAAATTTAAAAAATTCGTTTAAAAAAATTGGATCGTCCGATTGTTTTGAAATTTTTTCCATATTTTTTTGGTGCCAAAAACTGTCTCTCAAAAAAAATTCAGAATTATTATGAGGTTGCTAAGATTTACATGTTAATCAAATGGGACTACAACAATCGATTCTTCGTGTTATCTTACCCTTAAAAAAATAACATGATAAATAATAAAATAATTAAAAGGTGCTAAATATTTAATTATTATAATCTACAACTAAACGTATAAAAAAATAAATTATGCTGTGAAAGTATCATGCGCAGGATTCAGTGAAATTTATTTTACCTTTTTCATGGGCAATTCGCAATAACATATTATAAATTATAGAAATTATAATCATAAATTTATGATTATAATTATATACTGTTGAAATCCGAAATATCATATATTTTTAATTTTGGTTGGTTGGTTGGTTGGTTGGTATTTTGGGGCAATTGACACATTATATTTTTAATTTCATTATATCAATAGGAAACTTGTTATGCAACATGAAAATTATTGTACCCTGTCCCTTTAATAATAATAATATTAATACTGTACTGTACAGTGTATATACAATACATGTGTGCAAAATGTTTGCATGATGTAGGTATAATTTTTATCATTCTACGAAATACCTAAGATGCTGTTATATATTATAATATATGGTAAATTGTCTGAGGGTATTCTGTCCAAGAGTGTTTCGTCTAAGGGTATTTTGTCCGAGGGTATTTTGTCCATGGGTATTTTGTCCATGGGTATTTTGTCTGAGGGTATTTTATCTGAGGGTATTTTGTCCAAGGGTATTTTGTCCAAGGGTATTTTGTCCTAGGGTTAATTGTCCAAGGGTATTTTGTCCAAGGGTATTTTATCCCAGGGTATTTTGTCCAAGGGTATTTTGTCCTAGGGTTAATTGTCCAAGGGTATTTTGTCCTAGGGTAAATTATCCAAGGGTATTTTGTCCTAGGGTAAATTGTCTGAGGGTATTTTGTCCTAGGGTATTTTGTCAGGGTATTATATCTGAGGGTATTTTATCAAAGGGTATTTTCTCCGTTTACCCCAAAGCCTACCACTAAACAATCCCCCAATTATAATAATAGTAATTAATTTTTAAAATATTCTGCCATTTGTCATTAAAAATATAAAATTTATTTTGGTGTCAAAAAGAATGTATTAAAATATTGGAAAATTTCCCGGATGCATGTTTAAAATTTTTTTTAAAAGCATTCAATGTTTAAGTTACAATTTTTGCTATCCATTTCTTTCGCTCACACACACCACGTACGTGACACGTACGTTGCTCACGTGACTTCTCTGGACGATAAAAAGTCACATCTGCACGTTTCTTTACTCCTAATACTTCCGTCTGTCATTCGCTTGTGGTACGTGGTCTCTGTGCTGGCGAACACTCGCTCGCAGCCTGCCCCGCCATGCCCTTAGCATGAATTTAAGCGCTGGCTTTCCTCCTTTCCAGTAATTACGGTGTAATTGCATGCTGTTTTGTTCTCTTTTACTACTGCTGTAAATAATTATATTATGTGTTATTCAATACAACTATAATTTAATTAGTGAATTTACTTTAAATGTAATTGTTTTTCTTATTCATAATATAAATTAGAATAGACAACATATACATGATGAAAAATTTTTATTGCAGAAATGAATAGAGGGCACCAAATTCTGCTACTCTGAATTTTTTTATATTTTTTTGAGACCCAGAACTATTTTTAAATAATTATTTAAAGTTCTGTAAGTTAAGTTGGCACCCCTGAATCCTTAATAAAAAGGATAGGACCGCGACGCCTTTCAATAATTATTTAAAAATAGTTCGAGGCTTCAAAAAAATCTGAAAAAATTCAGGGTAGCATAATTTGGTACCCTCTATTCATTTCTGCAATAAAAAAATTTTCATATGTATGTTGTCCATTAGTCAAAATCATGAGAAGGAGAATCCGCGGTGCTCGGTCTTGCGACAAGGAGGTAAGGTAATAATTAATTTGGGACTGCTCTAGACGGAAGAGGGGTAACATGAACCCTATTATATGCATGGCCCATTATAAAGTGAGAGAGAGCGAGAGAGATTATAAACAGAGGAGCTATCTATTTTTTTTTTTTTATTATTATTATTTTTTTTACAGGGATGCACCCCTGTGAACTTGAAACTCGCGGCGGGGTAATGGGTAGGGATGGTGGCTACGGCCCGTTACGCGCCCCAGCATTCGCTGAGGTCAGACTGAAGGAACCGTGAAAAATCTCAGTCAGGACGGACACCTCAACTTTTTTTCAATACTCCAAAGTGATGTCTAAAACCTGGGGAACACACATAGGTGCAGCACTGCACTGGGTGGAAAGCGAGACGAATTTACCCCAGGGAGGGAGCAGCGGAGGGAACAGCGTAATTTTGACTTGAAATGGTCACCCATATTTAAATACTAACCACAGAAGTGGTAGTTATCCTTATATTAATTAATTATTACACATTATTAAACCAATAAGGTTATGTCAATGTAATTACATAATAACAAATCATTACTGAAGAGATAAATAGTACTTTTTTACAGCATTAGCAAAAACATTACCAGTAGCTAATTTAACATTTAGAATTTAGAGGAAGCTGCATGATTTCAATCTAAAACAGATCTACAAACAAAGCCATTTTTGAATAAATTTATTCTTGCTTTAGAAGGAATAAGTAAACCAGCTTCCTCTTGACCTCTAATCTCTCATGAACTTTGACCTCTAATGGGTCTCCCATGAACTACAACATCAGTAATTTTCAGATCAGTCTGACCTGATTGATATTTTTCAAAAAATATCAAGTCCATGACTTTGAAATATTCCTTAATGGGAATAATACTTTTTGAATTTGGTGGATTATATTTGTGTATGAATTTCAAAGTTCTCTTCTCACTTAAAACATCTACCTAGTAATCAACAGTTTAGGTCAAAACTGATTGAATTTCTACTGCAGAACAATTTTTATGCCATAACAAGAAAAAGAACAGCTTTAAATATAATGTAAATGCTTTCCTTGTAATAGATTGATTTAATAATATAGTAATATAATAAAAAATTAGTTTCAGATTGTTTTCTATTAATAAAAATGTGTTTTTTTTTTTATTTAAAAGTTTTATTTCTCAGGTATTGTGGACTGGCTAGATAATACTATATTATGTATGATTGTAATTGTAATAATAATATAAAAATGATGATAATATGTTTTAATTTTTATGTTTCTTTTACAGGTATTGCAATACTAAAATATTGTAAACATGCATTTTGTACCTTACGGTTCTATATGTGCAATAAATAAATAAATATAAATACAAATATAAATTTGTTCAAAATTTTCATGTTATCTAAAGTTGAGGGATGCCATGCTGGAGCCCCGTAAGTAATAATTGATCTTATTAACATTTGATTAGCCATACATTTAACTTTCTGAGTACAATCTTTAAGATTTCTCTGCAGAAAACCTAAAAGTTTAGCAACTTTGGCCCTTACTTTCTCAACATGAAGATTCCATTTTAGATCAGAGGTTAACTAAATAAACAGATTAAAAAAACAAAAGCAATACAATTTGATACTAACACCACGACTAACACACTCTTTTTGTTTAATAAAAGACTTGTAACATATTACATTGGAGTATTGTCCTCAATTTTTTTAATAGCAGAATTGGATTATAGAGCGTGCAAAGTTATGATACCCTGATTTTTTTCAGATTTTTTAGAGCCCGGGAAGTATTTTTAAAAAATTATTGAAAGTCCTTTTTGTGACGTCACGTGGCGGCAAGTCCTATCTTTTTCTTAAGGAGCGGTGTCTCGTGACGTCACAAAAATAACTTTCAATAATTTTTTAAAAAATAGTTCCCGGGCTCTAAAAAATCTGAAAAAAATCAGGGTAGCATAACTTTGCACCCTCTATCTGCAATAAAAAATTTTTAGGTCAATACTCCATTAAAACATTATTATGAAAGTGGCTATTACATATATATAGGCTTTATTATTCAAACATTTTGTATTACATAGAATTAATGTAATAGAAATATTTCTGTCTTCTTTTATTGCTCATACAATTCCATATTTAAGAAAAACACCAACTCAATTATATTAATTTAATATAATTAGTAATTCTGTAGAAAACTAATTGAAACAACACTAGAATAAAAAAAAAATTCTCATAGCATTAGACAGCTAGGGGAAGAGCATATGTAATATGTAAAATACTAATTGTGCATCCTTTGTGACTAACTGCATGCATGGATATAATCGAGCTTTCATCTTGTGTGATAACATCATAAATATCATAATTATTGGTTAGATGTAATTTTATAATTATTTTAACAGCTTGTAATGATGTTGTATATATAGTTGCTGCATTACATGTCGTCATTGTTATACTTGACAATACACATACTCTGTTATAATACTTATAATACAGACCATATTAAACTATTAGAGTTGAATAATAGTAGGTTATATACTTTGGATATTGTATCTTTACAAATATATTTGAAGAAAAAAAAATCAAATGAATAGTCATATGATGAGATGAGGATTTTCTTCTTAATCGATTCATCCCATTGTATTTCAATAATGCCTGCCTGCCATGTGGGATTTATACATAGAATTTTAAACACTTTTGTATGCATTATGTATATTACTTTCATTTTTACTACCTTGTATAATAGCAAAAAGAATTGATCATTGAAAACAGGAAACAAATTAATTTTCTTATAATTATTATTAATGCACATAAATATATTTGGCAACATAATTATATAAAAATATTAATAGCAATTAAACTACATTTGACTCCAATGTGTATTTTTTTTTACAAACAATTATGACAATATATATAGGTATAGCTTATGTATTTCTTAATTTGTTCATTCGATATTTTTGTATCCAGCCTAATGATTCAACATACCATCTATATAACACACAACGATTAATTCGATGTTTGTAATGGTCATATTATGTTATATTATAACTCTTATAACATCTGGCTTAAACTGTTATCGATCTGAACCAGACTGAACCTCACTAAAGTTAAATTAATATTAATGTACCATGTTTGCTTATACTTATTGCAACATGATCAAATATAGATTCAGCTATAAAGTTTTTATTTTTTAATTTGTTTGTTTTTCAGAAAACCAAATTACGTTGAATTTTACAATAAATCTCAAGAGTTTGGAAAACTCGTAAAAACGGGGAACGTTATAGTTTAACATTTATAAATTTCTGACAGTCTAAATTAATTATGAAATGAACTTACTTAGAAGTTGGAAAACTTCATGGCAAGTCAAACGTTTCTATATGCTGGAGTTCGTCCTGTGCTTACAGATTTTTTTTTTTTTTTTTTTAATCTTGGTCCTGTGTGTTCTTTCCCGTATTATTTTTTTTTTAAATGGATCAATTCTAAATGTTTTATATTAATATAAATTTTATATTATTAACTCTTTTAAAACTGCATCCTTTTTCTATAAATATAAATGCATTGATTCATTTTGCGGTAATTGAACACATTGCATCGTATATAATGTATATATTAAATAACTCTCCATGAATTCATGAATTTTTTATGAATAAAGAAAAGTATATTATTATTTTGCAACCACTGAACTATATATTGCAACTCTATCTCTATATATATCCCTATGTTATAATATGTATTATAAAAATTAAAAATTCATGTATATATAAAATAATTTTACTCCCAGTTTCTCTCCATAAAAATATAAACTCTTATAATTTTACTGTAGCTCAATAGCAGCTACTAGAAAACAAGTAGTATGCGCCTGCATTTTGAGATTCTCGAGAAGCAAGCGGGCGGGCGAACCACCGATCGCGAGCTCTTGAAAGGTACGCGGCAGGAGAGCACGATCCCGAGTGATTGCATGAATGGAATAAGTGAAAAAAAAATATGTATTTTTTTTAAAGTCCTCTTCATGTCATGATGAAGATAACAAATGGACTTTAAAAAAAAAAGGTGATGGTTTGAATAGTTTCTCTTTTATATACATTATAAGCATATAATATAAAATAATAAATAATAATTTTCTTTCAGTGTTATATAAAATGAACATAAAAAAAGAAGAGTATTGCAATTTGCGTAGGATTTACGTAGACATACATAAATGTATAATTATTATAATATAAAAAATAAAAGTTTAAGTTGCATGGTTAATGGTGACATGTCTTATATAATGTATTATAGCCGTTTGGTTGATAATTATGCAAATTATATCTTACTTGCAAGTTGAAATGTGTTGTCTTCTTGTAAAAATTATCCTTCCCTCTAACATACTGCAAGAATCCTTTAAAGTTTCATACATGGAACCATAGCAGCTATAGTAAATTCTCTTTTTTATATAATAATATGCTGTGTAATTCAACCTCGATGAGATTCGAGTAATGAGACGCGCACGCAATACTCTCATCCCGCCTTAATTACATGGCAGCCTGGACAGTTTGGAGATGCCAATTCATTAATTAATTGCATTTGTTCACGCCTCTTTGTCTCCTCCCTCATCGTCGTTGCCGCAGCCGTCTTTTTCCTCCCGCATGACGATGCACTTACAGGAGCTAGGCTATAATAGTTGCCTAGTTTCAAAACCGGCAATTAGGCGCTTGTATGTGACGTCAGATCAGGAGTTTCAACAGGTGTCCGCCAGTCATCGATGGTGGACTGGTGCGGAGCTACGCAATGTATAAGCATATATAGGCAGTGGTAAAAGTGGTTTCATTTTTTTGCCGGAACGCAAGTTAAGCACGTATCGGGACACATATCGGGGGGTCTGGGGGGCGGAGCCCCCCAGTAGCCCGCCGCAGGTGCGATTTTTTTTGAAAAGGGGCGTGGCAGTTTTTTTTTTTTTACAATTAAATTACATATTTGGTACAATAAAATCATGAAATTACAGTTGAAAATTTGATAAATATCTACAGCTTAGAAATGCTAATATGTGCATTGATGTTTTACGCGCAACAATATCTCGTCGATTGAAAACTATAAAGTATTAACAAGCGAAGATAAAATTTGAATGCTATATATACCTGCATTTTTTTTTTCCTATTGCAATGCATATACTTGAATAGAAGACCTCGAGTTAATTTTGCAATGTAATGTAAAACCCATTCAGTTTGTCACGAATTAAAACAAACAGAAAATAATTTTTCCAACCTGTTCCTTCCCAAACTTGTTATAGTTAAAATCTAAATTTAAAAATATTTGAATTTTCAAACATAGTATTTGGGATCTACTTTTTATTCTTGAATCGATTGATATAGATCCAAAAATTATAAAAAAATTAAGGTTGGTCGACCCTTAGGAGCCCCAGTTGCTAGTTGTTATGAACACGTCTCTAGCACTTTGAGAGGTATGAAAAAATTAACTTAATTTATTAAAAGTTTTTTGTACGGAGTGTACAAAACATGCATGCAACTAAACTTTATTTTAATGATAAGCTCGATCATCAGCTGGTGTTGTTTCTTTTATTTATTAAGTTCTTATTGGATTTATTGGCGTCGATAAAAATAATACGCCAATATTTGTTGCGCAGCCAAAAATCAAAGACGAATGTGCTCTCTTTTTATTGCAATTGCTGAAAGTATTAACAATTAATTTATAAATGTATGTTTTTTTTAAATATAAACCGTATATAATATACTATGCAGTTGCATTCTGCAAGACCCGGTGGCTGCAATTTGACTATTTGGCATGCGCCAAAAACCAAGAACGTAATTTGTCCACGGTCCACACGCGAATTTACCAAATGATACTCGAAAAAAATATTAAATATAGTTTATTATTATATTATATACACGTGAAATTTATAGCATGTATATATAATAAATTATGTATGTGCATGTGGTAGCATTATATATTGCAACACATTGAGGATGATGGGGGTAGTGGGGGTCATAAACATTGATGGTATATTTCTATTATGATTAATAACTGGGTCAACATTTATACCTCATTTAAATGTTAACCCAGTTATTAATCATAATAGAAATATACCATCAATGGTTTATGACCCCCACTACCCCCCCCCCCCCCCTGAAGTGCATGAGGTAATATTAGAATGTTGCCATAAAAAATCATCTGACTATGATTAAATACCTTGCCATTTTTTAAAATGCTTTGCAGATTTAATTAGTGATCCAATATCACGTATTGCTAATCAGTGTTTTTCTCAAGGAATTTTCCCAAAAAATTTGAAACATGCACTAACAATCCCCATTCATAAGAAAAAGTGTAAACATGATGTATGTAATTTCAGACCTATTTGCCTTCTTATTTGTTTTGCTAAAATCTTTGAATGTCTTATACTTAAAAGACTTAATAAGTTTCTCACAGACTTCCAAATAATATCAAAGTGTCAATATGCTTACCAGGCTAATAAGTCTACTCATCAAGAAGCACTATTCTTTGCTATCCAAAACATATATGAAAATCTTGATAAACATCAAAAAACGGTTGGGATTTTCTATGATTTGTCAAAGGCCTTTGACCTAATAGAGCATAATGTATTACTAGCCAAGTTAGAGTCTTATGGTACCACTTAATTGATGACATCATATCTGGAAGACGGTACTCAAGTAGTCATGATAAAAAATCTTTCCCCCCCTTTTCCTCATAACAACTATTCCTCGGTGAGTAGGATAACGAGAAGTGTACCCCAAGGTGGAAATGCTAGTCCGTACCTATTCCTCATTATGAAAAATGATCTCGTGGATCTCATCACCGAGGGAGAGTTGTATGAGTATGCTGACGACACAAGTCATATAATTGCTAAAAGAAATTATGATGAGGTAGTGGAGTCAGCAAACTCTCAAACAGCTTTAATGCACAGATTTTGCTCTCAAAATTCACTTATAATAAATAAAAATAAGACCAAGTATCTAATCTTTCATACCCCTCAAAATAATGTTCCAGAATCATTAAATATTGTTATAGATACAGAAAAAATTGAGAGACATAATGAAATTAATTTTTTAGGCCTAATTGTAACTGAAACTTTGTCATGGGAAAGCCACATAAACTCAAAGTGCCCCCGCTTAAATTCAGCTTGCAGTATGCTAAAAAAAACTGCAGCGTATCGTGACGGACAGCACGCTGATGTCCGTATATTATGCTCATTTTGAATCTCATCTATTGTGTATGGCCTTATTTTCTGGGGAAATTCTCCTTTTGCAGCCAGGCTGTTGATAATTCAGAAAAGAGCAATGAGAATTATTTGTAAAGCTCATTATCTGGAACATTGTAAGATTGTAAGCCACTGTTCATAGAAAAGGGAGTTTTAACAGTACCCTGTTTGCTGATTGTGGAAGCCTGTGTTTTTGTTATAAAATATCCACATTTGTTTAAAATAACCTCCGACATTCATGCTCATTATACTAGGTCTAGCAGAAAGATATTTGTTGACAGGCATAACCTCTCCATGTATAAAAAGGGACCCCATTTTCTTTGTCTTACTCTGTATAATCACTTGGAACCCTTCATCACATTTTCTGGTTGCTCGGAGAAGAATGCTCGGAAGATTATAAAAAAATTATTAATTAAATTTCCTTTTTACAATGGAAAGTCATTTTTGTCCGAAGTTTCTGTGACATTTTTATTACCGAATACATAAATGAAAAAATGCGATGAAGAGCAGGTAAAGCCTGTTTTTCCTTTTGATCAAAAACCACGTGGTTGCCTACATTTTGCCGCGTGAGGTGTTTTACCTCTACTAGATCGGGCCCTTAATAGTATATATAGGTAGAACTCTGTTTTATTTTTACTCTGGTTTTTGAACAAAGGAATTGCTTCAAATCTTTCCCGCAAATAAAAAATAGCGATAGGTCATTGGCTAATACATTCTTATCACGTTTCAGTTAAGAACCAATCAACGATACGTTTTCTGATTTTTTTTTTTTTTTTTTTTGTTTACGTGTTTGTTTACGTGCATACGTGCGCCCGTCGTCCATCTTGAAATAACTTGATTTTCGGCGATTGTTTTGGTGGCTTTGGTGCAGTTAAATCGAAGGTAAAATTAGTTTATTTGCTGATATTTTGCTTATTTCAGTCATATTTCAGGTATTAGAACACTAAACATTAACTCTGTTTGTTTGTTTGTAGATCCAAGGAAATCTACTATTTTTTTTATCGAAAATGGCTCGTCCTCAAGTTCCGAAAAGAAATGTAAGAATCTTATCTCGTTTTGGAAGTATGCATATTTTTAGCTTAATTACTGTGTTAATTCATTCAGGCGAGTAATATCATACAGAATATGTTCTTAGTTAATTATAAAACAGTTAATTATGCCTGTATATTCCTTTATTTATTATTTTGGGTCGTTCGGCAACTTCTGTTCAAGGCCAAATAAATGGCATGACCACAAATCGTTTCAAGGCCTCAATGTTTCAGATTACGTTTGTTACTAAGTAAATACAGGTATGCATATGCTATGTAAATACCTTGTGACATGCTTAAAATCCATGTTATTGGTATGTGTATAGAGAGGAATTCCACAAAATTTACACGTATGCATTCACGTATGCATAACATGGAAATCTGTTGACATCGGCAAAAATCACGATGAGCTCAACTGACAACATAATATTGAACAAATTCTTCTCACGTCAGTACATGCATAATGTATTTTACTTTGAAGGACATAGTACAGACAGACGTCTTACCATATTTCATTTTTATGCTGTTTCCTACAATATAACAGTATCAGATCTTGGTTTTGCTCTAGACAGTTCAGTAGACTAGACGGCGCCAGATATAATATATCAGCCAATGAAAAGGTGGCCAGCTGTTACAGTACAGTATTCTAGTCTTTTCATTGGCTGATATATCTGGCACCGTCTAGTCTACTGAATTGTCTAGAGGTAAACTAAGATCTGTTGATCTGTTATACACGTACTGTATACTCCTTGGAAATATTTCTACGTAGTATTTCTTGGTATTACTAGTGTCCAGTACATCAGTGCAGATGGCACTACTGTTTTTCCCTATCTCATATATCATATCCCTTTCCTTCGATACCTCTCTCATGGCAGTCCAGTTAGCCGTAAACTCGAATTATCTAAGCGGGCCTAACAATCCCAACAATAGGGTTAAGACGAGTTCACATACAGTATTTTAAAACTGTTACGACACGCCGTGGCAAATTCAAGGTCCCTTTGATTTTCTTACAAAGCCTAGAAGTGTGCTACGGCGTCCTACCGCATGAATGCCATAATAATTTTTGAATATGTGAAAGCTCCTTTAGGCATCTGTGGATGTAGGCCTTGCACATTTTGTTGTTGCTTTTGTATTTTTGCTACTCATAAATTTCAATATTTATCTTGGAAATTCCATAAAAAAAATAAGTAAAAAATAGAGCAGATGCCAATAATTAAATACAGTATGATGTACATATTTGTAGCTTATATCTGTATATGCACTGTATATATTGGTATATACTGTAATATATTGGTAGAACTCTTTTTATCATGCAAATCAACTTTCAACAAGTATGTCGAAGAAAATGTCAACAGCTTGTTGAGTAGGATGGTTGCGACGGTGAGCGCTGAAAGATCATATGAAGATTGCAGTGACATCATTGGTGCAGATCTGTTGTAGCACCAAGTGTTGTAGGAAAATATTGTTATAATTAATGTAATGTAGATCTTACTTTGTGGGTCAAATAAGTGGAAATAATAAAACCAAACTGCTGTAGTTTTTAACGTCTTCAAGTTGTAAATACTAAAAGATTAAAGGAAGGGAACAGCCTGGGCTTATTTTTATAGATTGACAAATAGTGTCAACCGTCGGGATTTGCTGGAACTTTTAGAAGGCAGAGGGCAATGACATTTTTGGGGGTGCAATAAGAAGTTTTGGTTGGTATTCACAAAGAGTTAAGGGGCGTTTTAGGGAGACATATTTTAAGAAGAGTTTTTTATACCAAGTAACAGGTAAGAAAAATGCTTCTTATAATATCTCTCCCTAAAACGCTCCTTAACTCTTCGTGAATACCACTCTTTTTTATTTTTAAAACGTAAAAGCTGGCGCCATTCCCCTCGTTTAAGGAATTTTATGGTAATGAGAATCAGAAAAAATGCATTTAAAAATTAAGTGATCATACAGCTGTGTGATTGGCTGGTTGTGTCTAACGCTGCCCTCTGATTGGCCAGCCCAAGTATGCCGACGCCTGGCAGCTGCGAATGAACACTCCCGCTGAGAGGAACCGCTACATTCTGGACAATGAGCTGTGGACCGACTGCGAGTTTTTGGTCGGACGAGAGCCAAACCAGAAGGTGAGAACGAGAGGGGGGGGGGGTAGAACGAGACAATGTAGGAGGTTCAGTAGCCAGTTCAATGGACTCCTGACGACGAGCTGGCTCCATTGGACTGGCTACTGAACCTTCTATGACAATTCCTTCCATGGATAACAAAGAAAGAGTCATCATAAATAAAATACAGTAAATACATTTACTGTATTTTATTTATTTGTTTTTATTTTTTCCTAATCTGAACTTGAATCACTTGTTGGCTACTGTACTGGCCACTAGAGTCTAATTTTCTTTGTTGACCCAACCTAGTGTTGTTTTATATTTCTGTGGGTCCCTCTAAACCTGATTAGCTTAGCAATCCATGTTAGTATTTTCTTAGTTGTGAATCAAGGAACCATGGAGACTGCAGTGACAATAGAGTTTTTTTCAATAACCTCCTGAGTGATTTTATTTTTGGTTTTTCTTTTGCTTTTAGAAAGTGTCAAAGTTTCTAGTCCATAGTTAATAATGATTCCAATTTGATTAACTTTATATATATAAGGGAAATGAATAACGTTTTGAGGTATAGTAATTAATTTGTGAATTATGATGCAAATGATGTACATTATCAGCTGTGGATTTTTAGTGTATTAGAGGGTTAAAAAAAAAAAATGTAAAATATTGACAATATTTATATTACTCGAGGTGCTGCATTAAATATGCAATAAAAAAAATCATGCAGATTGCCCATTTATTGCCCAGTAATTACTAATGTAATTAATGAAAATAAAGGGGTAGAATTTTGACAAGACAAAAAATGTACTACATAATTTACTTATTATAAATCTCAAATTCTGTAACGACCTTGCTCCTCAACTCTGTTTCGTCTGCCCACAGCTGTTCAAGTGTCACCGTCTCTTCCTGGCCAGGTCGAGTCGTCTCTTCGAGGAGATGTTGTACGGAGAACGAGCCATTGACGTCTTCCCCATCAAGCTCCCGGACATCCTGCCTGGGGCCTTCAAGGCCATGCTAGAGTGAGTTCAGTCGTGATGGGAGTAGGAGGTTCAGTAACCAGTTCAATTGAATCAGCTCGTCGTCAGGAGTCTATTGAACTGGCTACTGAACCTTCTATGATGACTCTTTCTTTGTTATCCATGGAAGGAATTTTCATAGAAGGTTCAGTAGCCAGTCCAATGGAACCAGCTCGTCGTCAGGAGTCCATTGAACTGGCTACTGAAACTTCTATGATGACTCTTTGTTATCCATGGAAGGAATTGTCATAGAAGGTTCAGTAGCCAGTCCAATGGAACCAGCTCGCCGTCAGGAGTCAATTGAACTGGCCACTGAACCTTCTATAATTACTGCAATGTATAAAATTATATCTGAGACTTTGATTTGGGGTAAATAAGGAGTTATGTACAAACTATATGAATGTGCCAATGCCAAAATAATCATGTTTTTTAACATTCTATTTTACGTAGTCATACAGAAAGAGTAGTTTATGCAGCAAAATAAAAAATATATATATATTTAGTAAGCATAAAATTTGGAGCAAAGCAAACTTTTGTATATATATATGAGAATAAATGAAAAAAGTAAATCTGTAGTGTATGTATTTGTTTGCTTTGCTCCAAATTTTATGCTTACTATGCTATTCTACACTCTACAGCTATGTTTATCATAGTATGAATTAATCAACAGTTTTCTTACAATATTCCTTACTGTCTCACTACGCCCTGTGCTAAATTACATTTTACTACGCTCCTACAACTCTAATGAATTTGAATTTGTGAATTTGAATTCTACCTAATTCCACCTAAAAAAGGTTTCATTGGATGTGAATGCAGAATTTTCGAAGAGCAGGGGTGTTCGAAGTATGCAGTGTAATAGAGAGTGTAGAAGGCAAAAGAGTGTTATGAGTATTTCTGAAGCAAGTGGAGTATGTAAGAATCGAGTGCTGTGGAGGGCAATTTGTAGACGGACGAGGTAATAATGCTGCTGGCTAACCCCGTAAAGGGCCATGGCGGCATGTTATGTACTGTATGTATATTATGTATGAATTTGAATTCTAGGTCCAAAAAAAGATGAGTGTAGATGGCTGCCTACTTGAACACAGTACCCTACTGTGGCAAGTCTTATACTTGCAATGGTTGTTTATACTCTCTGTTCAATGAAGCCTTTTTTTTTAATGTTAAGGGTAAGATAACACGAAACTTTGATTGTTTTATTTATTTATTTATTTTTATTTATTCATTTTGAATTATTGTTGTAGTCCCATTTGATTAACATGTAAACCTTAGCAACCTCATTCAAATTCTGATTTTTTTCTTAGAGACAATCCTTAGCACCAAAAAAATATAGAAAAAATTTCAAAACAATCGGACGATTCACTTTTTTAATTAATTTTTAGTTTAGGTCTCTATGGGAAAGCCCTATACTGAAAATTAAAAAAATTAATTTAAAAAAATTGGATCGTCCGATTGTTTTGAAATTTTTTCCACATTTTTTTGGTGCTAAGGACTGCTTCTAAAAAAAATTCAGAATTATTTTGAGGTTGCTAAAGTTTACATGTTAATCAAATGGGACTACAACCATTAATGTTTCGTGTTATCTTATCCTTAACCATGATATAATGTAGTGTCTGATGTCACCACCAGAACACAGAATTTAATGGCATTGTTGGCGCTAGCTACCCTTTATAATTAACGGTCATTTAAATCAACAACTGTCTTGTTTTGCTATCCCCTTCACCGGACAAACAATACTTAACAACACTTTGTGTACAAACAATGAGCAGAATTCTTCTTTATTACTGTACCTCTCAAGATTCCACGAAATTTTCTCCTGCCTCACTTACTAGAGCTGCAGTTTCAATAGACAAAGAGATACAGATTTGTAATTTTGGGAGATGTAAGAAGAACTTCCAGTCTATCAATATCAAAAGGGTTTTGGTTCACCACGCCTCCATAGACTTCGTGGTAACGTCTACAAATAAAGTAGGAGTAAAGTTCGTGCTGTCTAGAGGGGTACCTCCCTAATACTACACCCCCCTTAATGCTGCTCACTACGCCTCCTAACTCTAACTTGTTTCCACAGCTACGTTTACTGCGAGGAGATCAACCTCTCTTCCCGCGAGGACGCCTCCGCCCTGATGTACGTGGCCAAGAAGTACAACCAACGCCACCTGGTGCAGAAGTGCCAGAAGTACCTGTGTAGTACTTCTAGCAGCCGTACCACCGCGCGTGCAATGTAGATGAGGCGGGAAAATTGAATTCTTCTTTAATCGTCAGAGTAAGCCAACTGAGATAGCAAAGACGGGAATGTAGATTTGAGACCGACTTTCCCTCTATGTGATGCTAGAGAAAAGAGAGAGCAATAAGGCTTCAAGCAGGAGAGAGTACGGTATTCTACATGATGTTAAAATTTGCAGTATTATTAAAAACATGTGAAATCCTTTCATTACGTCCCTCGTCCAGAATATTGAGCTATCTGCTTAACGTGATGATATGTAAAAATAAGCTCTCTGCTTTATATTATCATCTAATAAGTGCAATTATGAGCTTTATGCTGTAATTTACTGCTAATTTTTGCCCTCACTTTTTATAGCAGTCACCTTATTATTGCAAATGATTGTGGTAGATTGTGGTGATTGTGGATAATTGTTATAATTATTCCGTACAAGGGACAATTTGGAGGTCTTATGATTTTGATCATAATGTATTATAATGTCTCGCTAATTTTGCTATTTCAGTTTCCCAAATTTCTGTGAAATGTATCCAAGATTTCAGTCGCTAAATTAACAAGACTTTCCGAAATTTTGGAATGTATAATGTAACACAGATTCCAAATACAAAAAACTAAGTTTAGAAAAAATTAGTGGGCTTTTTTTTTTCTATTAGTAGTTTTAGTTGTCTAAAAATTCTTAACCTTCGTAAAAATGTAATTGAACTTCTTTGTTATCTCCTGTTTTTCAGTAAAATTATTAAAAGGGTTGTAAATTAAGTAAAACTGAAATAAATACAAGCTAGATATTTCTCTAATTGTAAGTCTTCTGCTCGATACAAAAATACTTTATTTGTAACAAAGTATTGTTGGTAATGTCTGTCTTATGAGTGAAAAACATGAGAAAGTTGTTGATTTACATGTTAACGTAGGGAAAATGACCGTGAATGGGGAATTCTCTTACAACTCAAATTTTAATTTAACTACTATATTAAGATAGGGTACATATTAAAAATAAGTTTGACTTAAGTTTCAACTTTTTAAACTCAAATTTGGGGACTCTGAAGGGATTATTAGAATAGGGGCAAAGTATGCAACCCGCGCCCAAACCTGAAAATTGTGACGTAGAAACTCCCTAGTTAACACACAACAACTGCCTGATATCATAATTTGAGCGTCAAGGAGTGATTGGCTATAAATTTTAGTAACACGATCGAAATCAGCGGGTTTTTCTACCCAAGTATCAATAGTTTTGTCTCCAATATCAGTTTATTTTAAGAGTGATAATCGAGAATATAAATTTATTGCAGGAAAATTTCGCCTGCTAGGCAGTTTCTACGTCACGTTTTGGCGCTAAATTCAAAAGAAGGAAGATTTTTAAAAAATTCCCTTGTCTCCAATTTTGAAGATTAAAACTTTTTTGTTTTGGGACATTTAATTTCAAGGCATAGAGCATCTGAAAAAAAATTAAAATAAATGTAGGAGAATTCCCCATTATAAAAGTTGTGTCTACTAGCGTCAACAATGTCATTACGTTCTGTGCTCTGGTGGCAAAATCAGGCACTACGTTGTCCCATGTTTAACAATGAAAAAGGCTTCATGCGACAGACATTATAAACAATGGTTTGTTACAACCATTACGAGTAGAAAACTTTGGTATTTCTACACCTACACATTCTAATTTTAAAGGGGGTTAAATATTAGTTCTTTTTTCTTAGTTCTGAATGGACAACCTGCATGAATTTTATTGCATATTTCAATAGAGAACCTTGAGTTATGTATTGTCAAAAAAAATTTTTTTTAAACCCGTAAGGATGTCACTCTTAAGGGTAAGAAAATACGAAACATCGATTGTTGTAGTCCCATTTGCTTAACATGTAAACCTTAGCAACCTCATAATAATTCTGAATTTTTTTTAGAGACAGTTCTTAGCACCAAAAAAATGTAGAACAAAATTCAAAACAATCGCTTGTTCCGATTTTTTTATATTAATTTATTAGTTTAGGTCTCCATGGAAAAGCCCTATACTGGAAATTTAATTTTTTTTTTTTTTTTTTTTTTTTTTTTTTTTTTTTTTTTTTTTTTTCATGAGTGCTTACATCACGCCCATATTGTAATAATTCCTCTGATCATGCTGAGATAGTGCCACTGCCTCAGCCTTCAGAAGCTTGCCAAATGTGCCATCACGCTCATGGATGATCTTCATCCATCTTCGATTGGCGAAGTTCTCAATGGCAAGAGGAAGAGATGGACAGGATTTGTACCAGGCGAAGGTCATGGCTGCATTGCACTTTTGAGGCAAGCCTTCCAGAGCAGGATCACCTTCTACCTCCAACACCTCATCAACGCGCGCAGCCTGACTCTCCTTTCTGAATCTCTGCTCCACAGTGCTGTAGTGGTGGAACATGAAGGCTGCTAGTTTGGCGTTATCAGCAACCTTGGATTTGTTCTTGCATTGAACGACGTATGCCTTCTGGGATCGCTCAATGTCCAGGATCGTTCCGATCATATGCACAAAGGTAAATGCAGCTCCTCTTTGTGCAGCAGAGAAGGTAGATCCTGAGTTGAGCTTCATCGACATGATATACGGCCCGTACGATCCAGGAAGCTGAAAGGCCTCTGACACATCAAACAGCACCTCAAAGTCATCCCCAAGGGTTGACACAAATCCCCATGTGCACAACTCATCCATCGACATGCCCAGGTCACTAGCGAGAGAACACAGAGCATTCATAGCTTGCATCTCATCGTACCTAGTATGAAGGGTGCCAATCCTCATGTACGCAATGGGATCCTTGGGACCAAGGAATTCCAGCACCATGTCAAATGCAGCAGTCAGGCGAGAAATCCCTTTATCTGCGATGAGGCTAACTGCATTGTCGAAGTTTGCATAAAATGGCACTCCGACGTCAGTGGTAGTGAACTGCGATTTCAGCATCGCTGTGCACCGATCCTCAAACAGTTTCCGATGTCCCGGGTCAGTGTGTCGGCCAAGACGTAGTGTCATCAGCACTTGGAGAAGGACCATGTTGTCAGATGTTCCTGCAAGAATGGACGGAGTGAAGGATGTGGGTGTCAGTGATGGGGAAACCACAACATTAAGGACAGAGACAGGATTAACGGGCTCTCCCTGATTGGCGATTTGGATTCCGTAGGACTCCCAATCTAGAGGGGATTCTCCTCCAATCCTCCTCGCGTTATCAATCAAGAAGTTCCTGGTCACCTCTATATTGAACGGTGTTCCGTTCTGGATACAATTCCAGACATACGCAGCTCTGTCCCCGATTGTCATCTCTTTTCCAGAGACAGTGTGGCCTGTGGTGAAGATCACGGTTGGCTTGACTTTGGGTTCTGGAGGGAGGTTAGGTAGAGCCTCAGCAGGATCAGGGATGAAATAGCTCTCGATATGCTCAATGTCCCGGACTTGAAGAGTTTTGGGTTGAAATTCAATGCGCTTAACAGATTTATTCTTCCTAACAATTACGATTTTTTCGTCCATGGTGATTTAAAATTGAGTACTGATCATATGAATAATTTATGACTCGCACTTGACGCAGTGGTATACGCCTCTGATTCGTAATCGGATGGTCGTGAGTTCGATCCCAGCCATGCACCGCCAAACTTTTCACTAGTGGCGGTCGCTAAAGAACACCCACTCGTGCATCCGGGAGGTGATTGATGGCATCCTCCATCAATTGCCGACCATCCTGACTGAGGTTTCCATGGTTTCCTCAGTTACAACCAACCAGGCGAATGCTGAGATGGATTGCTTAGGCCATGGCCGCCCCGGTTGGGAAGGGGCCCACAAAAGTAGGGTCTACGAAGAGCCGGGAGGTTAAATTCAGTCACTTAATTGTGGCCAGTACCCTAAAATAGGGTTCAGTTGAGAAGTTAAAAAAAAAAAAAAATTAATTTTAAAAAATCGGATCGAGCGATATATTGTTTTGAAATTTTGTCCACATTTTTTTGGTGCTAAGAACTGTCTCTAAAAAAAAAATTCAGAATTATTATGAGGTTGCTTAGGTTTACATGTTAATCAAATGAGACTACAACAACCAATGTTTCGTGTTATCTTACCCTTAAAATTATGTTGCAAAACACTGTGACGTCATAGTCAATACAATATTTACCCTACAAGCATAGGAAAGACGTTGCATGACTATGACATCAGATCCCCTCAGTTTTGAGGCTGCTATTGGCTTTTAAAAAATCTGAACCGGACACTACGCAACTCAAAGCCTTTTATGTAATAATAAATTTCATGCAGATTTTCTATTTAAGGGTAAGGTAACACGCCCAATGTTAAAAAAAACACACATGAAAATTATGAAAAAATAGAAATAATGTTCTCCTCTACATCACTTATCAGTAGCTATAGTATCAGGTGTACAAATTCGTGCTAGTTTTTTAGTTATGAATTTTTAAAGTTGGCTAATTTAACATTCCTCCATGTTAAAATAGTCAACTTTAAAAAATTAATAACTCAAAAACTAGCTTGAATTTGTGTACCTGATATTTTAGCTACTGATGGGGATGTAGAGGAGAATATATTAAGATATTTTTAATAATTTTCATGTGTGGGACATTGGGCGTGTTACCTTACCCGTCTGTGGTAAAAATTCAAAGATCATGAGAGATTATGAACTCTATGCCTTGGATTTTTTTATACTAAGGGCTTAAATCCTGCAAGTTATTAGTGTACTGTGATTTATTGATTTTCTGTCTTATGGCATTATTTTGGTGATGGTCTGCTTTAATTAAAATAATGTCATTGTTGTAATTTTCATTGTTAATCCTGCACTTTAATTTAATCACTATTTGAGCTGTTAAAGTTGTGTACTTCTATCATAGTTGTTTACTTTTGTTTAATGTGAAAATGGATCACCAATGATTTCAAATAGAGTATCAACCTCAATTTTTTTATTGCAGAAATGGATAGAGGGTGCAAAGTTATGCTACCCTGATTTTTTTCAGATTCGGGCATTATTTTTAAAAAATTATTGAAAGTTCATGCTGTGACGTCTTGCGGCGGCAAGTCCTATCCTTTTTTTAAGGAGCGGCGTCTCGTGAAGTCACAAAATGAACTTTTAATAATTTTTTAAAAATAGTTTCAGGACTCTTAAAAAATCTGAAACAAATCGATCAGGGCAGCATAACTTGGCAGTTTGCCCCCACTATCCATTTCTGCAATAAAAAAAATTGAGGTCGATACTCCATTGTGTCTATTTCTCAAGCTATTTTTATATCACTTTGGAATTATAAGTGAAAATTGCTGGCAAAATTACAATAAAATTAAATTCCCAAATTTAAATATGTTTGATCAATTAAACGGCAAATTCCTTTGTAAGCTAGCTGTAAAATTTTCCTGTATATTTTCTAAATTTGTAAAAATAATAATGTAATAAAAAAACTTCAAAATATAACAACTTTGTGTTTTTACTTGTATACAGTAATTTCTTGCAAGTATCGAAATTACATTAAAGTAGAGTGAGTGAAAAATTGACCGATGGTAAAGCTCATTCTCTTGCATGTAAAAAGTTACTTTGGAGCACCATAAATAAGGATCTGAAATCAGTTGAGACCGTCCTTCGTAAAAATTCTGAGCATTTGGGTCTAAAAGTCGATGACTTCGTCCATCTACTCCATGCTAACGCTCGAAAAACGTGGCTTCTTTTTTATTCGAACTTTAATTTCTTTCGCAATCTCCCGTAAAATGTGTTTAAAAAATATTCTAAGATAGAACATATTATGGTGAATCAGAAAGTGTCATAACCTTTATTAGCCCTTCATAAAAATTTTGAGAAAATTCCGATACAATACCAAAATCCGTGGCAAATTTTCATTTCAAATGATGCGGTCTACCGGTTAACAGCTGACTGGATCAACGGGATCAACAACACTATATAACTTCAGCAGATGCTCGTATTGCGCAACTTGCATAAATTTCTACTGCGCAGCTTTTGAGGAGCCGACGTAACTTTTTCGTATGCACATATATAGTGCGTGACGTCATTCCCGTCATGCACTGCGCACTCAACTCGCTGACTCCTCTTTAAGTTAAACCCCTCACATGAAAATTATGACAAAAATTTAAAATGTTCTTCTCTACATCCCCCATCAGTAGCTAAAGTATCAGGTATACAGATTTAAATATATATATATATATATATATATATATATAGATTTTTTGATGTTTATTAGTTTTGTTCTATGCTATTTGTATAGCCAAATGAACTGGATAAATCTATTAAATTGAATTTGTATACCTGATATTTTAGCTAACTGATAGGGGATGTAGAGGAGAACATTTTATTTATTTATTTATTATTTTCATAATTTTCATGTGAGTTTTTTTTTTTTTAACATTGAGTGTGTTACCTTACTCCTATATTGAGATAGTATATATATATATATATATATATATATATATATATATATATATATATATATATATATATATATATATACATATACATATACATATACATATATATATATATATATATATATATATATATAGCCCAGAAATGGCAAAAACCTTTTCTAAATGTAACATAATTATATAAAGTCTGTTCAACCCTGCCCAGTTTAACTTTCTTTTTTTTTAACTTCTCAACAGAACCCTAGTATAGGGTACTGGCCACATTTAATTAAGTGACTGAATTGAATTTAACCTCCCGGCTCTTTGTAGACCCTACTTTTGTGGGTCCCTTCCAAACCGGGGCAACCATGGCCTAAGCAATCCATCCCAGCATTTGCCTGGTTGTGACTGAGCTAGGAAACCATGGAAACCTTAGTCAGGTTGGTCGGCAATTGATGGAGGATGCCATCAATCACCTCCCGGATGCACGAGTGGGTGTTCTTTAGCAACCGCTACTTGTGAAAAGTTTGGCGGTGCATGGCTGGGATCGAACTCAAGACCATCCGATTACGAATCAGAAGTGTTTAACTTTCTGATCCTGATAATCGCTACAAGTCCAAGTGCATCAGGAATGCTTGCGTGTACAAGAGTTACACAGTTCAGGATAGAGTATATATGAACAGAACTATGGGTTAGAAATGTCAGCAAGGGTATAATAATGTTAGGGTGATAATAATACATATTTCTTAAAAGGGTATAAGATAACTCCACCAATATTAAAAAAAAAAAAAAAAATGCAAAATTTTAAAATGTTCTCCTCTAATATAACACCCCCTATATCAGTAGCTAAAATATCAGGTATACAAATGCGATCTAGTTTTTGAGTTATGAATTTTTAAGGTTGACTAAAAATTTAACATGGAAGTTTCATTTTTCCATGTTAAATTAATAGTCAACTTTAAAAATTCATAACTCAAAAGCTACCTCGTATTTGTATACCTGATATTTTAGCTACTATATATAGGAACCCTGACATGTGTATATAAATAATACAACGTACGTACTAGATAAGAAATAATATGTGAATGGTAGAACGATCGAATTAACCCAGTGACCACATGGACGTCCCCGGGACGCCCCGGGGACATCCCTCTAAGGTCCCCTTTGGACGTCCCCAAGGATATCCCCCATGTCCATCAAAAAAGGACGTCCCTGCGGACGTCTTGTGGACATCCCTCGGGGATGTTCCCTAATTTTCACTTGCCAATTATATATTAATTCATCTTAAAATTTATATTAAAGAAGTTTAGGCCCGGGTCTTTTAGAATGAGGACTACAAGATTACCAAATAAAAAATTTGGGTGCGTCGGAAATCGAACTCGGACCTTTTGGTTGATAGACGACGTCGTAGACAACTTGGATATTGCTCTTCGATACTAAAGTGTGGTTTATTGTGGTATATAAATTGTAAAGTTTTGGGTGTTATAATATTTTAATATTACGAGCGAAGTTGCGTTTTTTTTATTTTTTTAAGCAAAACCCAGCTAACACACTTTGTCTGGCCAGTTGCGGGCCGAAGGTGGGCACTGTGGGCAAGCGTCGGGCAACTGGCAGCCCACAGTCTGCCGAACGTCGGCCCGCTTCCCGGCAGCCCCATGTAGGCTGCCACTTGCGGGCCGATTTGGGGAGACTTTAGGGTAGCCCGAGCACTTAGGCATGCCGTATGGGGCACGGCTTTTGCCCCCATATGGCATGCAATAACTTTGGGACTTAGAATTTTCAGAATTTTTTTCTGACAAACTTTATTTTTTTTCTTTTTTTTTTTTTTTTCTTTATCTTCATTATTATTATTTTTTGTCAACTATTATTATTTATTAAATTTAATTTATTAAAAATAGTAAAATTTATATTATTTAATTTTATCTTAAAATATTTAATTATTATAATTAATATTTCGCACAACTTCAGCATTGTTTCATGTGAAATACTACGTAAATAAGTAATTTTTACTTGTTTTATGGAAATATGTAGAACATATTATATACTACGAATGAAGAACGGAAAATAAAAAGTTTTGTGAGTACGCTGCCATTTTTCGAAGAGCCGTGTGAGTCTCGCGTCTGAGTTTGAGAGATGCCAACTGTAGCGCGGAATTACACTTAAATTATGTAGGAAAGTAGTCATTTAAATCCCGTTATGTAGTAAAAAAAGTATTTACAATAACATTTCAGGACATTTCTAAGTTTAATATTACATGAAAATCGAACAAATTGCGTAGTTCATTAAGTAAAATTAGGTTACGTACACAGTGAAATTTTGGTTAGGTTGGTGCCTCTGATAACGGTATTCTCTGGCAGCCATTTTTCAACCACTCAGTTGTACTTAGAGAAGTGAAGAGAGAGCATCGTCACAGAGCGTTCTGCAAGTTTAATTTTACTTATATTATAGTTTTAAAATAACCTAAATCGAGTGATGTTTATAATAATTTAATTAAACCTGACGCTACCATATCGAAAACCAATGTCCTGAAGTAATGCAAGTAAAATAGACATGACAAAATACCATATTTTATAATATGACAGAAGTCCTATAAACGCAAATAAAGTTATATACACATACACAAATCAGATTATAATAAGTAATCAAGTAACAATAATATTGCAAAATGCAAATTTTATAAATAATCAATATTAAATTATATATAAGCAGAAGCGTGCCCAAATTTTCACGCCACTGGGGCGGCCCACCTGGGCCCCAACGACAACCCGATGACCAAAAAGTGGCGGGGCCAGACAAGGCAGCCCACCGTGGGCCATGCGGGCAAGCCCACCTTTGGCCAAACCATGGCATGGCCATAAATTATGTGTTAGCTGGGAAACTGGTACATTGGGAGATTGTTATTATTTTTAATACAACATTAAATATATTGAGATCATTTAAAAAAATTTTAAAAATAAATTAACATAAAATTTTATAATTTTAATAAAAACATGTTATAATACTATAATTAATGAGAAGCTTTAATATTGACGACACAATTCTCTCAGCCAATGAAAATCCAGCGCGCGAACTGCGCGCGACGACATGTTCTATCAAGCTTCCTATCCTTTAACCCGGTAAACGGAGAAAATACCCTTTGATAAAATACCCTCAGATATAATACCCAGACAAAATACCCTAGGACAAAATACCCTCAGACAATTTACCCTAGGACAAAATACCCTTGGATAATTTACCCTAGGACAAAATACCCTTGGACAATTAACCCTAGGACAAAATACCCTTGGACAAAATACCCTGGGATAAAATACCCTTGGACAAAATACCCTAGGACAAAATACCCTTGGATAATTTACCCTAGGACAAAATACCCTTGGACAATTATCCCTAGGACAAAATACCCTTGGACAAAATACCCTTGGACAAAATACCCTCAGATAAAATACCCTCAGACAAAATACCCATGGACAAAATACCCTTGGACGAAATACCCTCGGACAAAATACCCTTAGACGAAACACTCTTGGACAGAATACCCTCAGACAATTTACCATATATTATAATATATAACAGCATCTTAGGTATTTCGTAGAATGATAAAAATTATACCTACATCATGCAAACATTTTGCACACATGTATTGTATATACACTGTACAGTACAGTATTAATATTATTATTATTAAAGGGACAGGGTACAATAATTTTCATGTTGCATAAAAAGTTTCCTATTGATATAATAAATTTAAAAATATAATGTGTCAATTGCCCCAAAATACCAACCAACCAACCAAAATTAAAAATATATGATATTTCGGATTTCAACAGTACCAATAATTATAATCATAAATTTATGATTATAATTTCTATAATTTATAATATGTTATTGCGAATTGCCCATGAAAAAGGTAAAGTAAATTTCACTGAATCCTGCGCATGATACTTTCACAGCATAATTAATTTTTTTATGCGTTTAGTTGTAGAGTATAATAATTAAATATTTAGCACCTTTTAATTATTTTATTATTTATCATGTTATTTTTTTAAGGGTAAGATAACACGAAGAATCGATTGTTGTAGTCCCATTTGATTAACATGTAAATCTTAGCAACCTCATAATAATTCTGATTTTTTTTTGAGAGACAGTTTTTGGCACCAAAAAAATATGGAAAAAATTTCAAAACAATCGGACGATCCAATTTTTTTAAACGAATTTTTTAAATTTTTAGTATAGGGCTTTCCCATGGAGACCTAAACTAAGAAAATAATTTAAAAAAATTGGATGGTCCGATTGTTTTGAAATATTTTCCATATTTTTTTGGTGCCAAGAACTGCCTCTCAAAAAAAATTCAGAATCATTATGAGGTTGCTAAGGTTTACATGTTAATCAAATGGGACTATAACAACAATCGATTGTTCGTGTTATCTTACCCTTAATGTAGGTTAATTTTGGTGCAATATATTTGAGCCAACCCAGGCAAAAAGGACTTTGGGGGGGGGGGGGAATAAGTAAATGTAAATGAACAGGGGATACTAAATAAAACATCGCATAATTATTATGGTATAATTATTTTACAATGAATGTATGAATGCATTTTTATCATTATTTTTTAATAAAGAGCAAAAACAAAACAAAAAGTAAGAATAAAAAATCGTCACCTCATGAATAGAAGAAAACATTGGCTTCCCCACCCAATTTTTTGCGTATTAACATAATGTTGCATTGTAAGGTCGACAAGAGATACATTGCTTTTTACAGTAGAATGTTCTATAAACTTACCCTGACTCAAAGGCACAGTTGGGCACAGTTGGGCACAGTTATGATTCCCAGTTAGGGGAATTGTTGCACCCATTTGTTCCCCAATAGGGCACAGTTGCATAAATGGATATACCATTTATGCAACTGTGCCCCAAATGGGAACAAATGGGTATACCATTTTGTGCCATACTTCTGAATTGGGAACAATATGGAAATAGTTTGAATAGCTTATATGACATATTTGTTTAAGTATTACATAATATATATATATATATATATATATATATATATATATATATATATATATATATATATATATATATATATCAAAATGTAACTAAATTGACATTAATTGTAAATATTAATTAAAAATCTTAATTAAAAAAATATAAAATAAATATAATTAAAAAGTATAGCCAAGGCAGATTGTGAGGTCGAATATTTTTTAAGTTGATGAATTTTCACCTTATCCTCAATAAATAAAATTTTCAATACAGTGTGTTTTGGCCTAGAATTGATCCCTCTTTTTGTACCAATATAGTCTGTTAATTGTGTGATCGACATCCACTTTAAAACTTCGCGTCTTCGCCGCTCACCCCACGGCGGATCATCTTCTGCATGTAACGAAATATGTACAATTCGCATCAAAATGTTATCGGAAACAACCACCAGGTGGCACGTCGGTCAAGCTTTATCAAGTTGCGCTTTGCGTTATTCATTTTCTTACACTAAATAAAAATGGCTTCCACTTCCGGTTTATTTTTTAATTAATTTGCTTACTAATTTATGATTATTTACAAAAGAACACAGAGAAAATGGGTTTTATAACTTGTATTTAAGAAATTTTACATCATAATAGATTTGACAGTTGTCACAAAATGGTCCCAGGCTCGAGTTTTCCACTCCGCGGGCGAGATTTTCCTCCTCCTTGGCATGCAAATCCAATGGGTGGGTCCAGGCCTGGCCAGCTGCAGGCTTGTTTCTGCTGTAACACGAAACAAAATAGCTATAAACATGCATATATCGGTAATTACTATATTAATAGGTTACACAGAATAGCCACAAGGGAACGAAAAATTACATCCTGCAACAAAACTGATGAAAACGGGACATAAACAACGCCTAATGTCCCGATCTTTTGGTCATGTACTAACCTTTACTTCGTTCGTTCATATCAGGATGAATCCATCTCTTGTCTTCATTATATAGTGGTGATACAGTTCTTGCAGTCACAATAAAGGCTTATAAAAGTTACACACACATTTATAACTCTTCAATAAATAAAATATAAGAAATAATAATCGAGACGACGATAAGCGCCATTCTGCTGCCGCATTCGCGTATTGAAGTCGCCATGTTTTTCCTAAGAAGCTGATATTATAAAAAAACTTGAGAAAAAAATTGAAACTTCCTGAAACAACCGCTTGAGGGCCAAGAAAATACAAATATTTGGGCCGCTCGGGAAGTCGCATCGCCATGGCTCACCCGCTCTTCAGTGTTCACGCGCATGCGCAGAATCACTGCGATCACGTGACTTGTTTCTCATTGCTTATTGGCTAAAAATTATATCGCCATCTTGCCCGCCTGCAGAGAAGTTTCCACACTTACCGTGCGATACACAAGTTTTATGTAGTTTTATTTATCCAAAAAAGCTTTAAATATAGTGAGATATTAAGATAATAGTTTAAAGAATATTTTTGTAAGAAAACTTGTGAAGAGACACCTCACGGACACCTCAAATCTGATAGGTAAGTTGTGACAAATTTTGAAATTTTATTTGGCTGTTGTGTCACAGTACTCACAGTTTGTGTTTTTATTTGGCTTATCCACCTGTTGTTGGTTGTTGGTGGTTGTTGATCAACAATTTAAAATTTTCTTTGATTATTCTCCTCGCGTGTTCCTGTTTTTCTTGTTATATATTTTGCAGGCTTGTACAGTAAGTTAATAATAATAACAATTGTTTATTGGGTTAAAAATACATGGTTTGGAGGTAAAAATAATAATAACTAAATACCCAAGTTGCTGGAAGTATGATATGCATCATATATACATACTCTGTTTATTATTTAAACAAAGTTCTATTGTTTTAATATGTAATAAAAGGATAAATCAATGAATATGCATATCATATCATATGCATACTGAATTTTGAAAATTAATTAGAAGTGTAATATGGTTTTATTTCATAATTTCAGTTTGCATCTTTTTTACTTTTTTTTTTATTATCATTAATTCTTGCTTACATGCTTATAGTATGCATATATATATATATTATATATATATATATTCCATTTCAGAGAACCACTCCATATGAACATTCTCTCTTTGTGTCATTTGTGTGTATACAATAAAGGAGATTAAATTTTCTTGCGAAAATTGTATGCACGTACTTCACTGTAACATACTGTACCGAGTAAAAATACAGGCATCATTTTTCAAGCCTTCTTATTTTTTTTATACCTAATTGATTGTTTGGATATTTTTATTTTGATGTTCTCTACTTCATCTTTAACTCCAAACGTTCTGCTGCCTTAACGATAGTTTTCTGTGATTTAATTATTCCCATCGTCACTAAAAGGGGAATACCGGGACAGAACCTAACACAAGGCTGCAGCCATCTCCTTTCCTATCCTATCGTCATCCATGCAGTCACCTTAATCCTCTGAACCTGAAGGGTTGTCGGGCACCCGAGGGAGTACAGTCCTCAGCCTTTCCTGTCCGCCCTCAGTCAAATCTCTGTCTGTCACCACCGCGGGATGGGGGGGGGGGGGAGAAATGATTATGACTCTGGTCCTGGCCAAAAACAATTTTAACTTATCTATGCAATTTTGTTAAGCAACATATGCATTATTAGAATCATGATATAATATATGCATATTTGTGAAATATATTTTTAGCACACAACGTGGTAATATCAGAAATTAACGCGCTTAGGACTCAGTTGACTGGTACTATGAGCCTTGGCCTTCCCCCCCCCCCCCCCTCCCCTTCTCCCCCACTCCAGCAGTGTACAGGTTCTTCTCTGTTCTCTGAGTTGACAGGTAATATAGATAGGCAAAGTACTGTAATTAAAAACGAGTATGAAAACATGTTGTACGTTATTGACGTTGAAGAAATGTTAAAATGGTACATTACATTAATTTATATGCATACAGTATGCATGATTTTAAATGCTGTAGTGAATTTTTTTTGTTAGTGATATTTAATTAATTATTTAATAGAAAAAATATATAATATTAAAGCTTATAGATATAAGAAATTCAATTTTTTTTAGTTTATAGGCTGAATGGAGTGAAAGTTATACACAAACAAACTTCTTTACTCTTTTAATTAAACACAATTGCATTGAAAAATTCTACTTTTCTTCCTGGATATGGGTCAAAAAAAAAAAAACTGGCTTTTTCGCAGGTTTAAAGCTAAACTTCATCAATGCAATTGATCATACTGATCTTTCTATTCCTACTAATGCTTTCTTTTTTGGTCCAACAGCTTGGGGTAAAAAGTACAATGACCAAAGCAAAATCCGCTGGCCCCTATCGGTGGCGCCTGGCTACATTCCGACACAAATATGAATGGTAGGTAAATTTTAATATTTCTTTGTGATTTGAACATAAGTGTACACAGAGTGTACGTTATAATAAATGCTCAATCATCTTGATGGGCTTGACATCTCTGACGCAAATTTGCTCGTCGTTCTATACAAACAAAAACTTCTGGACTCTTAAAAGGCAACGAGTGGTAACATTTTTTTGGCATGACATTATTTATAGGACACTATAAGATTTTTGAGGTTGGGCCCCATGTTTAGCAGCGACACGCTGAATCTGACTTTTGATATTTTTTTTTTTTTTCTGTTGAACCTATGCGAGATAGAATTTTTTGGATTTCAGTTCCGGCGGAATTATTTTTAGAAAGCATTACCTCAACTTTTTTTTTTTTGTGGCGTGCACTTTACTTTAATCATCCATTCAAACAAAAACCAAATTATTGTTGGCATTAAACCCACCGGCAAAGTAAAAATATAAATTTTCATTAAAAATATTATATACTGTATATAATATATATATATATATATACATATATATGAATTTATTTGTATGGCATTCTATATTACAGTACAGTAATAAAAGTAAGCTGTTTTTCGGACTGTGATTTTTAATTGATAAAATAATCTTGTATGTAAATTTACTACAGCATCTAATAATTTCCTCAATTTCGCAGGTGCCATATTAAGCGGAAGCCATAAGACACAATCAACCCAGAGGAAACTGACGTCGATTATCCAGCGTTAACTCCGTAACTCATCCATCCATAACTGCAAGGTCATATTGACCGAAACGGAGGGCGTTGCAAACACTTCCTTCAAGTGTTTTTATGACTTAAGATTGTATTGTTTTTGTAAAATGCCTTGTCAACTATATTACAATTATTTTAAATATTTCCATGAATGTTTTCATATTTCTGTATTTTCTTATTGTATTTCATGATTTTAATGTGTTGACAGTGTACAGAGATAAAAACAAAATACAGAACATAATATAAATCATGCAGTATTATACACATTTTTTGAAGCATGTGATTCAGAGGCGCAGGTCAACAAAAAAAGTTGCAGTGAGGTGGGGGCGTCTCCATAAGGGCAATGTAAAAAAAAAAAAAAAAAAATCAAGTGGGGGAGTGGGGGAAATGCCTGTTGCCCATCAGAGTCCCTACAGAGACCTCCGTTTCTTATGGCCAGGGATTTGATCAGAGCTTCACTGTAACTGAGAATGGCGGTACTGCTAAATGTTCGGCACGGCCCGGTTCTTGCTGGCTAAAATTGCCCGCGCAGCCAGCAAGATCCGTGCTGCTGCGATTCAGTGGCGCCGCCACTCTCAGTTACAGTGAAGCTTGGCCAAGCTGGTCAAATTTCTGGCCATAAGACACGGAGGTGTCTCTAGGGCTCTGGTTACCCATGTTACATCAAATATTTCAGGGAAGGGGGGGGGGGGAGGTGATGCAGCCTGCCCCATGGATCTGTGCCTGCGTGATATTGTAAGAGTTTTTTTGTATTCATCTATTAATTAGCAATTCTGCGATATTATTAAATAAAAACCGGCAGACAAAAAAAAAAAGTAGATTTAAATGTTATTTACCATGAAAATTTATAAAATTATGTAAAAAAAAATAATAATAAAATTTTTTTAAAAAAATTATATTTCATGTTTATATTATATAATTATATAGCAATATAATATGTATACCTAGAAAAAAAAACATAGAGGTGACTTTTTTATTTAATTCATTTTTAATTATAAAAAGGATTCCCACGATATGCATATCTAATTAATAATTAATATAATTAGGGGAAACAAATTTCATTGGAGAAGGGGATTGGAGGGGGCACCAAGTTCCAACCATTTGTCCAAATGTGAATTTCCAAGTTCAGCCATTTTGTGAGGTACCGAGTTGGGGCACAGTTGATTTGACTGGGAGCAAATGGGATTTTCCCATTTGTGACCAGCCACAAGGGGATTAGTAAATGGTCTGCCATGTTGAAATTACAATGTTAATAGAACCCAAGCTTCAACTTGGTAACCAACTGTGCCCAACTGTGCCTTTGAGTCAGGGTAACTCATTACATGGAAACCAGCTATAAAATTAAATGTTCATAATGGTTTTAAAATTTATGTTGTCACGGGTAACAACCAGCACAAAGCATGATAGTAAAATACGTATTGCTATTTCAGTTATATTTATTTGTTATTTTATTGTACAGAATCATTATTCACCAGAAAAAATTATATTTAATTCACATTTTTAATGATGAGAAGAAATTTTATATTTTTGAAGATATAGAATTACATGTACACATGGTACATAATAAAATTATCTTAAAAAGTATTTAGTTGTGTTAAAAAGCCTTTATAACTTCTTAATGCATATTATAGTGACTTAAAAATATTGAGACACCGGGGAAAAAAATCATATACTTCTTTCTTACCGAACTTTTAGTTACATAATTTTGACAAAAAGACCAGACTACGGAGCCGGTCCCGTTAGGAAAAAACGAGCATTGATGTGTATAGTATATTAAAAGATATTTGAGTGAGACGGCTATATATGAACGAACTGAACACGAGTGGGGACATGCATTTTTACCCAAGCGTTTTGGAATTGAGATTCATATATATCTATTATATATTATTCAAAACGATGATTATTCTTTGAATGAGCTAGTTTATATGAATGTATTGCAAATGAAATATTCCAGTATTTTCAAAAATGTGAATTTCTCGCCCTGAATTGAAACTGAAATTTTTCCCAACCTCAAAGTGATGGGTATTTTATCTGAGGGTATTTTGTCCAAGGGTATTTCGTCTAAGGGTATTTTGTCCAAGGGTATTTCGTCCAAGGGTATTTTATCCCAGGGTATTTTGTCCGAGGGTATTTTGTCCAAGGGTTAATTGTCTAAGGGTATTTTGTCCAAGGGTTAATTGTCTAAGGGTATTTTGTCCAAGGGTTAATTGTCCGAGGGTATTTTGTCCAAGGGTATTTTGTCCTAGGGTATTTTGTCTGGGTATTATATCCGAGGGTATTTTATCAAAGGGTATTTTATCCGTTATTCCTTTAACCCAGCGGTACCTGGTTTTTAATTTTTTTCGGTGGTTCTTATGAAGGGCAAGATTAATAATTCATATGAGCCATGGGAAAGATTACTTTACACGACATAAAAAATATTCGAGATTTTGTGCAGCATAGAATTTGAATGAAAAAATAAATAAGATTTTTCTCCTAACAAACCTTATGGAGCGATGTCAGAATGCGGCGCTGCGGCATTTTTAAGTTGAAGCTTGTCATTATAAATTGCAACGCTCAAATGTATCTCTAATTGTTAACAGACTTCGACATTTAAAAAAAATATTTTTAATTTTTTAGAAATTTTTAAAGGTCCCTACGAGGACATTTGTGGGACGTTCAAGCGTCCCTCTAAAATTCCCGGGGGACTTTGAAGGGACCTTGTTTATTTTTCATATATATTTTTTTCTACGGGGATATTTTATTAAAAAAAATTATTTTTCGGTGCAAATTACGCGTCCTTGTCCAAAAAATCCGCAGTGGTCAAGCGTTTGACCACTGCTTAGTGGTAGATTGGCCAGTGGTCATGGTCAGGGATTAAGTGGTCAATTCTAGTGGTCACCCTAGTGGTCACCCTAGTGGTCACTCTAGTGGTCAATTCTAGTGGTCACTCTAGTGGTCAATTCTAGTGGTCACGCTCTAGTGGTAGCGCCGTGTGGTCTAGTGGTCAAAAAATCGTTAGTAGATGGTGATCACACGCCGTATATCACGAAGCAGTTAGCACTTTCTTCAGCCTCAGACAGTGGAAAAAATAGCTACAACATGTAATAAAATTATTATTTCACATTTCTACCTTGAATAAGTAAATTATTTCACTTAATTCATGGTAAAAATGATACATATATTATACATGCATGTACGTGTACAAGAAAACGACAAAAAGGCATGCACTGAGAGAGAATTGTTCATTTTTATTATTATAACATTAATAAAATTACAATACAAAAGAAATATAATAATAATTATAAAGCATGCAAGTTTTTGAAGAATAATTACCAACAGCGAGATATATGTTCCGGCGATATTTTTGTCATGTCCCAAAGGAAACCGACAATCATTGACTGTTAAAGGCTACCTGGAACAAATTATTCAACACAAAGTAACGAGAACTTAACAAAAGAACATTTCATAACACGTTTTATGTACTAAAAAGGTACTTATCTGACATAATTATAAAACAGCTTGATAATACTTTTTTCAGAGCTCGCACTTTGCTCGACCTCGTGTGCGACGCCATGATGTTTCTTTATCACGTGACGTTGCGCATGCGCTCTAGAGTGACCACTGAGCTCAGTGGTAAAAAATCTGACCACTAGATAATTAAGTGGTCAATATTTTTTTTTTTTATTGACAACGGATATATTTATATGGTGCGGCCACGGCAGGCGCGAATCCAGGGGGGGGGGGGTGCCCCTCCCCCCAAAATTTTGGATTTAACATGGGCAATATAGGCGTTTCCCCCACTTAAATTTTTTTAACATTTTCGGTAGCCCGGCCCCGGCCCCTCTTCCAAATTTTGCAGCCGCCCCCGCCCTGCCCCCGCCTCCCCCCCCCCCCTGCCCCAAATTTTTTTCTGGATCTGATGTGCCTGTTACGCGTTAGAGGTGATCGAGACTGAGGGAACCGTGGAAATCCTCAGTTGATCAGGACGGTCAGTGCAGTATGTATTATTTGCAAGCCATGAAACTCCGTACCCCAACAATTAATAAGTAATAAAAATATTACACACCTCTTATCACTAACACTCTGACCACTACCACTAGATCTGACCACTACCACTTAGGTCCTACCACTTAGTCTAGTGGTCCTACCACTAAGGCTACCACTTAGTCTGACCACTACCACTTAGGTCCTACCACTTAGTCTAGTGGTCCTACCACTAAGGCTACCACTTGATGTGACCACTACCACTAGATCTGACCACTTAGTCTGACCACTACCACTAGATCTGACCACTACCACTTAGGTCCTACCACTTAGTCTGACCACTACCACTAGATCTGACCACTACCACTTAGGTCCTACCACTTAGTCTAGTGGTCCTACCACTAAGGCTACCACTTGATGTGACCACTACCACTAGATCTGACCACTACCACTTAGGTCCTACCACTTAATCTGACCACTACCACTAGATCTGACCACTACCACTTAGGTCCTACCACTTAGTCTAGTGGTCCTACCACTAAAGCTACCACTTGGTGTGACCACTACCACTAGAGATCTGACCACTACCACTTAGGTCCTACCACTTAGTCTAGTGGTCCTACCACCTAGTCTAGTGGTCCTACCACTTAGTCTAGTGGTCCTATCACTTAGTCTAGTGGTCCTACCACTAAGGCTACCACATGGTCTGACCACTACCACTAGGCTCTACCACTTATAGAATTAGTGGTCCTACCACTAAATTTAGTGGTCCTACCACTAAATCTAGTGGTCTGACCACTCATTTTAGGTGGTCAAATCATGACCACTACTCTAATTTTTGGACAAGGGCTTTAATATTAAGTAAAATTTCACGTCTTATTTTAAATTTTAATATTTTTATATAATATTTTAATATTTTTATATAATATTTTAAATAATATTAACTATATTTGTATTTTTAAAATCAGTACATAATAATGAACAGCACATATTATGATTTTAATGAAAACATTGACTAAAGGGTCCTTTTAAAGTCCCCCGGGGATGTTCAAGGGACAGCCGTGTTGCATCCCCAGGGGATGTTCTGAGAGACTTTCATAAAAATATTAAAAAACCTAGAAAATTATTTTCGAAGTGTAGCTAAAACCTTTTTTAGAACACGGAAAACATGTTTAAAGTTAAAGGGTTTTGAAAACTAGCACGTAAAACGTTCAGGGATGTTGGGGGATCGGCGGGGATGTTCGCAAGGTCCCCGGGATGTCCATGTGGTGTGCACTCCCTAGTAGCACACTTCAATGTCATTTCAATGTGTTTTCAACATTATATTTCCATCAGTTGTCCACGTGGAACTCACGTGGAACCGTAGACACTTGGCAATCATTTTTCCACCATTGAAAAAAAAAATTATTTTCCACTATTATTCCACGTCCCAAATTGTTCCCAAAATTGCCAGTATTAAAAACTCTTACATTAATAATGTGGGCAAAATATTTTGAAATTCAAAGTTTCCTAAGCTAATTGCGTCACAAGAAGATTTTTATTGCCTCGCCTAATTGATTTGTACAAGAAAATAAAATCTTATTATTTTTAATTCTATGTTGCCTAGCTCTAGTATATATATAATATATATATACATAATATTTTATATATTATATTATATATCATACATTATTATAGAATGAATTAAAAAGGATTCCGTTCCCCTATTACATGCCCCTACGAAAAAGTATGGTCTAGATTGGACCTAAATTAGCCCCAATCTAGGTCTAGTCTGACTAGGCCTAGATTGGGGCAATAGGATTTGGGCCTAGTTTAGCCCTAGTCTGGGCCTACTCTAGATCTAACTTTTCAATACTAATTTAAGTGCACAAAATTTCTAAAATGTAAAAATACAAGAACTCTTAATGTAACACAGTTGGTATTTGAATTAATTTAACAAAAATGTCATATGATGGGGAGACAACTTCTCTTGCATCCTGAAAATAATTAAATGCCTGTTACTTAAAAAACAGCTAATTAAATTGTTAACTGACTGTTAGGTGGCTGTTAAGTTTAAATTGGCACTATAAACATTTAATTAAACGTACCGTTTAGTTTCTTTTTACTGTTAATTAATTGTTCGCTTAGTCAACTAAGAGTTTTTTTAGAGTTTTCTACGTTAAAAATATAAGTTGTTAAAAATGTAAGTTTAAACACGTAAATAGAACAATAATAATTTATTTAAACATTTAAAATAAAATCTACAACAGAAGCTAAATACTGAAAAAAAAGTATCACTAGCGGCACCAACGGACATCTTGCTTAGGATGTGTCCACATCATTTTTCTTTTCTTCTGAAAGTAATGTAGAATTGGCATAAAATTGTAAGCAGATCTTGAAATGTTGAACCCTGAAACAAAGAAAAAAGAAAATTAGTTCTGTCGAAAAGTCCCTGGGTTCATTTTCTTAATTATTCCGCAGTCACTCCGAAACTCAGACGTACACGTAAAATTACCAAAAAAAAAAACACAAACAAATGGACTATTAGAAACAATGAAGAAAAAAAATAATATATTTCAGAAGTCCCTGGGGTCATCGTCTTCTTGAGCAGTCACTCTGGAGCTCAGGTATAGAGGTATAACCAATAAAAAAATAAATGAAAAATATATCACCTGCATGAAAAACAAAATGTAATTAATATACTTGAGGTCGATTCTTTGGGGGTCATCGTCATGTTCGTCGGTAACTCCGGAACTCGGACGTAGAGTTACTATTGCCAGAACTTAATAAATGTACCTTAAAAGAAAGAGGGGGGGGAAATAAAATATTTTAGAACTCCCTGCGGTCATCATCCTGCAGTGCAGACATTCCAGGACTAAATAAATAGGCAGATAGAAATAAATAAACAAGCCCTCAAAAAGAAATAAAAAAATTAACATATTTAAGAAATCTCTGGGATCATCGTCTTGTTCTGCGGTCACTCTGGAACTTGGACGTAGAGTTACCAATACCAGAAATAAGTAAATGGACCTTAAAAGGAAGAGAAAAAATTATTAATATACTTTAGAATTTCCTGCGGTCATCATATATCCAGTCATTCCAAGACTCTGGCGTAAAAATACAAACAAATATATAAATTAATAAATATAAAATAAATAAATAAATGGACACTGAGTTAACAATAAAAAAAATATATATGAATGGCCTCTCAAATAAGGGAAAGAAAAAAGTATTAAAAAAAATCCTCATATCTTCCCCCCCCCCTTCTTTTGTAATACTTAAAGAGGAGACAGCGAGTTGAGTGCGCAGTGCATGACGTCACGCACGATATATGTGCATACGAAAAAGTTACGTCGGCTCCTCAAAAGGTGCGCAGTAAAAATTTATGCAAGTTGCGCAATACGAGCATCTGCTGAAGTTGTTGTTGTTGTTGATCCCGTTGATCCAGTCAGCTGTTAACCCGTAGACCGCATCATTTGAAATGAAAATTTGCCTCGGATTTTGGTATTGTATCAGAATTTTCTCAAAATTTTAATGAAGAGCTAATAAAGGTTATGACACTTTCTGATTCACCATAAAATGTTCAACCTTAGAATATTTTTTAAACACATTTTACGGGAGATTGCGAAAGAAATTAAAGTTCAAATAAAAAAAAGACACGTTTTTCGAGCTTTAGCATGAAGTAGATGGACGAAGTCACCGACTTTTAGACCCAAATGCTCAGAATTTTTACGAAGGACGGTCTCAACTGATTTCAGATCCTTATTTATGGTGCTCCAAAGTAACTTTTTACGTGCAGGAGAATGAGCTTTACCATCGGTCAATTTTTCGCTCACTCTACTTTAAGATAGAGATAACACGGATCAGCTGGCCCAATGCTAAAAAAATCCCATTCATAAAAATTATGAAAAAAATTTAAAATGTTCTCCTCTACATCCCCTATCAGTAGCTAAAATATCAGGTATACAAAAACGAGCTAGTTTTCGAGTTATTAATTTTTAAAGCTGACTAATTTAACATGAAAGTTCCATTTCTCTATGTTAAATTAGTCAACTATAAAAATTAATAACTCGAAAACTAGCTCGTTTTTGTACACCTGATTTTTTACCTACTGATAGGGGATGTAGAGGAGAACATTTTAATTTTTTTTCATAATTTTTATGAATGGGATTTTTTTAGCATTGGGCCAGCTGATCCGTATTATCTCTGCCTTAAATAAAGAATTTTGAATTTGTATTAACATTCAAATTCTCAGCTTCAAAACTAAGAGAAACAACTTCAGTGAAAAACAAATATACAGTCCAAACAGTAAAATCATAGTTTTTATCTAAACAGCCATTGGCCTGCATTTGAAACTAATAAAACAATAAAACTATTTCAGTCATGTATATGCATTAATGTTTTTAATTGCAATTACTGTATATAACACATCAATTTTAGCTCAGAAATTTTAATACCAAAATTTGAGGCACAATAAATAATATACTAAACTAAAACTGTACTATTAAAAAAATCAATTTAAAAAAAAATTGAGAATACTGTATATTGAAGGAATGCCCAAACGGCAAAGTTGCAACTGTTCATTTTTAGAAAGTGCACAAATGGCATGTATTGTGTTCTTTTGTTGTTAACGGCGATGTTGCATCCGAACGCATATCCAAAAGTCGCAGCAACTTCGCCGTTTACAAAAAATGAACACCTGCAACTTCCTCACTTTTTAAAAATGAACAGTTGCAACTTTGCCGTTTGGGCGGAACACCATCAATATGTGAGAATACCACATCAAATATATTATATTGAAGTACAGTGTATCATACACATAACAGTATTTTAAAATTCAATATTTTATTGAAATTTAATGTTTAATTTTAATTAATAAGGAGAAAAATGCTGCCGTTGCTCACCTAAGTAGGCACTGCCACTGATAAGTTCGGGTGCTGCGTATGCAGGAGATCCACAGCTTGTGAAGATGAAAGACGACATGCCCCCCACAGGACGAGCGCACAGGCCAAAGTCAATCACTTTGATACGATGTTTCTCATCAAGAAGAAGATTTTCCTGCACATAAAAAATGGTTCATCAATACAAGAGTTTTTTAAAAATATGGATAACTCATTTTACCTCTGTTGCTCAAAAATGACTAACTAATTTTATCACAAAACCAGCTAAAATGATGTCCTCTTTTTTTTACATAGATTTATATTTTATATGGTAAGCGGGCCTAATACCCCCGGACCAAATATCCCCGCCCGGACCGGACGAAATACCCCCGGACGAAATACTCCCGGACGAAATACCCCTGGACGAAATACCCCCTTGTAAGTGGAGAGGGGCGGGTGACCAACGCGGGAGGGGAAGTTGACTTTATTTATAAAGTCTGTTTTTCTGTCGTTTGTCTGACGTCACGCGCGTCGTATTAAAGAAGGAAGTTAGCAACGTTAGGCCAATGCATTATGCATTAATTTATCATATCATTCATATCGAATTAAAATTAATGTGTAATATATTTTGATACGATACATTTTATGCATGTTAATTATTAGTGTTTATTGCATTTTTTTTTAGATTTTTTTAAACTAAAATTTTTCAAAATCGTCCCTATATAACTTTTTAAATTAAAAAAAAATTAAGTAAATTTTTTAGTGTAATTTTTTAATTCTGATTCAATTGGTATAGGTCTAAAAATGCAATATTTTCTATTGTTTTTGGTCCCCAGGTACTATATTATAGGTGCCGTGAACACTTAACGTAGCATGTGTACCCCTCCTGAAGAAACTTAATTTCTTAATTTACTTGTTGTTCTATTTATTTCCTTATTTATTCCTTCCTTTATTTATATATGTTGGCACCAAAGCCCGAATTCAATGCGCACATCTAAGTGTGCCCCTAGCGATTTGAGCATGACCCGAATAAATTAACAAATATTTTGGGCTTTGCTCATATAAATTTGAACATTTCTAGAAGTGCTCAAATCGAAAAAAGCAAACCCCGATGAGAAGTTTTATTTCGGGCATAAATTTACTCATTTAAATTTGACCATTTCTAGAAGTGCTCAAATCGGAAAAAGCAAACCCCGACGAGAAGTTTCATTTCGGGCTTTGCTCACTGTTTTGATCATTTCTAGAAGTTCTCAAAGCAAAGTGAAAAATAATAATTGTATGAATTGTGCCGTATTATGGTAATAATTTGTAATAAATAATTAAAACAATAAAATATTGTGAATTTAATAATATTATAATTACATCAATTTTTTAATTAAGTACCAAAAATACAAATTTAGCATTAGCTTGTATATTATTTTTTTATTAAAATATTTCTTTCTGTTTTATTCAATTGATACTGAAAAATACGATTTTGTCACACTTTTTATATTAATATTGTATGTTAGTTAATTTAAATAAATTTTTTACAGCTGATATATTACAAAATCATTTTAACTTAATTTACAGAACTTGCAAAGAAGCAAAGAGCTCCTCAAGATAGTACCAAACCTACTAACTTAGAATAAATAAATAAATAAATAAATAAATAAATAAATAATTATTATACCTGATTATTACCTGATCTTATTATTACCTGAACTTGACTTATTTTTGCAGGGATTACTATCATGGCATTTTAAATTTCATCTAAATTTTTTCTTTGCACAACATGTTTTAGATTGACAACCTTTCTTGTAGTTGCAAAACACAACACCTTGCTTTGAATTTGCTAATGCTGCTGCTGATCTGAGACACTCTTTTCTATGTCATGTGTGGTACGTCGTCTGAACTTAGAAATTGTTCATCTGCAACCTGGAATTCATTGCTAGGGTATATAAATTGTAATCATACCCTTTAATTATAAAAAAATGATAATAAAAAAAATTAAAAGTGTCTCTCAGTGTGAAAAAATCGTATTTTTTCAATCTGACTTGAATAATACAGAAAGAAATGTTTTAATAAAAAAAAATACTATATACACGCTATTAATGTTAAATTTGTATTTTTATCAATAAATTAAAAAGTGATATAGTTAAAATATTATTAAATTTACAATATTTTATTATTTATTGCTATAATACGGCACAATTTCCAATAATTATTTTTCATTTTGCTTTGAGCACTTCTAGAAATGATCAAAACAGTGAGCAAAGCCCGAAATAAAAATTCTTGTCGGGGTTGCTTTTTTCGAGTTGGGCACTTTCAGAAATGAGCAAATTTAAATGAGCAAAGCTCGATATAAAACTTCTCGCCGGGGATTGCTTTTTTCGATTTGAGCACTTCTAGAAATGTTCAAATTTAAATGAGCAAATCCCAAAATATTTGTTAATTTCGGGCTTTGCTCAAATCGCTAGGGGCACACCTAGGTTTAAAAACCTAAAATCGTTTAAAAACCTTCAAAATCTTGCTGCAAAACGCTGAGACAATTTATAATTGCCGCACAATCAAAGTAAGCATAGCATATACAAAAATCGTTTGTTTGCGGCACAATTTTGAGTATGTTTTGGTATAAAATTAAAGACGCAATTTGAGATCTTGATACGGCATTAACTATAAATATACTTTGAATATTATATGATATATATTTGTTGTGAAAAATGGCGTTACTAACTTCCTTCTTTAACGACACGCGTGACGTCAGACAAACGACAGAAAAACAGACTTTATAAATAAAGTCAACTTCCCCTCCTGTGTTGGTCGCCCGCCCCTCTCCACTTACAAGGGGGTATTTCATCCGGGGGTATTTCGTCCGGGAGTAATTCGTCCGGGGATATTTCGTCCGGGAGTATTTCGTCCGGGGGTATTTCGTCCGGTCCGGGCGGGGATATTTGGTCCGGGGGTATTTCGTCCGGGGGTATTTGGTCCGTGATTCGATTTATATATAATATATGTGTATATAAATGAGATAGAACATTTAGCCACAGTCTACCAAATTGACATTCTGGAGGTATAGCCAAAACATGTTGAGTAGACTAAACCTCCAATGTCAACTTTTGGCAGACTGTAGCCAAATAACCCATCTCATTTTGGTAGAAAGTGGCTAAAAATCTGATGTCACAAAGTTACACATTTTCAGGAGAGCCAAGTAAAATGGTAAAAAATGAATTTTGGACCAAACTTTTAAAAATAAATTAAAAAATCCCACTTTAATTAGCGTAACTGATTGCCATGGTTATAACGGAGATTAGAAAAAATACATAATACAGTATTTAATTTGAATTTAAGTTAAATCCTTTTTGAGTAATTATTATGGGACTCAAAACTAAAAGGACACAGCATTTAAAGGATACTTTTACTCCCAGTTAAATGTCATTACGTGAAAAAGTTTGCTTATTTTTTTTTTTTTTCATGAGACTTATTTACTAAATTTATGTCTCAAAAGCCCTGGTTTCATTGTGTAAATTAAGTTTATATGGTAATTGAATGGTTAAATCTTGATTTTTAGCTTGCTAAATATCAAATTAGGTGTTATTTTACATGCAGTTCAAACTCTCCTGTTCAATTAAATGTTCGTGAATGAACATTTAGAAGTTCACTAAATGAAAGTTTGGTTTCGTTTTTAAAACACTAGTTCCACTAGTGCGAGTACTGCATTTTGTAACACAAAACAGCTTAAGTAACGTAAACATGCACTGCATTAAAAGATACCGCATGGCAGTAAATTAACTGTGCCTTATTACATATATGGTTTTGCCTTTGAAGTTACACCTTTTCATGGATTATGTGTCACAACATACCCCAACTCTTCTATTCGCACGAACTCCAGCTTAGAGCAGGTTCTTAATTTTACCAACCACTTCCCATTGTATGATACTGTCAGCTTCAAAACCAGATAAATATTTGCATTCAAGATCATTTCATATGAGAAGCAGTTTTCTCAAAATTTGCTTTTTTGAATAATGATCCAGTCAGCTGTTAACCCGTAGACCGCATTATTTGAAATGAAAATTTGCCTTGGATTTTGGTATTGTATCAGAATTTTCTCAAAATTTTTATGAAGAGCTAATAAAGGTTATGACACTTTCTGATTCACCATAATATGTTCTATCTTAGAATATTTTTTAAACACATTTTACGGGAGATTGCGAAAGAAATTAAAGTTCGAATAAAAAAGAAGCCATGTTTTTCGAGCGTTAGCATGGAGTATATAGTAGATGGACGAAGTCATCGACTTTTAGACCCAAATGCTCAGAATATTTACGAAGGACGGTCTCAACTGATTTCAGATCCTTATTTATGGTGCTCCAAAGTAACTTTTTACATGCAAGAGAATGAGCTTTACCATCGGTCAATTTTTCGCTCACTCTACTTTAAAACAATTATATGAAATTAGAATGAAATTTTAACAGTTAAAAGCTTGAGACATGATGGTTTTATTGCAGACTTATCTTGTGATTTATTTGATTGAAAAATGGTCTATGTGATATATATTTTAATGAAAGTAAGGGTCGTCGAAGACAGAATCACATTATTTTGCAGCATATAATAATAAAAAAAATTAAGAACCTATATGCGGGCAGGTATATGCGCCTACAGCTTCGCATCGTACGACATCGTATGTTTCTCATTTAGAACCGGTTCTAAATTTTTATCATACCAAGTCATACGATATCATACCATGCAATACGAAGGCAGTGTGTGACCCTCCTAAAGGACAGACAAGATCAATAAAAATACAAATTGTCAAAAGGTGATATATGGCCCCTCTGAATATAGCATTTATTATCTTTCAATCATTTGTGTCTTTATCGGTCGTGTCTGTCCTTTTCTTTCTTTAAAATAGACTTAAATAATGTGTTAATGATTAGTAAGCTTTACTAACCGCTTGAGCTGCAGATTAGCTGTTGTGGTGGCTGGAGCCGGTCCAGAGTCTCTCTTCTCGGCCAACTGTGTGAGGTTGGAGTGGATGTCGTAGACAAGGGGCATCACGAGATTGGGAGGCTCCACACCAGCCGGGTATTGCACGCCCGTGCGAGTGATGTTCAGCTGCAAGCAAAGTTACAAGAAAATTAGATTAGCGTCAACAACCAAAAGACTGCTACTCAGCCGTTGTTAAATTTTATAATATCTGCGATGCTCCGAGTTTTCCTAGCGGTGCTCCCAGTTTTCCGTGCTCCGAGTTTACCGTGCACCGAGTTTTCCTGCACCGAGTTTTCCTAGTATGTACCATCTGTGTTAAAAAGTGGAGTGGCCAGTCAGGGATCCCTGATCCAGCCTTATGGCCAGTCCGGCCGGGTCTGACAATATGATATATATATATAAAGTATCATAATTATGTACTGTAACCATTAATTACAATACTGTACACCACACAGCCAGGTAACGGGCCCCCTTAAGACATTTCGAACATTAAACAATCTTTATCTGCCATATTTAGGGTTCTTAAAATTTTGAGAAAATATTAACATAATTATGTTTAATAGAATGTAGCAATTGAGTTTATCATAATTTTAGTTCCATATCAGAGCATTTCTTTTCGTTGACGACGGATAATGTTATTCTTATGAGGCGTCGTCAACAATTAAATGCGCATTAAACACCGTCATGTAAACGTAGTGAATGTCATTTCATACTAATATCCAGTAGATTGAGCAGGGCTCAATCTACTGGATATATTTCAATTGAAACTTGAAGAGAAATTACAGAAAAAAAATTATTACAAAAATAATTTGCATTGTGGGTATGTGTAAAACTTGATGCAAAGTTGTACTCGATATCAGTTAAACCTATGTTTCTGAGTCCCTTGTGTATAGAGCTGATTTCTGCTTATGTTTACGTGAGACGGGAGAGGGGTTTCCCTATACAAACACATTGCGAAGAGGGCGCAGGAGGGAGGGAAAGGAGAAAGTTTAGGAAGGCCAGATTATACAGTGAGCATTATAGGCAAAATGACGAAAAAAAATTATAAAAAATACTTTTAACAGTTTTTTTGCGGTGAGATTTTTTTTACGAGTTCTATCGTGTACTGTTAAAGTATTATTGAAGTATTTAAAGTTGATTTACTATTAACATTAATAAGTTGATATGAACACCAGCAATTTTTAATTGATCTCGAGGATCTAATACACAAATTGAGATTTGGATGCTTTTCTTAATCAGTAATATATGCATAAATGAATGCTACATATTATATATAATATATATGCATACTTAAGGTGTGGTAGTTCAATGAAATATTAATTTTTGTTCAGATTTACAAATGATATGCATACACTATATTCACGCATTACTTATGCATACTTTAAAGTAAAAAATTTCCATCATTATTCACTTTGTTGTTAATACTACATTAATGAGATGAATAATAATATTAACTTATTATTCAAGCAAACAGCTTAACTAATTAATATGCAACACAAGTAACACAACATGAAATATAAAATATTTGCTGCCAAATTTTATTTTATTTCAAAACTCCTGCACGACCAACAATAAAAAATTCGTTACGCATCAACTACAAATACAGGAATCCGTTCGTTAAATCAATAAATTTTTACAGATGTCAACATATTCATTATTACAATTTTCAGATTAAAAATACAAACGAATTTTCATCAAAAACCACGTGTCATTATACTACTCTGGAACATCGACAGAAGAAATTGTATATTTTAAGTAAATTAATAAGTTATTTCACACAAATAATGCAAGAAGGTTTAAATATATTATTTCAGCTCATTAAAATATGCCATTTTAGACCTTTTAATACAATAAAATGTGATATTTTTTTATTAAATGTAAGAGTCTATCATTAAATGAAACTCACCCAGCGGTTTCCATCTTCAAAAAGTGAAGCATGAAATTACGTTCGCAAGTTCTACCGCCAGGCGGCGCCAGAATAGAATTCTTGTCAAATTGCGCGAATTATTTAAACCTTCAGAAATGAAATAAATTATCCTGCAGGATCGGGAGCTTAATTGGCGGACAGGCCGGGGGGGGGGGGGGGGGGGGAAGGGCAATCAAGAAGATCAGCGCCACAGAGCGAACTTGAGTAGAAGGCCACAACACGACCGCGCCCACTTTTCAATAGCCGTCCTACTGAGCAGCAGGTTTGCGTGTAATCAAATGGGAGAGGACTTCACTTTGGTCGCGGTTTACGACAATTACGCTGTATGCTAGAGTTTTCAAAATGAAACAAGTTTAACTCTAATATAGTTTAATCTTACTGGACAACCTTTTTTTTCACGCAAAAACAATATTAATACCCTTAAATTAAACTTTTATGAACCCGACTTCTGCTACTTCTGTTACATCTGCGCATGCGCCGGCATGCGCGAAGTAATAAAAGTCAGTTTACTGGCGATGACGTCATATGAACATTGAAAGCCTTTCTTCATAGCGAGTGACTTTCACTTTACTTAATTGCATTTTTTATACTTTGTATATATCAAGTAAAGTTATTTACTACATCGAAAATAATGTATGAAAGTTGATTCAAGTACTTTTGTAATTTCAATATTTCGTGACGTCATGATACATTACTAAAGCTTGGAAGATAGAACCAAGTTCCCGCCCTAACTTTACCGTCTTATTTCTCAAGAAGTATGATATTTATGAACTAAATAAAATAATTAGCAAACGGGAGACTTCATTGAAGTATTATCGCACTACAAGACACCTTCATTAATATCAAGTAAATATTAAAAAAAAAATATTTCCTCCCGATTACATTGCATGTTATTTTTTAAATTCCGGACGGCTAATGTCTCGACAGATGACGATCGCGCCGGCTGGGTTTTGGCCTCCTACTCAAGTATGCTCTGAGCGCCAGTCAATTTTTAATATCCACTGCGCGTGAGATTCGTTTTAATTAATACAAAAAGAATAATTATTGATTTTTATATTTTCACATATATATTATATGCTGCGTATGTTTTGCGCACAGTAAAAACATCTCGCGTGTGTAATTTCGTATATTTTTACACTGGTGATTCCTAAAATTTAATAATTGTAAATATTTTAATTGGATGAAAATTATAATAAATTTCACTTAAAAATCACAAATCTCTAATTTCTGACTGTTATTTTATATATGAATATTTTATATATATTCAGTAAGAAGTGTAAAATAATAAAAAAAAAATATATATATATTAGCGGTACTAAGAATATTAATTTTTAATTTAAAAAAAAATATATTTCATGGATATCTTTTCGATCAATTTTCCTAGGTTGTGAAGAAAAGGTGGAATTTTAGTGAAGATAAATTTTTCCACCAAAAAACATGACGGTTTCCACCATATATTTAAAATTAATTTTGCACTAATTAAAATAACCGTAACTGATTATTGATGCAATTTATGAATAAATGTTGCAAGTAATATTATATTTGTCATTTTTTTAAGAAGTTGAAAAAATGGTGAAGGCACGTGAAATTTTGGTGAAAACGAGTTTTCCACCCACTCTTCACCAAATTTCCACCACGATTTCCACGTGTGTGCTACCAGGGCTCTGTGGGAAGGATTCAAATGAGCATTATTTATTTATTCTTTTAATTACTGATTAATTGTTCCAATGTTTCACAGCTTTATTGGTTCATGTATTTTACAAAAGAGATTTAATTCCGTCTACACCTCGATCAATGGACCAATAAAGCTGAAACATTGGAAAAATCAGTAATTAAAAAAATAAATAAATAATCATGCTCATTCGAATCCTAGCTTTGATCGTTCTACCATTCACTTATTATTTCTTATCTAGTACGTTATTGTATTATTTATACACAGGTCAGTGGTCCTATATATATATATATATATTATAGCTGAAGCTGCATATAATATATGTATTAAAAATCAATTTGATGCTTCGGCGCTCAAAAAAATTAATTATTATGTATAATTATTAATATATATATATATATATATATATATATATATATATATATCTATATCTATATATATATATATATATATATATATATATATATATATATATATATATATATATATATATATATATATATATGCACACATGACATATATAATTTTATATACCATATACATTGTGTACCAGTAGTGTACGTAATTAAGTCTATGTTAGTATACATTACTTGTGAATACACTAATATAATTTAAATGTTAAAATAGAACTTTTAGATATATCACTTTTTCTGGAGCTCCAGAGGATTTACATTCTTAACCAAATGCTCTCAAAGAGGTTTTAAAGGGCGAAAAGAACGATTTTTGAGACGATGGAGACATTCACTCAGTGAAATCATTGATTTTGAAGCATTAAAAGTTGGACGCTTCTGATTGGCTGATCAGAGTTTGTTGATTTTTCAGTTGCAAATTCCTATTAATTGTTGAAATTTTGCGCTTGGGCCCTGTATAAATAATTCATATTTTTGAAATAAATAAATATAACAATTTATAACATTATTTTCTACCATTTATGATTTTTTAAATAATTTTCTTAATATAAAAAGTCGTTTTTAAAATTAAATTATGGGCAAAAGGCATGATACAACTATAATAGATAGGCCCGTCAGCCCTACGAATTTGGACTGATCTGCGCATTTTGGCCAAAAACACCCAAGGTGACGTCACGTAGTGAGCTCAAAACAGCTGTTTTGCTGCACGAGGGGCCCCTACCGGAGCAGAATTTTTGTTCAACATTAGCGAGAACGTTGCTTTTTATCTCATCTCAAATTTGATATTTATTTGCAATACTACAAGCCAAACCGGTTGCAGTAACGTATTAAAAGAATTTTCAAACACTGCAATTCGCAAGCAATCTGGGGTAGAAGTTCGTATCTTTGTTCATAAAGCATACAAAGTTGCTATTGGCTGTGCGCAGATTAGTCACCTAGCGTTTGCGCAGCTTCATTTGGATTCAAGCTTTTTTATCATGCACACTTCGCAGAGCCATGCGCAGTAGACTACTAACATTTAAAACTCGTTTCTGCGCAGCTTTTCTAAGCCGTGGCTATTAATTTACGGAAAACTCTATAATAGAGCAGAAAAAATTAAACGTATGCACCGTGCGCATGGGACGGCCCTGGGCAAAAGGTGTTTTTTTATTGCAGCTCTCTGATTGGTATAAAAGTGGATATTCTTTAACCAATGAAATCACTTGAAAGTTCCAACAATTAAAATTGCAGCCAATTAGAAAAAAATCAACAACTTCATTTTGGCCAATCAGAGCAATTCCAAAATCCACTTTTAAGCCAATCAGAGCAATTCCAATATCCACTTTTAGGCCAATCAGAATTCAGTATTTAGTGCCATAAGTCAGACAGGGGCTGACTGTACCTATAATACCCTCTATTATAGGAGAATAGCCCTGCTTTAGAGCAGGGCTAATCCTCTATTGAACCGGGTAAAGTCACTCACGACCGTTACAATAAAAATTGGACTGTTGAAATTTGTAAACAACACGAAAATAACCCCTTTTTAACCAATAGGAAAGCGTTTCAGCAAAAAGGGTTATTTCTAAGCCAATCAGAATTCAGAATTGGGCCTCCATAAGCCATAAGCCGGAAGGGAGTGACTATACCCCCTACAATAGAGGATTAGCCCTGCTTTAGAGTTGCGTAGTGCTGGTAGTGCGCAAGCGCGAAAAACTCCCTTGTCCCGATTCGAGACAAGGGTGCCGTGTCTCTAGCAACTAATGTCCGCTTTCCATTGTCTAGTAAAATCGAGAATATAAGATAAGATTTATATTTAATCTTATTTGCAATTCAGTAACTTTGAAGAAATATATTTTTTGCATAAAAAATAATTAAAATATTAGTTGTCAATATCAGCAATGGAGAGGAAGATGGGTTTTAATGACATCGAGCTGTCGCCGCTCAGAAGCTTGGATGATTTCCTTCTTGAATCTGCTCGTTTTCAGATTCCAAATGTAAAAGATTTAGATAAATGGGGAAAGAGAGTATTCAACAACCTACTGTACTACCAGACTAACTACATCCTGATGTCCTTCGTCATCTTTTTGCTCGTGAGGTAGGCTGTTTATGTATATATACGTATGCATACAGTAGAAGTGCTGATCCCATCCTATTATACACAATGAATGTGTATGAAATGAAATAATCTTTATTTAGCTTTCGCTATTTAAATACATAAATAGTAGTGGTTACATATTAATTGATTTTACAACAACAGTTTTCGAGTGTGTGAAAATGGCTAGACCCCCAGAGGGGACGGACTATCCTCTTTCTAGCTCTGCTGTGGTTCTAGATATCTTGGCCACCCACAGCCCATAAATGACTCTGATTTTTAAAATTAATTAAATAATATTTTGCTCAAAAATTATTTCACCATTCCTGTATAAGAGGGTGTTCTGTTTCCCATACTGTATATGATAAAAATATTTTGACCTACTGATGTGACATGAATCCTCGGCATCTAAGAGAGGGAAGCAAAGAAGCAATACCTCCCTCCCCCTTTTCGCTCTCTAAGTGCCTCCTAAATAATATAATTATAATAATTTGGTATCTCTCCCCCTTCCCCTATTAAGAAAGAGAGCTGCAAATACGTATGCCACTTACTGTCCTACTAAAGATAGTATTGGAGGCCATTAAAACTTTTATACTGTATTATGTATTAACACACTCCCTACTTTTATTCAGCTTGATGCATCCTACAAAAATGCTGTGCGGCACAATCGCAGTTGCTGTTGCATTCAGCCTCTTCTTCTACCTCACCAATGCCCAGCCGGCAGCAACACAGTTCAAGAAGGACCACCCCATACTTGGATTGCTGGCCATCTTCGGAGGAGGCTACTTCATTGTGTACATGCTGGGTTCCGTCGTCGTTTGTATCTTCGGCATTGTGCTGCCCATATCAGGTAAGCATATGCCTGCATTGGTACATGTACGTACAGTACAGCATGAGTACCTACTCTACTCTTTTTATAGGCATTATCATACAATACAGTATTACAGATCTTAGTTTATGTGTAGATTCGACTATGCGGCGATCGTCTTTTGCTTTTTTCTCAGCCAAAATACGATGGAGACTGTCTGGAAAGCTAGGTGCCATATTGTCTACAGGTATTCTAAGATCTGTTAGACTGTATGTTGAGGTGTAGTAAACATTTTACTATGTTAATTAAGTACGGTACAGAATCCGCTCTGTGGTGTAGTGGTTAGTACCTCTGACTCTGGTCCGAGAGGTCCCCGGTTCAATACCCGAATCCGGCAGACTTTCGTGACTTGAGATGGGTGTGACTGACTACTAGATGATGGACTGGTAGGAGAAAGGCAGTTTACGACTGTCTATACTCCGCTGCCTTGCAGTCTTGCACTCTGCCACTGCAGGCTGCACAGATCTGGTAGTAGGAGCCCAGAAGAGTGCAGAAAAGGGTTCTGGGAGCCTGGTAAGCCCCAGCTCGGTCGCAAGATAACTCCTACTGGAAAGGCTAAAATATCGGCCTGGCCACACTCGAAAGGGTAATAACGGCGTCAAGGGTATTTGAGGGTATGTATTATAAGTAAGTTAAGTACAGTATATAACCTTTTTTTAAGCTGAAGCTGTAGTAAAACAAACGGGTAACGCTCATGTTCTCCCAAGATGTACATTTTGAGGGGGTATGGGGTGGGTGGGGTGGGGTGGGGCGAAAAGAAAAAAAAAAGAAACAAAACAAAACATGTAATATCTAAGTTGTGAGTGTTATGTATTGTTCCACAGCTTAGAATACAACAGGCTTTAGCTTTAAAATAATCATTAATCTTTATTAATTTATGTCATATTTTTATTATCAAAGTTCCCCACTAGTTTTTTACTATAAATGCTTGCCTTATAACTCTCGCCATGTACAAAGCATTGACAGGTGACTCAACTCATTAAAAAAATATATATATAAATAAAAAATACTCCTACATTTCTATAATTACGTGAATTTCTTGCATTGAGCTAGTATGAGTTTTCAAGTTAGCAGTTGGACATACCCCCCACTGTTTACCGGTACTTTTGAGACAAATCAAGAAACACTCTCATCAGCCAGTGAGCAGAAAATGCCAAAAACTGCAAAAAAAAAAAAAAAAAAGTTGATGTTATAAGTTGTATCAGTAGACAGTGTAAAACACTTCCTCTGCTAGTACATTTATATTTTTTTTTTTATTAAACAAAATAAATCTTGTTTAAAAACTTGTAACCACCAATACATGATAGGTAGGTTAGTAAAAAAAAAAAAAAAGGCACAAAAGAACAATCAATATTATTTATTTGTTTTTTGTCATTTCTCCTATCTAATGCCACAGTAGCTAGACCACCACCTACTCCCTCTCATGCTAGAGACCCTCTGTATACCTGCATTGTTATTTCCCCTCCTGAATCTCAAGTAAACATAAACAGCAAACAACTAGATATAACCAGCTTCTTTAGTAACTTCCCGCAATGCCAAAGCTGTTGCAAGTTGAATTGTTAACAAATTAAAAATGAACCGCGGGAAAAAAAACCTCGGGAAAAAAACCCTTGTATTAAAAAACCCTAGGAAAAAAAACCCTCGGGGATAAAAAAAAACACGAAAAAAAAAACCTTCGCTGAAGGAGCAGCCCCACGGAGCATTCGTGGCGTAGTAGCGCGGTAGCGAGGTTTCACGGTGTGGGGAGCTCATCAAAATGTAGAAGTCTACGCGGCGATGTTGTGGAAGTTAACGCTTCAAGTCAGCTGATTTTTCGGTGATCCCACCCGCTATACCAAACCTATGTAAAAAAAACGTGAATTCGTTTTTTCACCAAGAATAAGATTTTTCAGGGATAATTCCTTTACGGAACTTTGGTCCAAACTGAAAAATAAAGTAGATAATTCAAGATTTAGATTTTTTACTTGATTTATAACCCAGAAAAGTTAAAAAAACACTTTGCTTCATTTTCAAGTGCAAGATGGACCTTAGCGACAAACAGTTGCACAGCGAAAGCGCATCACTTGAAGCCTCCATTATCTGTATAGTAATTCCAACTGTGTTTTTAGTTAAAAATTATTTTAAAAACATATTTTTTCTAACTTCGAATATTATATATTGGATATAAAATAAAAAAGTAATAAAACAAAAAAAGTCGTCGTCCTACTCGTATTATTATTATATAACATATAGACATAAAATGAACATTTGTGAATTATAATATCTAATCTAGGTTAAGTGAGTCAATAATTATTATTAACATGACTAATGAGACTAATCAGATATATGATATCTTATGTAATATATATTATTGGAACATATATAATGATAATCTGTCAAAATAGGAAAAAAAAAAAAAAAAAAAAAAATGAAGATAGACAAGCTTTAACTTAAAAATGCCGCAGCGCCGCATTCTGACATCGCTTCGTCCGCAAGGTTTGTTAGGAGAAAAATCTTATTTATTTTTTCATTCAAATTCTATGCTGCACAAAATCTCGAATATTTTTTATGTCGTGTAAAGTGATCTTTCCAGTGGCTCATATAAATTATTAATCTTGCCCTTCATAAGAACCGCCGGAAAAAATTAAAAACCCGGTACCGCTGGGTTAAAGGATAGGAAGCTTGATAGAACATGTCGTCGCGCGCAGTTCGCGCGCTAGATTTTAATTGGCTGAGAGAATTGTGTCGTCAATGTTGAAGCTTCTCATTAATCAAACAAGACGCAACATTAACGTTAGTTCAAGCAGGAAATATTTCTTGTATATTATATTATATAATAATAATATATATATACATATTTTCTCTATGACATTTATATATTAAAACCGATATATATATATATATATATATATATATATATATATATATATATATATATACAAGGCGATTGTTTTAATATATTAACAACATCGGCACAATATTTTTTTAAATGTTACTTCGTAAAACTTAATTAACTGAGTCGTTAAATTTTTTAATTTTTCTTTCTTTAAAATAATAAAGATGAAAATCAAGTTTTCAAAAATTACAGCACTTGTTTGTCTTTTTACACCAGTTCAGTTTTTAGTCATTTTATTTTGGTTAAAAAAAAAATAAAATTTTGGTTTGCTATATATTATCTTATATTGCTCGATCGATACTTCGGTATTCTGGCTTAATTGAACCGGTCCTCATATCAATCTTTTAACTGATGGTGATCGACGTATCTTGTTTGATTAATGAGAAGCTTCAACATTGACGACACAATTCTCTCAACCAATGAAAATCTAGCGCGCGAACTGCGCGCGACGACATGTTCTATCAAGCTTCCTATCCTTTAACCCAGCGGTACCGGGTTTTTAATTTTTTCCGGCGGTTCTTATGAAGGGCAAGATTAATAATTTATATGAGCCACTGGAAAGATCACTTTACACGACATAAAAAATATTCGAGATTTTGTGCAGCATAGAATTTGAATGAAAAAATAAATAAGATTTTTCTCCTAACAAACCTTACGGACGAAGCGATGTCAGAATGCGGCGCTGCGGCATTTTTAAGTTAAAGCTTGTCTATCTTCATTTTTTTTTTTTTTTTTTTTTTTTCCTATTTTGACAGATTATCATTATATATGTTCCAATAATATATATTACATAAGATATCATATATCTGATTAGTCTCATTAGTCATGTTAATAATAATTATTGAATCACTTAACTTAGATTAGATATTATAATTTACAAATGTTCATTTTATGTCTATATGTTATATAATAATATTCGAAGTTAGAAAAAATATGTTTTTAAAATAATTTTTAACTAAAAACACAGTTGGAATTACTATACAGATAATAGTTAACTTCCACAACATCGCCGCGTAGACTTCTACATTTTGATGAGCTCCCCACACCGTGAAACCTCGCTATCGCGCTACTACGCCACGAATGCTCCTTGGGGCTGCTCCTTCAGCGAAGGGTTTTTTTTCCGTGGGTTTTTTATCCCCGAGGGTTTTTTTTCCTAGGGTTTTTTTTCAAGGGTTTTTTAATACAAGGGTTTTTTTTCTGAGGGTTTTTTTTTCCGCTTACCATTAAAAATATATCACAACTTCATTGGTAAGCAAAACGCAATTTTGTTATTTCATTAGCAATAGAGTTATGATATTTTTCCGCACATTGATAGTTGCTGCAGCTGATTATGTGTTAACTTAAATAATTAAAGCTGGTATTACATGAAACAATACTGCAAGTGTATTGTATTTGCTTACAATTGCTGTTGTTCATGTTCTAATTTCTTGATTCCAATTTCTTCATTATACTGTATTTAGTTGTTTAAAAATAATGTTAGAATCTGAAGATGTGTGCATCTATATGGAAGTTAGAATTTAAAACAGTCATCAAGAACACTATGTTTGTAATTTACGTTATTTGGTTTTAACATTTTTTTTTTTAATTACAGTGATGTTTGTACATGCCTCCATGCGTCTGCGCAACATGAAGAACAAGATCACCAACAAGCTGGACAGTTTAACCATGCGTAAGACACCCATGGGGCTGTTCCTAGAGTCTCTGGGTCTGGAGCAAGAATTTCTGTAGAACGACATCTCTTATTTCCGTAGCCTGGCCAAGTCTCGGCTGAAAATCTCTTGGCTAAGTCAAATTTAATGCTATTTTACTCATTTTCTATTTCTGATGGCTGCAAAATTAATTATGTCCTTCAAAACTATTTTACTACTTTTGGATTGTTTGAATAAATAATGATTCTGTCAAAGTTATATGTAATAATTTATTTTCTTAATATTAGTGAAAATTGTACTTTTTTTTTTTTTTTGTATAATTTAAGATAATGCAAGGGACCTGTATGGAACTACACACACTGCTCTAAATGCATATTCTATTGATAAATTTTGAGGAACTGTTGAAATATATATATATATATATTATATCATGTTTGCTTTATGGCTATTATTTATTACTGCCATTTTAAATTGTCTAATCCAGCAGTTGTAATATATACTTGTAATCACATTTCTTGCTTATTATATAACAGCTTAATCATTAAGTGATTACATATATAAGGTGCTGCTTCCTCTTATGATTGTTAATTCATAACTGCTGCTTCATGTTTCTATTGTTAGGTCCTTTGCCTTAGATGTACATGTTCCTTAATTATTATTGTTTGTTAAGGTGGATTTACATAGTCGATGCTATTGAAATATGCAGCACATTGTGCACTTGAAGTGACAGCCATCCTGATTCATGTAATGATTTTCATGTCATATGTTTTTTTTTTTTTTTTTTTTTTTTTTCCTTAAGAAAAAATTGATACCATTGGATTTTAATGCAAATGTTAAAAATAATCACAATTCATGTAAATTCACCTTTAGTGTGTGGTTTTATTTTCATTTTAAAGTATTTTTTAAAAAGACAGCCTTAATAGATAATAGAAAGGGATAAAAAGGTAAAAATGAAAACTTTCCTTTAAACAATCATACCTAAGATTTGGTTTAGAATTCCACTCTTAGTTTAAATTTAATGAATTTGATATTTAAATTAATAATATAAATTGTAAACCTTTACAATTTTTTAACCATTGCATGTATATTACTTTTTTTTTTACTCCTTTCTACCTTGAATATAATTATATAAATATATAGGCATTTCCTTAAAATTAATCCAACACAAGTATATAATTAATGTATTTTTGAAAAGAAAAAATAGAGAGAGTTCAGTATTGAAAATTGTTAATTACATTTTGTCTTTTGACATGTAAGTATAGTATATATTTTAATTGTTCAGATGTATTTGTATGTAGAAGTAAGCCAATTTAATTACTGCACATTTCTGTCATTCAATTAGTGTATCAATCAAAACTAAACATTGATACCATTATTGTTTGGAAAAAAAAAATAACAAGAAATTCTGCTTTACAGGCACTTCATGTACATGAGCAGGTAAATTGTAATTAAACAAGATACGTGACAAGATATTAATTGGCAGAAACTGCATAGAAATGCATCCTTTATGTTGCAAAAAGGAATGTAAATAAATATTCAAACTTCTTTATTAACAAGTACTGTGAGCTAGCTAATGAGATTGATGTTGTAGTACTAATTAAGGTAATTTGGTGTATTCAATTTTATAAAACAGTTTGATTATTTTTTACTGAAACAAAACTAAATCACTGATACTCTGAAATCGAAGATGTATGTATATTAATTGTCTCATGATCCATACTCTAATAGTTAGCTTTTTTGCTCTTTGGGTTATACTGGTGCAACACTAACCCACCCCCATGTGAGAGATACACTTATCCTGATATACATTCAATAGTCTCAAAGCATACTTTGGATAATTATAAAAATGTGATGCTCTTTTAAACATTTTTCAATACATGAGCATGATTATTTGTACAGTGTATCAATGAATTTAACATGATAGAAACAGACAACATTCATAATCTCTACTCCTTCTGTCACTTCCAATTATAAGGGGGAGGGGGGACCCACTTTTTATTACGCTGTGGCGATCAACAGCATCGTTCGCAATGTCAGTCACCCCATCAGGAGTTCGCTGTATGTGGATGACTTCATCATCTACTGCGCAGCAAAACTTCTGAGGACGGCTCAACGACAACTTCAAATGTGCATCAACAAACTGTTCAGGTGGAGCAGATCCAACGGATTCAAATTCTCTGCGCAGAAAACCACTGTGGTCCACTTCCACAGACTGCGTGGTGTGCAACCAGAGCCTGAGCTCCAGATGGGAGGAATTCCGATCCCATGCTCTGATACTGTCCGCTTTCTGGGACTCATTTTCGACAGCAAATTGTCGTGGAGGCCCCATCTTAGAAGCCTGAAGGCCAAATGCCAACAGCCACTTAACCTTCTCCGTGTCCTGAGTGGAAAGTCCTATGGTGCTGACCGAGTGGTACTCTTACGACTCTATCGGGCCCTGGTTCGCTCCAAGCTAGACTATGGAGCAATAATCTACAACTCAGCTAGACCGTCATATATCAAAACGCTTGACCCAGTCCACAACACTGGACTGAGGCTGGCCACAGGAGCATTTCGCTCTAGCCCAATAGAAAGCCTCTGTGCAGAGGCTGGAGAACCACCACTCAAGAGCAGGCGAGACTTGCTAACTTGCAACTACATCGCGAGTCTTCTTAGCAAGCCACAGCACACAACATTCGAGTGCGTCTTCAAACCAAAGCACAGGAATAAATACCTCCAAAGACATAAAACAACAAGGCCTCTGGGCATCCGGGCGAGGGAACTTCTCACAGGAGACCTGGGAATCCACTATCTCCCCGCTGTGTACAACCAGGTACCAAGCTCGATTGCACCGTGGAAAATTCCACGCCCACGCGTGAGACTTGACCTGGCAAACAACAAAAAAGACAGTACAGACCCCTTACTCTACAGGGGCATTTACTCAGAAGTGATAGACCAGTACAGAGACTACACTCTGGTCTTCACCGACGGCTCAAAGAAGGACGATGACGTTGGTTGTGCCTTCGTCATCAACAACGAAGAACATGGATACTGCCTGCGTGAGCAAACAAGTGTATTCACATCAGAAATGTACGCCATCTGGAAAGCTCTCGAGCACTGTTTGGAAAGAGACGACAGATCCATTATGATCTGTACCGACTCCCTCAGTAGCCTCCAGACAATTGAGAAAACATTCCCCAAGAATCCACTGGCAAAGAAAATCCAAGATTGTCTCTACCAGTTGGCGAACCAGGACAAATACGTCTCTTTCCTCTGGGTACCCGGCCATGCTGGAATCCCTGGAAATGAGGCTGCAGACAAAGCCGCAAAGCGAGCCTCTGAGAAAGAGGACTGGGACTCGGAGGAGATCACATCAGACGACTTCCGCAACTCGCTACAACTGGACATCCAAAGGAGATGGGAAGCATCGTGGCAAGAGGTCACATATGACAACAAACTGCGGAACATCAAGGAAATGCCACGCGCATGGCAGACCAGCTACAGAAAGAACCGCAGGGACGAGGTCATCCTCGCCAGACTGCGCATCGGACACACCAGGCTGACACACGGCCACCTCATGGAGCACGAAGCCCCTCCTCTGTGTGCAACCTGTGCCGAAGAACTGACAGTGGACCACATCCTCACGGACTGTCGCCACTACGTGGAAGAAAGAAGGACCTGCAAAATGACAGGCTCCACTAAAGAGGTTCTCGCAAACGACGAGGAAGCAGTGCAGCGCATCTTAGAGTTCACCACTAAGGCGAACCTACGAAGAGAGCTGTAAACAGAAACAAACAAAGAAAAGAAACGAGAAAAACAAAGAAAATCAAAACATAGACACAATAAACAAAGAAATAAAATCCCATATGGGAAACAGTCAAAAATCTGCGGTCTCTTAAAGGCCGCGCTGGGGGCATACATGACCAAAATGTGTCAATTGCCCCAAAATATAAATCAATCAATCAACCACTTTTTATTACAAATGTTCTCCCCTTTTGTTGAAGCCATAGCTGACAATTTTTAGAATTTTGATACCCTTCTTTAAGGGTAAGGTAACACGCCCAATGTTAAAAAAAATCTCACACATGAAAAAAAATTAAAATGTTCTCCTCTACATCCCCTATCAGTATCTTAAATATCAGGTTTACAAATTTGAGTTAGTTTATAAGTTATGAATTTTTAAAGTTGACTAATTTAACATGGAAGTTCCATTTCTCCATGTTAAAGTAGTTAACTTTAAAAATTCATAACTCAAAAACTAGCTCAAATTTGTATACCCTGATATTTAAGCTACTGATAGAGGATGTAGAGAAGAACATTTTAAATTTTTTTCATAATTTTATGTGTAGTTTTTTTTTTTTTTTTTTTTTTACATTGGGCATGTTACCTTCCTCTTAAATATTTGCTGAATTTCTTAGCCTGAAGGCTTGCGTGTCCTTCTAAAACAATAAGAATATGAAATTCAATTAAAAATTGAATCAAGTGAAGTCATATATTATAATGATATATAATTATCTAATATTTTTTAAGTATCCGGCCTCTAAAAAATAAGAACTGGATTAACCCATTAATATATGTATGCTGTCTATTTATGCAAAAAGAAAAATGCAGATTGTCCATTTAGTATAGGAGGATCAAGCATCTGAGGTAAATATCAGGCCCATAACTAACCATTTTATATCTTTTTACAAATTTTGCTCTGATAATAAAGGTATTTAATAATAATAATAAAAAAGGCCTTCTGCATGTGAATAGTATACACTTTGCATTGTTATTATTGTTTTCCTCTTTGGCAAACAAAGGAAACAGTGCAATTTATGCTTAATATTTGCCCAAAATTAATGCTCTACAAATGTATAATGATTTATTCCATATATTTTAATGCAAGGTAATTATATCTTATAATAAAATCTTAACATGTGGTAGTCTGATATTATGGACTGTCGTTAGTGAAACTGTAGATTATTGCAAGCCCCAAGTCTATCATCAGCAGTAAAATGATATAACAAGAGATGACAAGGTATTATGGAATTGGCATTATAACATTAAATTTCTTCCATGCATGTATCGTTAGCCATAACAGGACATCTTGAAATTATTTTACATAAATTGTCAAAAAATGTGTATGTACTGTATATGAATATTGTGGCTCTATATATTTACTAATATTTCATTTTATTGTTATTATTTTGTCTGCATATATTAAACAAACCCTAATCATTCTGCAATGCACACTCATACACACAAAAGAGTCCACATACTCTTTCTTGCTTTAGTGGCTGATCTTTACTATCTTGTTGAGTGTCACAGCTATTATTTTTAAATTTTCCCCGGCTTTAAATAGAATCAATGGAATTTTTAAACAAAGCATCAACACTACGACCACAATACCTGTCGTTGGGAAAATTTTCCATGGTGACACTGTGTTTTGTTTTTTGCCACCCCTCTCCCTCAACGTGGTAGCTGCACAGTGTTCATTACATGAAAAGATCATCTTTGTTGGCGTATCCCACATCCAGTCTTTTTTTTTTTTTTTTTTTTTTCGGTACCGCTAATATACGCTAATATACCGTGTTGTGTTGTACACCCAAAGCCAAATCTAATGCGAAAATCTCAGGGACTGTGCCTCGAACTTTGAACGGCACAAAGAAGCAGGTTTCTCCCCAGATGGTCATAAAATAGTGGCATTCCAAGAAAAACATTAAGTGACTTTATTGGCGCGGGGAACGAGGTGGCGAAGCTAGACAATAGATCGAATATTGATGGTCTTTGCTTAATTAACTGTCAAATCCGGCCTACTGTCATTTTCGCCGCCGCCTTCCCCACGTCAATAAAACCACTTAGTGTTTTCCCTTGGAATGTTAGTATTTTATGGCGTTCTGGCAAAACACCTGCTTCTTTGTGCCCTTCTCACTGTCAGTTCGACCACTACGCCCCGAGATTTTCGCATTAGAATTGGCGTGGGGTGTACTTAAAATCCAAAGGGGTATCTGGGACTATTGAGTAACTGCTCCTCAGACTCAGCTCTCATTATTACTTATTAAATTAAATTTCAACAATTTAAATTAAACATTAAATTATGTTCTCTATAATCAAGCATTTCATGTCAAAGTTTAGATTAAAGCCTGTATTACACGATAAAATTTTGCATACAATTTTTCCTTTTAGGAGAAAATGTCATCTCAATACAAACAAGTAGATTCGAGTTAATGTTTTCTTGTAAGGAAAAATTGTATGCAAAATTGTATCGTGTAATACAGGCTTAATTAAACTTCTTTGCAATCAGCTTAATAAATTTGAGCTATTTAGTTATTTAATTTTAATATTATGACAATCTATGTTTCATTAGTTGGCTGTGAAACAATTTTTTCTTAAATGTGTAAAATATTGTTTGCTGTTTTTATTGAAACAGCTAGCATCATTTAAAATTGAATCTTTACAAAAGTTTGTTCAATATCTCTATAGGTTTATAATTTTTGTATTTATGATTCATATGTTAAGTATACCTGTTCTGTAATTTTCTCAACTAGTGTTTAAATATTACAAGTATTAACGTAAATAGTGCCTCTCATGTATATTAGCATATTCCATATGTATTTCTTTCTGGTTTTCTGTGATATCAAAAATATAACCATAAAAGTTCTGAGGGGCTCAAATTAGAAAAATATAATTATATTAACTATTTTTAAATTACAAAAAATTTGAAACAAAATTAATAATGTAATGTCCTCACATTAATTCTATTGGTGACAATTATAGTACTTCAATTATTGCAATGCTCACCCATAAATAATGTAATTTATAATAATATATTATTCTCTGCATTTTTAGTGCAATTATACTGTATAGGGTGGCATTGGATGTGACTGGAGAGCTGTAGTGTTTAGATTTATTAAAATTTGATTAAAATCTGGTAAAGAAGCGTTCTAAAGGGCTCTCTACTTTTGATAGTAGAAAGTGCAAACAGTTTATTCAAAAATAATGTATTTTCTGTCAATAAAACTAAAATCAAAATAAATATGCCTTTGTATTGTAGTTAATTACACTCTATTCAATGATTATATACTGGAGGACGGCCTAGAACAACTTATTGAAGAACCTCGATACTCGACATTTCTTGCCAACCTTCGGGGAAGTCCGCTATATGAGCCACGTGCTCGGGCGGTTTCTTTGAAGACATCAAAGATTTGACAGCTTGACGGATTTGACAGATGGCTATAATAAAGCGGCATCTTTGACCTCGGTATCTTTGTAGCTGACTCTAGGTCAATCAAATGCGCTAGAAAAGTCAACGTCATGACGTCACTGGGTTAAGGAAATGTCAGCCAGTTGGCGGCAAAAAAGTTAGGCCGTCCTCTTAGTAAATAGTTCTTGACACTCTATTGCTATGAAATATATACCAAAACACAATCTACTATTTATTGTTTTAATTTTTATTTTTGTGTTTTTCTAGCTTGGATTTTTAATATTTATTTATGTTATATTTTTGTGTAAGCCCAAATTGTGTTTGCTATAGCTAAAGATTGGTTAATCTCAACTTAGAAAGTTCAAATACATTAAATTCAGGTTTATATGGGCAATAAAAGGTTACATAATTATTATTATGCTGTATATATTGGTCATAATAATTTATTAATTGGTACTTTTAAATTGTGGGCATAGAATGTATATCACATTGTAAGATGTAAAATAATAATAATTTCAAATAAATAATGTGGCAAATATTACCTGATGCTTTGATTGAATTTCATCCTCAAATCTATTTGAGCATTTCAGCATTAATTGTTTTTAGTTATAATTTTTTTGTCCTCTAAGATTTTTTCATGCATTATGTAAATACACATATCATATTTTTATATATATCATAATAAATATCTTAATTATGTATTTTAAACACTTCATTTTCTTTCTTTCCCCCCCCCCCTTACATGCAAAATAATATTAAGGGTAAAAGGTAACACGCTCAAGGGAGAACACAAGATTGAACTTAATGGTACGTACCTAACTGTGCCCTACTGTGCCGTGAAGTCAGGGCATGTTAAAAAAAATTCCACACATGAAAATTATAAAAAAAAAATAAAATGTTCTCCTCTACATCCCCTAGCTCTCAGTAGCTAAAATATCAGGTATACATGCAAATTCGAGCTATAGTTTTTTTAGTTATGAATTTTTAAAGTTGACTCCGGGGCCTTTAACATGGAGGAATGGAACTTCCATGTTAAATTATTCGACTTTAAAAATTCATAATTCAAAAAGTAGCTCGAATTTGCATGTATACCTGATATTTTAACTACCGATAGGAGAAAATATATATGTAGAGGAGAACGTACATTTTAATTTTTTTTCATAATTTTCATGTGTGGGATTTTTTTTTTTAAACATTGTGCGTGTTATCTTACCCTTAATATAAATAGCACATAAAAATGATTTAATAAAGAAATAAAGTGATGAAAACTATATTTAAGGGTAAGATAACGCCACCAATGTTAAAAAAAAATCCCTCACATGAAAATTCTGAAAAAAAAAATTTAAAATGTTCTCCTCTACCCCCCCCCCCCCCCCAATCACAACAGTAGCTAAAATATCAGGTATACAAATAAGATATAGTTTTTGAGTTATGAATTTTTAAAGTTGACTAATTTAACATGGAAGTTCCATTTCTCCATGTTAATAAAGAAGTCAACTTTAAAAATTCATAACTCAAAAACTGGATCGTATTTGTATACCTGTTGATATTTCAGCTACTGATAAGGGGTGTGTATAGAGGAGAAAATTTTAAATTTTTTTCATAATTTTTGTGAGGGATTTTTTTTTTTACATTGGTGGCGTTATCTTACCCATAATAATTTATGTATAATTTATACATAATTATAATAATATTCATATTATTAACAATTATACTGAAGAAAGGATATCCTTTTCAATCACACTTTATACACATGCATGTTCACATCAGCCATCCAAACATAATGAGAACGCAGCAATTTCATCCAAAATATTTTATTTTCTATCTGCATGTCAATATTCAAGCGTACTTTATTACTTTTAATTCGAATCTAACTTAAATTTTAGTGTTTTTATATTTTATTTTATTAAAAGTTATAAATTCAATAATTAATTAATTAATAATTATTATAATACATATGCATGTAAAAAAAATCCCAATAATTTATTATGTGTAATTTGTAATATTTGCATTGCATATATGGCACCATATATATCCATATATTATACAATTATGATTTTGAAATATATTAAGAAATTGAGGTTTAATTTCAAAGGGTGCTATTCGAGGTTTTATCAATTTAAAAGGGTTAATTAGGCATGGTAGCTATATAGGTGACACTTTTTATTAATTGATGTACGCAATAAAAGGATCTCACGAAACTTACTGAAACTTTATTTTGTTTATTGTCATTTAACAGAGAGGACATATATAACTTTTGCTCTAGATGAATCCCACCAAAATAATACCAAGAATTTTTTGCTGGAAATAATAATTTACTTAATTGCATTAAAAATTATAAACTGAATTAGAAAATTGCATGACATTCAAAATAACTAGATTTAATTATAGACACTGCACTGCATGAATATATATTATGATTGTTGACTATGACATTATAAAGCAGTCTATTAGACTGCATTGAGTCTATTATTAGTTCCAATTACGTATATAATATTCAATTCATATATTAATACATAAAACACAATAATTGTCATAACTATATATAATATGCACACACACACATGCACTAATACTTATATATATTATATATTTTGCTCTTGCCATAAGGAAAATCTGTAAATTTAACAGCGTTTATTTTAGACATTTCATTAATTAAACGTACTGCTGTACATTTTTCCTTTTTTTTTTTTTTTTTTTTGCTAATTTATTTAACTATTATATATTATTTATAAATTGATTAAATTCATATTATAACTTATAACTATTTCAGAGCCAGAGAAGGAAGCTGGAAGCAAGCAAATTGCACTTCTGCTGTGCTGTTATATGCTCTATGTTAGACCCCCTTCGACTGGTCAATAAATCAGGGTCTAATTAAATAAAAGCCTTCCATAACATGAATAATTATTAAAAAAAAAATGCAACAAAATTGAATATTTGTAAAATTGTAAAATTATAGAGTGCAATATTTCAAATAAAACTAATACTTGTTTTATACATAATTCTGTTATTTTCTATTTTTAATATCACATTGAAATTAAAATTTTATCTGTTTATCGTCTTCTCCGTTTAGATGCCAATGACGCTAACTTTAGAAGAATTTATCACTTCTGGAGAACTGTTTGAAAATTCAACACACAACATTTTTTAATCAATTGCACAAAATATATTCACTAATTTTTAAGATTTGGTTGCTTTTTTTTTCTTCATATGGATTTTTTTTTTTTTTTTTTACTCCAGCATGAATCAATAAAGTTAAAACAATTATTAATAAATTGTCTGTTTGTAGGAACTTTTTAGCTTCTTTGCTGTGTATGCACTGCGCAGTGCGGGTCTACCAAACAAATGCCATCTTCATGATCTTAGCGGGAGTAGCGGGACTGCGGGAGGCACTGCAGTGAAATTCTGAGCCAGGCCAGGGAAGTTTCGATCAGGTTCGGATACAGTGTTGCCAAGCCGCATCAATACGCACACGACTTGCCTTAAAGTCTGACCATTAAGCTACTTTTTGACTAGGGTTCCTTATGGCAAGAGCAAAATATATAATATATATATATGTATTAGTGCATGTGTGTGTGTGCATATTATATATAGTTATGACAATTATTGTGTTTTATGTATTAATGGTAAGCGGAAAAAAAACCCTCGGAAAAAAAACCCTTGTATTAAAAAACCCTTGAAAAAAAACCCTAGGAAAAAAAACCCTCGGGGATAAAAAACCCACGGAAAAAAAACCCTTCGCTGAAGGAGCAGCCCCAAGGAGCATTCGTGGCGTAGTAGCGCGGTAGCGAGGTTTCACGTTTTTTTTTTTCCTATTTTGACAGATTATCATTATATTGTTCCAATAATATATATTACATAAGATATCATATATCTGATTAGTCTCATTAGTCATGTTAATAATAATTATTGAATCACTTAACCTATAAGATATTATAATTTTCAAATGTTCATTTTATGTCTATATATATGTTATATAATAATAATACGAGTAGGACGACGACTTTTTTTGTTTTATTACTTTTTTATTTTAATTATTTTATATCCAATATATAATATTCGAAGTTAGAAAAAATATGTTTTTAAAATAATTTTTAAAACTTCCACAACATCGCCGCGCAGACCTCTACATTTTGATGAGCTCCCCACACCGTGAAACCTCGCTACCGCGCTACTATGCTACGAATGCTCCTTGGGGCTGCTCCTTCAGCGAAGGGTTTTTTTTCCGTGGGTTTTTTATCCCCGAGGGTTTTTTTTCCTAGGGTTTTTTTTCAAGGGTTTTTTAATACAAGGGTTTTTTTTCCGAGGTTTTTTTTTCCGCGATTCGTATTAATATATGAATTGAATATTATATACGTAATTGGAACTAATAATAGACTCAATGCAGTCGTCTAATAGACTGCATTATAATGTCATAGTCAACAATCATAATATATATTCATGCAGTGCAGTGTCTATAATTAAATCTAGTTATTTTGAATGTCATGCAATTTTCTAATTCAGTTTATAATTTTTAATGCAATTAAGTAAATTATTATTTCCAGCAAAAAATTCTTGGTATTATTTTGGTGGGATTCATCTAGAGCAAACGTTATATATGTCCTCTCTGTTAAATGACAATAAACAAAATAAAGTTTCAGTAAGTTTCGTGAGATCCTTTTATTGCGTACATCAATTAATATAAAGTGTCACCTATATAGCTACCATGCCTAATTAACCCTTTTAAATTGATAAAACCTCGAATAGCACCCTTTATAAATTAAACCTCAATTTCTTAATATATTTCAAAATCATAATTGTATAATATATGGATGGTGCCATATATGCAATGCAAATATGGGTGCTATTCGAGGTTTTATCAATTTAAAAGGGTTAATTAGGCATGGTAGCTATATAGGTGACACTTTTTATTAATTGATGTACGCAATAAAAGGATCTCACGAAACTTACTGAAACTTTATTTTGTTTATTGTCATTTAACAGAGAGAGGACATATATAACTTTTGCTCTAGATGAATCCCACCAAAATAATACCAAGAATTTTTTGCTGGAAATAATAATTTACTTAATTGCATTAAAAATTATAAACTGAATTAGAAAATTATTGCATGACATTCAAAATAACTAGATTTAATTATAGACACTGCACTGCATGAATATATATTATGATTGTTGACTATGACATTATAATGCAGTCTATTAGACGACTGCATTGAGTCTATTATTAGTTCCAATTACGTATATAATATTCAATTCATATATTAGTACATAAAACACAATAATTGTCATAACTATATATAATATGCACACACACACATGCACTAATACATATATATATTATACATTTTGCTCTTGCCTTAAGGAAAATCTGTAAATTTAACAGCGTTTATTTTAGACATTTCATTAATTAAACGTACTGCTGTACATTTTTCCTTTTTTTTTTTTTTTTTCTAATTTATTTATCTATTATATATTATTTATAAATTGATTAAATTCATATTATAACTTATAACTATTTCAGAGCCAGAGAAGAAAGCTGGAAGCAAGCAAATTGCACTTCTGCTGTGCTGTTATATGCTCTATGTTAGACCCCCTTCGACTGGTCAATAAATCAGGGTCTAATTAAATATAAGCCTTCCATAACATGAATAAGTATTAAAAAAAAAAAAATGCAACAAAATTGAATAATTGTAAAATTGTAAAATTATAGAGTGCAATATTTCAAATAAAACTAATACTTGTTTTATACATAATTCTGTTATTTTCTATTTTTAATATCACATTGAAATTAAAATTTTATCTGTTTATCGTCTTCTCCGTTTAGATGCCAATGACGCCAACTTTAGAAGAATTTATCACTTCTGGAGAACTGTTTGAAAATTCAACACACAACATTTTTTAATCAATTGCACAAGATATATTCACTAATTTTTAAGATTTGGTTGCTTTTTTTTTCTTCATATGGATTTTTTTTTTTTTTTTTTTTTTCTCCAGCATGAATCAATAAAGTTAAAACAATTATTAATAAATTGTCTGTTTGTAGGAACTTTTTAGCTTCTTTGCTGTGTATGCACTGCGCAGTGCGGGTCTACCAAACAAATGCCATCTTCATGATCTTAGCGGGAGTAGCGGGACTGCGGGAGGCACTGCAGTGAAATTCTGAGCCAGGCCAGGGAAGTTTCGATCAGGTTCGGATACAGTGTTGCCAAGTCGCATCAATACGCACACGACTTGCCTTAAAGTCTGACCATTAAGCTACTTTTTGACTAGGGTTCCTTATGGCAAGAGCAAAATATATAATATATATATATGTATTAGTGCATGTGTGTGTGTGCATATTATATATAGTTATGACAATTATTGTGTTTTATGTATTAATGGTAAGCGGAAAAAAAACCCTCGGAAAAAAAACCCTTGTATTAAAAAACCCTTGAAAAAAAACCCTAGGAAAAAAAACCCTCGGGGATAAAAAACCCACGGAAAAAAAACCCTTCGCTGAAGGAGCAGCCCCAAGGAGCATTCGTGGCGTAGTAGCGCGGTAGCGAGGTTTCACGTTTTTTTTTTTCCTATTTTGACAGATTATCATTATAATGTTCCAATAATATATATTACATAAGATATCATATATCTGATTAGTCTCATTAGTCATGTTAATAATAATTATTGAATCACTTAACCTATAAGATATTATAATTTTCAAATGTTCATTTTATGTCTATATATATGTTATATAATAATAATACGAGTAGGACGACGACTTTTTTTGTTTTATTACTTTTTTATTTTAATTATTTTATATCCAATATATAATATTCGAAGTTAGAAAAAATATGTTTTTAAAATAATTTTTAAAACTTCCACAACATCGCCGCGCAGACCTCTACATTTTGATGAGCTCCCCACACCGTGAAACCTCGCTACCGCGCTACTATGCTACGAATGCTCCTTGGGGCTGCTCCTTCAGCGAAGGGTTTTTTTTCCGTGGGTTTTTTATCCCCGAGGGTTTTTTTTCCTAGGGTTTTTTTTCAAGGGTTTTTTAATACAAGGGTTTTTTTTCCGAGGTTTTTTTTTCCGCGATTCGTATTAATATATGAATTGAATATTATATACGTAATTGGAACTAATAATAGACTCAATGCAGTCGTCTAATAGACTGCATTATAATGTCATAGTCAACAATCATAATATATATTCATGCAGTGCAGTGTCTATAATTAAATCTAGTTATTTTGAATGTCATGCAATTTTCTAATTCAGTTTATAATTTTTAATGCAATTAAGTAAATTATTATTTCCAGCAAAAAATTCTTGGTATTATTTTGGTGGGATTCATCTAGAGCAAACGTTATATATGTCCTCTCTGTTAAATGACAATAAACAAAATAAAGTTTCAGTAAGTTTCGTGAGATCCTTTTATTGCGTACATCAATTAATATAAAGTGTCACCTATATAGCTACCATGCCTAATTAACCCTTTTAAATTGATAAAACCTCGAATAGCACCCTTTATAAATTAAACCTCAATTTCTTAATATATTTCAAAATCATAATTGTATAATATATGGATGGTGCCATATATGCAATGCAAATATGGGTGCTATTCGAGGTTTTATCAATTTAAAAGGGTTAATTAGGCATGGTAGCTATATAGGTGACACTTTTTATTAATTGATGTACGCAATAAAAGGATCTCACGAAACTTACTGAAACTTTATTTTGTTTATTGTCATTTAACAGAGAGAGGACATATATAACTTTTGCTCTAGATGAATCCCACCAAAATAATACCAAGAATTTTTTGCTGGAAATAATAATTTACTTAATTGCATTAAAAATTATAAACTGAATTAGAAAATTATTGCATGACATTCAAAATAACTAGATTTAATTATAGACACTGCACTGCATGAATATATATTATGATTGTTGACTATGACATTATAATGCAGTCTATTAGACGACTGCATTGAGTCTATTATTAGTTCCAATTACGTATATAATATTCAATTCATATATTAGTACATAAAACACAATAATTGTCATAACTATATATAATATGCACACACACACATGCACTAATACATATATATATTATACATTTTGCTCTTGCCTTAAGGAAAATCTGTAAATTTAACAGCGTTTATTTTAGACATTTCATTAATTAAAAAGTACTGCTGTACATTTTTCCTTTTTTTTTTTTTTTTTCTAATTTATTTATCTATTATATATTATTTATAAATTGATTAAATTCATATTATAACTTATAACTATTTCAGAGCCAGAGAAGAAAGCTGGAAGCAAGCAAATTGCACTTCTGCTGTGCTGTTATATGCTCTATGTTAGACCCCCTTCGACTGGTCAATAAATCAGGGTCTAATTAAATATAAGCCTTCCATAACATGAATAATTATTAAAAAAAAAAAAATGCAACAAAATTGAATAATTGTAAAATTGTAAAATTATAGAGTGCAATATTTCAAATAAAACTAATACTTGTTTTATACATAATTCTGTTATTTTCTATTTTTAATATCACATTGAAATTAAAATTTTATCTGTTTATCGTCTTCTCCGTTTAGATGCCAATGACGCCAACTTTAGAAGAATTTATCACTTCTGGAGAACTGTTTGAAAATTCAACACACAACATTTTTTAATCAATTGCACAAGATATATTCACTAATTTTTAAGATTTGGTTGCTTTTTTTTTCTTCATATGGATTTTTTTTTTTTTTTTTTTTTTCTCCAGCATGAATCAATAAAGTTAAAACAATTATTAATAAATTGTCTGTTTGTAGGAACTTTTTAGCTTCTTTGCTGTGTATGCACTGCGCAGTGCGGGTCTACCAAACAAATGCCATCTTCATGATCTTAGCGGGAGTAGCGGGACTGCGGGAGGCACTGCAGTGAAATTCTGAGCCAGGCCAGGGAAGTTTCGATCAGGTTCGGATACAGTGTTGCCAAGTCGCATCAATACGCACACGACTTGCCTTAAAGTCTGACCATTAAGCTACTTTTTGACTAGGGTTCCTTATGGCAAGAGCAAAATATATAATATATATATATATATTAGTGCATGTGTGTGTGTGCATATTATATATAGTTATGACAATTATTGTGTTTTATGTATTAATGGTAAGCGGAAAAAAAACCCTCGGAAAAAAAACCCTTGTATTAAAAAACCCTTGAAAAAAAACCCTAGGAAAAAAAACCCTCGGGGATAAAAAACCCACGGAAAAAAAACCCTTCGCTGAAGGAGCAGCCCCAAGGAGCATTCGTGGCGTAGTAGCGCGGTAGCGAGGTTTCACGTTTTTTTTTTTCCTATTTTGACAGATTATCATTATAATGTTCCAATAATATATATTACATAAGATATCATATATCTGATTAGTCTCATTAGTCATGTTAATAATAATTATTGAATCACTTAACCTATAAGATATTATAATTTTCAAATGTTCATTTTATGTCTATATATATGTTATATAATAATAATACGAGTAGGACGACGACTTTTTTTGTTTTATTACTTTTTTATTTTAATTATTTTATATCCAATATATAATATTCGAAGTTAGAAAAAATATGTTTTTAAAATAATTTTTAAAACTTCCACAACATCGCCGCGCAGACCTCTACATTTTGATGAGCTCCCCACACCGTGAAACCTCGCTACCGCGCTACTATGCTACGAATGCTCCTTGGGGCTGCTCCTTCAGCGAAGGGTTTTTTTTCCGTGGGTTTTTTATCCCCGAGGGTTTTTTTTCCTAGGGTTTTTTTTCAAGGGTTTTTTAATACAAGGGTTTTTTTTCCGAGGGTTTTTTTTCCGCGATTCGTATTAATATATGAATTGAATATTATATACGTAATTGGAACTAATAATAGACTCAATGCAGTCGTCTAATAGACTGCATTATAATGTCATAGTCAACAATCATAATATATATTCATGCAGTGCAGTGTCTATAATTAAATCTAGTTATTTTGAATGTCATGCAATTTTCTAATTCAGTTTATAATTTTTAATGCAATTAAGTAAATTATTATTTCCAGCAAAAAATTCTTGGTATTATTTTGGTGGGATTCATCTAGAGCAAACGTTATATATGTCCTCTCTGTTAAATGACAATAAACAAAATAAAGTTTCAGTAAGTTTCGTGAGATCCTTTTATTGCGTACATCAATTAATATAAAGTGTCACCTATATAGCTACCATGCCTAATTAACCCTTTTAAATTGATAAAACCTCGAATAGCACCCTTTATAAATTAAACCTCAATTTCTTAATATATTTCAAAATCATAATTGTATAATATATGGATGGTGCCATATATGCAATGCAAATATGGGTGCTATTCGAGGTTTTATCAATTTAAAAGGGTTAATTAGGCATGGTAGCTATATAGGTGACACTTTTTATTAATTGATGTACGCAATAAAAGGATCTCACGAAACTTACTGAAACTTTATTTTGTTTATTGTCATTTAACAGAGAGAGGACATATATAACTTTTGCTCTAGATGAATCCCACCAAAATAATACCAAGAATTTTTTGCTGGAAATAATAATTTACTTAATTGCATTAAAAATTATAAACTGAATTAGAAAATTGCATGACATTCAAAATAACTAGATTTAATTATAGACACTGCACTGCATGAATATATATTATGATTGTTGACTATGACATTATAATGCAGTCTATTAGACTGCATTGAGTCTATTATTAGTTCCAATTACGTATATAATATTCAATTCATATATTAATACATAAAACACAATAATTGTCATAACTATATATAATATGCACACACACACATGCACTAATACATATATATATTATATATTTTGCTCTTGCCATAAGGAAAATCTGTAAATTTAACAGCGTTTATTTTAGACATTTAATTAATTAAACGTACTGCTGTACATTTTTCCTTTTTTTTTTTTTTCTAATTTATTTATCTATTATATATTATTTATAAATTGATTAAATTCATATTATAACTTATAACTATTTCAGAGCCAGAGAAGAAAGCTGGAAGCAAGCAAATTGCACTTCTGCTGTGCTGTTATATGCTCTATGTTAGACCCCCTTCGACTGGTCAATAAATCAGGGTCTAATTAAATAAAAGCCTTCCATAACATGAATAATTATTAAAAAAAAAATGCAACAAAATTGAATATTTGTAAAATTGTAAAATTATAGAGTGCAATATTTCAAATAAAACTAATACTTGTTTTATACATAATTCTGTTATTTTCTATTTTTAATATCACATTGAAATTAAAATTTTATCTGTTTATCGTCTTCTCCGTTTAGATGCCAATGACGCCAACTTTAGAAGAATTTATCACTTCTGGAGAACTGTTTGAAAATTCAACACACAACATTTTTTAATCAATTGCACAAGATATATTCACTAATTTTTAAGATTTGGTTGCTTTTTTTTTCTTCATATGGATTTTTTTTTTTTTTTTTTTTACTCCAGCATGAATCAATAAAGTTAAAACAATTATTAATAAATTGTCTGTTTGTATGAACTTTTTAGCTTCTTTGCTGTGTATGCACTGCGCAGTGCGGGTCTACCAAACAAATGCCATCTTCATGATCTTAGCGGGAGTAGCGGGACTGCGGGAGGCACTGCAGTGAAATTCTGAGCCAGGCCAGGGAAGTTTCGATCAGGTTCGGATACAGTGTTGCCAAGCCGCATCAATACGCACACGACTTGCCTTAAAGTCTGACCATTAAGCTACTTTTTGACTAGGGTTCCTTATGGCAAGAGCAAAATATATAATATATATATGTATTAGTGCATGTGTGTGTGTGCATATTATATATAGTTATGACAATTATTGTGTTTTATGTATTAATATATGAATTGAATATTATATACGTAATTGGAACTAATAATAGACTCAATGCAGTCGTCTAATATATATACTGCATTGTAATGTCATAGTCAACAATCATAATATATATTCATGCAGTGCAGTGTCTATAATTAAATCTAGTTATTTTGAATGTCATGCAATTTTCTAATTCAGTTTATAATTTTTAATGCAATTAAGTAAATTATTATTTCCAGCAAAAAATTCTTGGTATTATTTTGGTGGGATTCATCTAGAGCAAAAGTTATATATGTCCTCTCTGTTAAATGACAATAAACAAAATAAAGTTTCAGTAAGTTTCGTGAGATCCTTTTATTGCGTACATCAATTAATAAAAAGTGTCACCTATATAGCTACCATGCCTAATTAACCCTTTTAAATTGATAAAACCTCGAATAGCACCCTTTGAAATTAAACCTCAATTTCTTAATATATTTCAAAATCATAATTGTATAATATATGGATGGTGCCATATATGCAATGCAAATACGGGTGCTATTCGAGGTTTTATCAATTTAAAAGGGTTAATTAAGCATGGTAGCTATATAGGTGACACTTTTTATTAATTGATGTACGCAATAAAAGGATCTCACGAAACTTACTGAAACTTTATTTTGTTTATTGTCATTTAACAGAGAGAGGACATATATATCTTTTGCTCTAGATGAATCCCACCAAAATAATACCAAGAATTTTTTGCTGGAAATAATAATTTACTTAATTGCATTAAAAATTACAAACTGAATTAGAAAATTGCATGACATTCAAAATAACTAGATTTAATTATAGACACTGCACTGCATGAATATATATTATGATTGTTGACTATGACATTATAATGCAGTCTATTAGACTGCATTGAGTCTATTATTAGTTCCAATTACGTATATAATATTCAATTCATATATTAATACATAAAACACAATAATTGTCATAACTATATATAATATGCACACACACACATGCACTAATACATATATATATTATATATTTTGCTCTTGCCATAAGGTAAATCTGTAAATTTAACAGCGTTTATTTTAGACATTTAATTAATTAAACGTACTGCTGTACATTTTTCCTTTTTTTTTTTTTTTGCTTATTTATTTATCTATTATATATTATTTATAAATTGATTAAATTCATATTATAACTTATAACTATTTCAGAGCCAGAGAAGGAAGCTGGAAGCAAGCAAATTGCACTTCTGCTGTTCTGTTATATGCTGTATGTTAGACCCCCTTCGACTGGTCAATAAATCAGGGTCTAATTAAATAAAAGCCTTCCATAACATGAATAATTATTAAAAAAAAAATGCAACAAAATTGAATATTTGTAAAATTGTAAAATTATAGAGTGCAATATTTCAAATAAAACTAATACTTGTTTTATACATAATTCTGTTATTTTCTATTTTTAATATCACATTGAAATTAAAATTTTATCTGTTTATCGTCTTCTCCGTTTAGATGCCAATGACGCCAACTTTAGAAGAATTTATCACTTCTGGAGAACTGTTTGAAAATTCAACACACAACATTTTTTAATCAATTGCACAAGATATATTCACTAATTTTTAAGATTTGGTTGCTTTTTTTTTCTTCATATGGATTTTTTTTTTTTTTTTTTTACTCCAGCATGAATCAATAAAGTTAAAACAATTATTAATAAATTGTCTGTTTGTAGGAACTTTTTAGCTTCTTTGCTGTGTATGCACTGCGCAGTGCGGGTCTACCAAACAAATGCCATCTTCATGATCTTAGCGGGAGTAGCGGGACTGCGGGAGGCACTGCAGTCGTGAAATTCTGAGCCAGGCCAGGGAAGTTTCGATCAGGTTCGGATACAGTGTTGCCAAGCCGCATCAATACGCACACGACTTGCCTTAAAGTCTGACCATTAAGCTACTTTTTGACTAGGGTTCCTTATGGATGGCAAGAGCAAAATATATAATATATATATGTATTAGTGCATGTGTGTGTGTGCATATTATATATAGTTATGACAATTATTGTGTTTTATGTATTAATATATGAATTGAATATTATATACGTAATTGGAACTAATAATAGACTCAATGCAGTCGTCTAATATAGACTGCATTATAATGTCATAGTCAACAATCATAATATTATTCATGCAGTGCAGTGTCTATAATTAAATCTAGTTATTTTGAATGTCATGCAATTTTCTAATTCAGTTTATAATTTTTAATGCAATTAAGTAAATTATTATTTCCAGCAAAAAATTCTTGGTATTATTTTGGTGGGATTCATCTAGAGCAAAAGTTATATATGTACTCTCTGTTAAATGACAATAAACAAAATAAAGTTTCAGTAAGTTTCGTGAGATCCTTTTATTGCGTACATCAATTAATAAAAAGTGTCACCTATATAGCTACCATGCCTAATTAACCCTTTTAAATTGATAAAACCTCGAATAGCACCCTTTGAAATTAAACCTCAATTTCTTAATATATTTCAAAATCATAATTGTATAATACATGGATGGTGCCATATATGCAATGCAAATATGGGTGCTATTCGAGGTTTTATCAATTTAAAAGGGTTAATTAGGCATGGTAGCTATATAGGTGACACTTTTTATTAATTGATGTACGCAATAAAAAGATCTCACGAAACTTACTGAAACTTTATTTTGTTTATTGTCATTTAACAGAGAGGACATATATAACTTTTGCTCTAGATGAATCCCACCAAAATAATACCAAGAATTTTATGCTGGAAATAATAATTTACTTAATTGCATTAAAAATTATAAACTGAATTAGAAAATTGCATGACATTCAAAATAACTAGATTTAATTATAGACACTGCACTGCATGAATATATATTATGATTGTTGACTATGACATTATAATGCAGTCTATTAGACGACTGCATTGAGTCTATTATTAGTTCCAATTACGTATATAATATTCAATTCATATATTAGTACATAAAACACAATAATTGTCATAACTATATATAATATGCACACACACACATGCACTAATACATATATATATTATATATTTTGCTCTTGCCTTAAGGAAAATCTGTAAATTTAACAGCGTTTATTTTAGACATTTCATTAATTAAACGTACTGCTGTACATTTTTCCTTTTTTTTTTCTAATTTATTTATCTATTATATATTATTTATAAATTGATTAAATTCATATTATAACTTATAACTATTTCAGAGCCAGAGAAGAAAGCTGGAAGCAAGCAAATTGCACTTCTGCTTTGCTGTTATATGCTCTATGTTAGACCCCCTTCGACTGGTCAATAAATCAGGGTCTAATTAAATAAAAGCCTTCCATAACATGAATAATTATTAAAAAAAAAATGCAACAAAATTGAATATTTGTAAAATTGTAAAATTATAGAGTGCAATATTTCAAATAAAACTAATACTTGTTTTATACATAATTCTGTTATTTTCTATTTTTAATATCACATTGAAATTAAAATTTTATCTGTTTATCGTCTTCTCCGTTTAGATGCCAATGACGCCAACTTTAGAAGAATTTATCACTTCTGGAGAACTGTTTGAAAATTCAACACACAACATTTTTTAATCAATTGCACAAGATATATTCACTAATTTTTAAGATTTGGTTGCTTTTTTTTTCTTCATATGGATTTTTTTTTTTTTTTTTTTACTCCAGCATGAATCAATAAAGTTAAAACAATGAGTGCGTTTGAATTCACGGGCCAGCCCGGGCTGGCCCGGGCTGGGTAAAATGGCGGTGACCTTGGTCGCCTAGTATGAAATGTCATAATTTCGTCATAATTAGTTCCCAGTCTGTCCGCCAGGTCTCAGGCGCACTGTAGAGTCCGCCCGCGTCAGCCTGGGCCAGCCAGGAAGTGACGTTATGAGAGGAGGAAAAATGGCCGCCGGGCTGGCCCCACTTGACGACAAAAAACGCTTCAGCCCAGGCCAGCCCGGGCTGGCCCGTGAATTCAAACGCACTCAATTATTAATAAATTGTCTGTTTGTAGGAACTTTTTAGCTTCTTTGCTGTGTATGCACTGCGCAGTGCGGGTCTACCAAACAAATGCTATCTTCATGATCTTACCTGGAGTAGCGGGACTGCGGGAGGCACTGCAGTGAAATTCTGAGCCAGGCCAGGGAAGTTTCGATCAGGTTCGGATACAGTGTTGCCAAGCCGCATCAATACGCACACGACTTGCCTTAAAGTCTGACCATTAAGCTACTTTTTGACTAGGGTTCCTTATGGCAAGAGCAAAATATATAATATATATATGTATTAGTGCATGTGTGTGTGTGCATATTATATATAGTTATGACAATTATTGTGTTTTATGTATTAATATATGAATTGAATATTATATACGTAATTGGAACTAATAATAGACTCAATGCAGTCGTCTAATATAGACTGCATTATAATGTCATAGTCAACAATCATAATATTATTCATGCAGTGCAGTGTCTATAATTAAATCTAGTTATTTTGAATGTCATGCAATTTTCTAATTCAGTTTATAATTTTTAATGCAATTAAGTAAATTATTATTTCCAGCAAAAAATTCTTGGTATTATTTTGGTGGGATTCATCTAGAGCAAAAGTTATATATGTCCTCTCTGTTAAATGACAATAAACAAAATAAAGTTTCAGTAAGTTTCGTGAGATCCTTTTATTGCGTACATCAATTAATAAAAAGTGTCACCTATATAGCTACCATGCCTAATTAACCCTTTTAAATTGATAAAACCTCGAATAGCACCCTTTGAAATTAAACCTCAATTTCTTAATATATTTCAAAATCATAATTGTATAATACATGGATGGTGCCATATATGCAATGCAAATATGGGTGCTATTCGAGGTTTTATCAATTTAAAAGGGTTAATTAGGCATGGTAGCTATATAGGTGACACTTTTTATTAATTGATGTACGCAATAAAAGGATCTCACGAAACTTACTGAAACTTTATTTTGTTTATTGTCATTTAACAGAGAGAGGACATATATAACTTTTGCTCTAGATGAATCCCACCAAAATAATACCAAGAATTTTTTGCTGGAAATAATAATTTACTTAATTGCATTAAAAATTATAAACTGAATTAGAAAATTGCATGACATTCAAAATAACTAGATTTAATTATAGACACTGCACTGCATGAATATATATTATGATTGTTGACTATGACATTATAATGCAGTCTATATATTAGACGACTGCATTGAGTCTATTATTAGTTCCAATTACGTATATAATATTCAATTCATATATTAATACATAAAACACAATAATTGTCATAACTATATATAATATGCACACACACACATGCACTAATACATATATATATTATATATTTTGCTCTTGCCATAAGGAAAATCTGTAAATTTAACAGCGTTTATTTTAGACATTTAATTAATTAAACGTACTGCTGTACATTTTTCCTTTTTTTTTTTTCTAATTTATTTATCTATTATATATTATTTATAAATTGATTAAATTCATATTATAACTTATAACTATTTCAGAGCCAGAGAAGAAAGCTGGAAGCAAGCAAATTGCACTTCTGCTGTGCTGTTATATGCTCTATGTTAGACCCCCTTCGACTGGTCAATAAATCAGGGTCTAATTAAATAAAAGCCTTCCATAACATGAATAATTATTAAAAAAAAAATGCAACAAAATTGAATATTTGTAAAATTGTAAAATTATAGAGTGCAATATTTCAAATAAAACTAATACTTGTTTTATACATAATTCTGTTATTTTCTATTTTCAATATCACATTGAAATTAAAATTTTATCTGTTTATCGTCTTCTCCGTTTAGATGCCAATGACGCCAACTTTAGAAGAATTTATCACTTCTGGAGAACTGTTTGAAAATTCAACACACAACATTTTTTAATCAATTGCACAAGATATATTCACTAATTTTTAAGATTTGGTTGCTTTTTTTTTCTTCATATGGATTTTTTTTTTTTTTACTCCAGCATGAATCAATAAAGTTAAAACAATTATTAATAAATTGTCTGTTTGTATGAACTTTTTAGCTTCTTTGCTGTGTATGCACTGCGCAGTGCGGGTCTACCAAACAAATGCCATCTTCATGATCTTAGCGGGAGTAGCGGGACTGCGGGAGGCACTGCAGTGAAATTCTGAGCCAGGCCAGGGAAGTTTCGATCAGGTTCGGATACAGTGTTGCCAAGCCGCATCAATACGCACACGACTTGCCTTAAAGTCTGACCATTAAGCTACTTTTTGACTAGGGTTCCTTATGGCAAGAGCAAAATATATAATATATATATGTATTAGTGCATGTGTGTGTGTGCATATTATATCCCTGCTCAAAAAAATTGCGCAAGAACTTGACAAGAAATTGAGCAAGATCTTGCGCCGAAAAGCGCAAGATCTTGCACAAGTACGTCCTCAAGATCTTGCAAGATCTTGCAAGATCTTGCACAAGATCTTGTGCAAGATCTTGCAAGATCTTACGCAAGATCTTGAAAGATCTTGCGTTAAACCGCAAGATCTTGCCCATCTACTTTTCGAAAAGCTCAAGAACTTGTGCAAGTCCATACCCAAGATCTTGCAAGATTTTTTTATCTTGTAAGATCTTATGCAAGATCTTGCGCTGATGGCACAAGATCTTGTTCAAGATTTTGCAAGTTTACGCTTCAGATCTTGCAAGATCGTGTACAAGATCGTTCAAGATCTTGCTCAAGTTCGTCCTCAAGATCTTGCAAGATCTTGCGCAAGATCTTGCGCAAGATCTTGCGCAAGATCTTGAAAGATCTTGCACAAGATCTTGTGCAAGATCTTGCAAGATCTTATGCAAGATCTTGAAAGATCTTGCGCCAAAAGAGCAAGATCTTGTGCACGATCTTGCAATATATTATGGGAGATCTTGCATGATCTTGAGGACATACTTGGGTAAGATCTTACCCACTAACTTGTCCACGATATGGAAAGATCTTAAGATATTCCATAAGAAACTTGTAGGCAGAAAACTCAGAGGTCCCATATTTATCATAAAATGTACTGGAAAAAATAAAGAGTTTGTTATTCTTCTAAAATTCTGTAAAAAAATAAAGTGTTAGTTTTTATTTTTATTATTATTATTATTATTATTTTTTAAGTGAGAAGTATACTGGAAAAAATAAAATCAGTCAGTTATAGTTCTCGTTTTTATGCTGGTTTCATTACTAGAAAAATATTGATATAAATTTTTATATGAAATGAACATATTAATTGATCTTCCTGCCTCCTTTATTCCATCTCTCCGTTCAATAATACTCCTTTTGGCCACGTACGCATTGTAACCCGGAACCTGGAAAAAAAAAAAAAAAAAAACTTGCGTAAGATCTTGCTCAAGAATTTTGATCACAGGGCTATATTATTATGCATGATTAACAAATAATGCACAAGGAAAACTCTGCACAGCAATGTTAAAAGAGAAACTTACAACCACAATATATGCATTTAAGCGTTAAAGTTATGCAAAGACATACAAAGAAATAATGAATGTTATGGCCAGTATGCATACATTTCAGTAGTGGTATGCATACCTTTATCAACATCATGCAAACCAAAATCAATGCTATGCCGTTGATTTATGCATATAACAGCTATGTTTTGTCGGTCTGGTACCTTGATCAGTAATCTCATCATATTCCGCCGTTCCTTGGCGGTTTTGGCCATGTTTGCAAGCCATTCGGCAAACAGGAAGCAGATCCAGCCATCGAAATTTCATTAAAAAAACACATAATTTTGTATGAGCTTAACAATATATTAAACAAAAACTACTATACATAAGTTTATGCTTACCTGGAACTGTGTAATAGCTAATAATTAACACAAGTAAACACAAAATGAAGAAAATTTCCGGCTCCATGCAACTTCACCGGAACGTCATTTTTTCACAGCATTTTATAACGCATATCGTGTAGCATTTGTTTTTAGCGCGCAATTTTGAAAACAAATCACAATTTACCGATCAAGCTGAAAATTTGTCTCCAGGGGTAAATTGACACACTGAATTTAATAATAGTGATTAAATTAACCCCCGACTAACTATTAGGGGTGCTGCTACCCTATTAGTGTTAAATTATAAAAAAATATGCAATTTGATTTATTTGATTATTAATTTGTGTAAAAAAAATGAGAACAGTCGAAAAAAAAATTGACCAATTAAACCCGTGTTCACCCAAGGGGAGGTTTTCACCCTTGCGTGTACAAGTTTCCAAAATCACTATAATTTAAAGATTTAAACGTTGATTTCCGAAGGAAAAAAATCACAAAGCATACTGGTGATGTCAAAAAAATTACTGAAACACCCCTTTCCTCCGGGGGTGGTTTTTAAAATAATCTTGTGGTACATAGGAAATCACACGCAAGAATTTTTTCTTGTAAGATCTTGTTATGTAAGAAATAATTTCTTGAACAATTTTACACTAGCTCATGAAACAATCTAACGAGAAATTTTTATCAATTTTGCAAGATTTTCTATTGTGCGTGAAATTTTTTCTTGTGCAATTCAGTTTGTTGCCAAAATATGACATCTTAAGAAAGAAATGACTTCCTGAACAAGATTTCAAACACACGTAAGATGGTAACTAGCTAATGAAATAATTTTACGATAAATTAGAAGATTCGAACTGACGTGCAAGATTTAATTACCAACTTTCGTGTAATTTTTTCTTGCGCAAGTAAGTCAATTTCTTGCCAAGATATCAAATCTTAAGTTATGGCCGTAAGTTGCGTCCAACCTATCCTAGGATAATCCTCGGATTTTTTGTGGCTAAACATATCCGAGAAAAATCCACCAATTATCCCTATCGGCCAATTATCCGAGATATTGCGTAAGTTGCGTCCACGTCAATTTTATCCTGGAAAAGGTAAAGAAAATTTCTGATTGGTTGAGTCATTTTAGCGGGATATTCGAATATTCTGGAATTTACACCTCGAATATTATTAATCTTGTTGCAAGTTTATTACGTTAAAATTTCAATTAGAAATTATTCGTAAAAAGATTGCATGTTTGCACAAGCATAACAGATGAATGATATTATTCAAATCTATCCGCCTTTTATTTTTATCGACTTGTTAAATCCGCAGATGGGCGATTGGGGCGGGCAATATCGATCCTATCAACAGCTGTAGATATTTTCAGTGTTGTTTACAACTCTTTAGCCGTTCGTGAGTTAATATTAAGGTGTATAAAGTATTTATAATAAAATTTAAATATAATAGGCGATATGTGACTGTAATGAGAAATTAAAATTATAGTTATGAAGGCGGTAAAGTGAAGTCGTGCCAGCTAGAAGATGAACCGACACTCAACACCGGCCTGGATCTCCAAAGTCCAAAGCATCCTAACTACTCTTTTGTGCAACAGTGTGTAATTCAGTTTAGGTTAATTTCACCTGGGAATGAATCCCGTCCATTGTGATGTTGGCAACGTGGCTGGAAAATAAGGTGTGTATGCATACAGTACAGTATTATGCACCAACAGGGGGGAGAAACGGTGGGGGCTATAGTATCATACACCGGCTTTCTGGGTTTTATATTGATCACAAATAATTTATTTGTTTACCAGCAATGCACTGATATTTGGTAAAAACATTACTAAAATATAATATTCCATGTTTCTAATACTGCAAAGATAATTGTGCATGTACAGTAGTATACATTAAACCGCAGTTTTGAGTTGTGCATTACATACTTATACCTCCAGCCTCCAGCTTTTAGTATAACCGTTTCTTCCCCCTGATCATATTTGAATGTACGTTTTTGCAATACAGCTAGTATGCATACTGTACAGTACATTTTGAGGTTTAGAAATTCAATAAGAAAGTTAAACAGTTTTCCCTGCTAGCTACTCTCAAGTTTTAACCCAGTATGATTTAATTCAAATGTAAACTATGCATTGCATATACTGTACTATACAGTATGCATATCTACAGTATTTTGTCTCCACTAAAAAGTGGAAAGAATAAAATATTTTTTTTTGTTTTATTTCAAAAATTGGAAAGCTTAATATTATGATTTTTATGTTATTTTCATTAAAAAAAATCTTTATAGGGAAGTGAGGTATGATTAGCTTACTGCAAATACAGTATCTGCAATTACTTATGGTGCCATTTAATTGTTACATTTTGACAGCAATATATATTAAATTTGTGTGTAACTGGGGAAAGAGCGGGAGGGGGGGGGGGAGAAGAAGGGGGCAAGACATCACAAACTCCATATGTATTGCTATACCTTGGTAACTGCCTAGTCTTTGAAAACTGACCTAGCAACCTATTTTTAAATTTAATTCTTTTCTATCTCTGCTCTTATTTAGCATACATAAAAAATGTTATAAAGATGCCAAAGCCTATCAATTAATTTATTAATTCATCCATTAAAAAATAAATGTAAATATATATATATATATATATATATATATATATATATAATAATATATATTTATTTCATTTCATAATATTTTATTTGCAAATTTAGTTAGCAAATCAAGTCAGACTCCTTTTATAAATGCCAAATATAATTCAGATGTTAGAAAATAATTGCAGTACAACCTCACAAAATGGTAAATATAATTTATATGTTTCAGGATATGGACTTGGGATACAATGGAAGGAAAATTGCCACATTTTGATTTAACACAACAAGGACAGGTTCCAGCAGTTCTTAGCACAGTTGACAGGATTATGGAAAAATGTGTTTTAATATTAATAATTGTTTATACTGTATCTACAACTACATGGCTTGATAATGTACTGTCTGCATCATTTTTAATATTATTAGATGGCAAGTAAATTAAATATATATATATGTATGAATAAACAAACTTTTAAAATTTTAAACGAAGGATTTTTTGCTTTCAAACTAAAAAGACAACCCTCATCTGTTTGGAGCTAATAAATTATGAATAAAAAAATGGACAGAATTGCAAGCTTCGTATCACTATAATAAAATTATAGAACAGAATTAATTTATTATTTTATATTTTCAACATTATATATTAATTATATTATATATTTTTTTTAATTAAACATTTTTAAAATTTTAACATATATTCAGACTTTTACTCTTTTCCCATTTTTTAGTGCACGGGTTTGAAAATAGACTTTGAGCTAGGAATGTGAATATTTCACCCCAGATTTATGAGATAAACTAGTTAATGGGTCACTTGTCAAAATTCGTGTTCCTTCCACTTTATCACCTTTTTAGGAGTTGCAGCTCAAAGCTCAAATCATTTCTCTTATAGGAATTCAAACAAATATTGAGGGTAAGGTAACATGCCCAATGTTAAAGAAAAAAATCACACACATGAAAATTATGAAACATATCTTAAAATGTTCATCTCCACATCCCCTATCAGTAATTAAATTATCGGATATGCAAATTCGATCTCGTTTTTTAGTTTTAAATTTTTGAAGTTCACCAATTAGATATGGAGGAATGTAATGTCTATGTTAAATTATTCAATCCTTAACTACATCCGATTTAAAAAAAAAAAAATCAAAAATTGTTTCTAGGGTAAAAATTTGAGCTTTTGTTTCAATGATGCACGCTGTCAAAATTAATTTAAGATAAAATGATTTTTTTAACATGGTAAGGGTCAATATCTCGCTAAGGGTTCTTTTCTGGAAATTTGAATTTAGGCCATTGGGCTCAGCATGTGTTCAAACCCCGAGAAATTAAGGGTTGAAGAAATATCAGAGCATCAAAGATATTACCAAATACTGAGGCATGTTTTTAGTTGGAATACGATTTTTAAAGTCTCTAATATGAAATTTTAATTTTTAATCGAAAGTCGAATGTGACACACACGAATTATGGGATAGTCTCTGTATTTTATGTCACTGTTTGTTTCCGGGTTTTTTGAAAATCTTTAATTCAAAATAAGTCGTAGTTAGGTCTTGCAATGACGCGGTTCCAAAAAGGTCTTGAACTCGTTCCTAGCCCAAAATTTGGCCCTGATATACTAGGGGTCACTGAAATTGAAGCTAAAATCTAAGCTTTTTTTGGGTACCCCATATTATGATGGGTCCAAATGGAGTTGAGCCTTCAAATCAACCACGGTTAATTAGATAGCGAGTTAAATTTTGACTGGGATAGGCCCTCCTTCTAAAATCCTGGGTCCTTTAGGGGCCCCTGTATATTTGGGAAAAGTCGTGGGTATACCAGCCCCAGGAGGCTTTGGTGCCTTACTGTACGGTACATAGCGGGTCATATAGCATCAATTTGCTGCTTTCGTTCATAGGAATTCAGCATGCAGGGTTCTAAAAAAAATTAACATCATCACATGAAATCAATGTTTCAACTTTAATAGGCAATTAGTAATATAAAATAAATAATATAGAGGCGATAAGAACTCTGCATGGTAAGCACAGGGGACGGTCAAATAAGTTTTTCAACGTGATCACAATTGTTAACAATATTTACAATATATCGTATTTAATTCATATTCGTAATTTTCGAGTCCAAGTTATATACTACATTATAGTTATGTTCGGCGTTATAAAATTTTTATTTGTTTTAACGTTGTTAATTGCCTTTGAAAGTTAAGGGTTCATTATTCTAAAATATTACATTATAATTATCATCGACGAAATTGGTAAAAATTTTAAGTAAGGTCTTCTTTTTTTAATTCAAATTTTAAGACGGCCGGTTATTAATTGTGTTATTGACCTAGAAGGACGCGTATATCTTTTACACATTTATTTTTATAATTAACATGATTTTAAGGGTGGAAAATTAATCAGATGATTGCATATAATTTTACAAAATTTCTTTATAAATTTTGGCCAATGTGTGCAAAAAAATTCTTGGTTTCATCATATTTCAATTTTTAATTAATTGGAAAAAAGAAAAAAAGAAAGAAAAAACATGTATCACAGGAAATGAAGATGAATATTTTGATTTAATTCAATTAAATATTACAGTATGTATGTATATATATATATATATATATATATATATATATATATTCATATTTTATATATATATATATATATATATATATATATATATATATATATTATTTTAAACAAATAGTATGAATATTTTCATTAAAATTTGCGATTGAATTCATTTTGATTAATAATAATTTCACTTTTCACACAAAAAATAATGAAAGTATCCGAGATTTATCCGCCAAACTTCTAGGATAGATTTTCTAAGATATTCCTCGGATTATTCTCGGATTTTTCTCAGATAGTAGCAAATATCATGGACGCAACTTACCAAACTATCTCGGATTTTTCTCGGATAACTTTATCCTCAAAAAATCCGAGGATTATCCTAGGATAGGTTGGACGCAACTTACGGCCATTAGAGATGAGTTCTTCAACAAGATTTACAATACACGCAAGATTGTAAAATAGCTCAAGAAATTATCTTTCCTGAAATTTTGATAACACGCGCAATATTTTTCAACTTGCGTGGAATTTTTCCTGCGCAAGTCATTTTCTTGCCAAGATGTAAAATCTTACGTAAGAAAGGGCTTCTTGAACAAGATTTTCAACACGCAAGAATATAAACCAGCTCAAGAAATAATCTTGCTAGAAATTTCAATCACACGCGCGAGATTTTTTATCTTGCGTGGAATTTATCTTGCGCAAGTCAATTTCTTGCCAAGATGTGAAATCTTACGTAAGAAATGGCTTCTTGAACAAGATTTTCAACACACGCAAGATTGTAAAACAGCTCAAGAAATTATCTTGCCTGAAATTTTGATCACACGCGCAATATTTTTCCACTTGCGTGGAATTTTTCCTGCGCAAGTCATTTTCTTGCCAAGATGTGAAATCATACGTAAGAAATGGCTTCTTGAACAAGATTTTCAACACACGCAAGAATATAAACCAGCTCAATAAATAATCTTGCTAGAAATTTCAATCACACGCGCAAGATTTTTTATCTTGCGTGGAATTTATCTTGCGCAAGTCAATTTCTTGCCAAGATGTGAAATCTTACGTTAGAAATGGCTTCTTGAACAAGATTTTCAACACACGCAAGATTGTAAAACAGCTCAAGAAATTATCTTGCCTGAAATTTTGATCACACGCGCAATATTTTTCCACTTGCGTGGAATTTTTCCTGCGCAAGTCATTTTCTTGCCAAGATGTGAAATCTTACGTAAGAAATGGCTTCTTGAACAAGATGTTCAACACACGCAAGAATATAAACCAGCTCAAGAAATAATCTTGTTAGAAATTTCGATCATACGCGCAAGATTTTTTATCTTGCGTGGAATTTTTCTTGCGCAAGTCAGTTTCTTGCCAAGATGTAAAATCTTACGTAAGAAATTACTTCTTGAACAAGATTTTCAACATACGCAAGAAGGTATTTAGCTCAAGAAATAATCTTGCGAGAAATTCGATCACACGCGCAAGATGTAACATCTTGCGTGGAATTTGTTCTTGCGCAAGTCAGTTTCTTGCCAAGATTTTAAACCTTACGTAAGAAATGACTCCTTGAACAAGATTTCCAACTTGCTCAAGATCTTACAAAATCAAAATTATCTTATTTACAAAAAAAAATCACATTTTTTAATCAAAAATTATTTGTAGAAGGATAACATATATGCCAGACCACTTTTATACCATGTTTTGCCCCTTTCTTGGTCACTTTTTGTTTACCTTACAAGATCTTTTAAGATCTTACAAGAACTTGCGCAAATTTTTTGAGCAGGGATATAGTTATGACAATTATTGTGTTTTATGTATTAATATATGAATTAGTGCTGTTGATATCCGGATATTTCAAAATCCGAAATCCGGATTCGAAAATATCCGAAAATCCGAAATCCGAATTTTCGGATTTGCGGATAATCGGATATCCGAAACTATATTCAGATTTTCGGATATCCGAAACTGATTTCGAATTTTCGGATATCCGGATATCCGAAACTGATTTTGAATTTTCGGATATCCGGATATCCGAAACTGATTTCGAATTTTCGGATATCCGGATATCCGAAACTGATTTCGAATTCTCGGATATCCGGATATCCGAAACTGATTTTGAATTATATTTATAATATAATTATAATTGTAAAATATGTTATATAATATACGATATTATATAATATATTACAAATTATAAACTATAAAAGTATGAAAATTTTCCAGTTTTTCTACTACAGTAAAAGAAATATAAGTTATTTAGTTATTATAAGTTAATATAACTGATATTTTTTTACATGAAGATTGAAGACGCACGTGTTTTCACACTGTCTTCAATATTTCTTGCGTTGTTAGTTGAAGTCCTGCAGTGGAGCACCCTATATAACATTCTGAATAATATCAGTCAAAACCAATCAGAATAATATTCAGAATATTTTCAGCGGTCAGAATGACTCAGAATGTATTTTTAGCCTTGCAAACAGTAGCATCGGCAGGATGTGAAATGTGGAGAGAATATTTGCGACTTTGTGGAGTGTGGACGAAATTCCAGAAACCAATGCTGCGCGCCCGTGCACGTCCGGCCGGCGCCTGGCTGTTAAATTATCTCTCATTCTTGTTCAAAGGCCTGTTCGTAAACCCTGCTCGGTGTACACTTTCTACACCCAATCGACCTTATATCGCATGTACTTAAGGTCGATTGGGTGCAGAAAGTGTACACCGAGCAGGGTTTACGAACAGGCCTCAAGAGTTCACAAGTAGATCACGCGATTTCAAGGACGTTAGAGTTGGAGCGTTCAGCTCTCTGGCATTTAAATTTCGTTTCTCACCTCACGCAGTTTAATTCTTTCACCTCGTACTCGTATAGATAAATAGATATTATGACATTATGTACGTATTATTTATATAGAATATAGATAGTACCGTGATTAGATTAAATTGATTAATTATTATACTCTTTAACTTTAAACTTTAAACTCGATATAATCTTTATGTGGCAATTTATAATTTAGGGTACAAAATGTACGTAGTTAGGTAGTTAGTATATAATATAGTAACGTACTTATACTTACTATAGTTACCTACGTAGCCCAGTTTTTTTTTTTTTTAATTTTAAATTACTAGATTATCTAGTATATAACTATATAATTATATATAGTATTCTTTATAAGGTGGTATTTTCTATTTTCAATTTTGTGATTTGTACATTTGTATTTTGAATTATACTATTTGTACTATTTATAATTTAAAGTATTTATAATTATTTATATTGCTTAATTATTAGAGTTATTAACTTATTTTACCTCTACATTTTAAATACAATATACATTATTCAATATATATATAAAAATATTCAAATTAATTTAACAAAAATTTATTGGTTTAAAATTTGTAAATGTATTGCAATTTGCAATTGCGAATACACATAACAATTTAAAACTAAATATTTGAATTACAGTATTATACTAATTACAGTCATGCTTAATTTCACATCCAAATTATCCGAAAGCAAAAGCTGAAATTCAGAAATTCGATTGTAGGTTTCGGATTTGTAGAATATTTGAAATTACTGGATTTTCGGATATCCGGATATCCGATCAAAATTTCGGATATTTGAAATCCGATCGAAGTTCGAATATCCGATTGGAGTTCGGATATCCGATTATCCGATCGGAGTTCCGATATCCGATTATCCGATCGGAGTTCGGATATCCGATCGAAGTTCGGATATCCGAATATCTGATCAGAGTTCGGATATCCGAACTCCGATCGGATATCGGATATCCGAAATTTCAAACGGATAATCGGATATCCGGATATCCGAAAATCCGACTATCCGGATATCCATTTCTCCAAAATCCGGATATCCGGATAATAAAATATCCGAAAATCCGAAATCCGAAAATTTTCAACAGCACTAATATGAATTGAATATTATATACGTAATTAGAACTAATAATAGACTCAATGCAGTCGTCTAATATATAGACTGCATTGTAATGTCATAGTCAACAATCATAATATATATTCATGCAGTGCAGTGTCTATAATTAAATCTAGTTATTTTGAATGTCATGCAATTTTCTAATTCAGTTTATAATTTTTAATGCAATTAAGTAAATTATTATTTCCAGCAAAAAATTCTTGGTATTATTTTGGTGGGATTCATCTAGAGCAAAAGTTATATATGTCCTCTCTGTTAAATGACAATAAACAAAATAAAGTTTCAGTAAGTTTCGTGAGATCCTTTTATTGCGTACATCAATTAATAAAAAGTGTCACCTATATAGCTACCATGCCTAATTAACCCTTTTAAATTGATAAAACCTCGAATAGCACCCTTTGAAATTAAACCTCAATTTCTTAATATATTTGAAAATCATAATTGTATAATATATGGATGGTGCCATATATGCAATGCAAATATGGGTGCTATTCGAGGTTTTATCAATTTAAAAGGGTTAATTAAGCATGGTAGCTATATAGGTGACACTTTTTATTAATTGATGTACGCAATAAAAGGATCTCACGAAACTTACTGAAACTTTATTTTGTTTATTGTCATTTAACAGAGAGAGGACATATATAACTTTTGCTCTAGATGAATCCCACCAAAATAATACCAAGAATTTTTTGCTGGAAATAATAATTTACTTAACTGCATTAAAAATTACAAACTGAATTAGAAAATTGCATGACATTCAAAATAACTAGATTTAATTATAGACACTGCACTGCATGAATATATATTATGATTGTTGACTATGACATTATAATGCAGTCTATTAGACTGCATTGAGTCTATTATTAGTTCCAATTACGTATATAATATTCAATTCATATATTAATACATAAAACACAATAATTGTCATAACTATATATAATATGCACACACACACATGCACTAATACATATATATATTATATATTTTGCTCTTGCCATAAGGTAAATCTGTAAATTTAACAGCGTTTATTTTAGACATTTAATTAATTAAACGTACTGCTGTACATTTTTCCTTTTTTTTTTTTTTTGCTTATTTATTTATCTATTATATATTATTTATAAATTGATTAAATTCATATTATAACTTATAACTATTTCAGAGCCAGAGAAGGAAGCTGGAAGCAAGCAAATTGCACTTCTGCTGTGCTGTTATATGCTGTATGTTAGACCCCCTTCGACTGGTCAATAAATCAGGGTCTAATTAAATAAAAGCCTTCCATAACATGAATAATTATTAAAAAAAAAATGCAACAAAATTGAATATTTGTAAAATTGTAAAATTATAGAGTGCAATATTTCAAATAAAACTAATACTTGTTTTATACATAATTCTGTTATTTTCTATTTTTAATATCACATTGAAATTAAAATTTTATCTGTTTATCGTCTTCTCCGTTTAGATGCCAATGACGCCAACTTTAGAAGAATTTATCACTTCTGGAGAACTGTTTGAAAATTCAACACACAACATTTTTTAATCAATTGCACAAGATATATTCACTAATTTTTAAGATTTGGTTGCTTTTTTTTTTCTTCATATGGATTTTTTTTTTTTTTTTTTTACTCCAGCATGAATCAATAAAGTTAAAACAATTATTAATAAATTGTCTGTTTGTAGGATCTTTTTAGCTTCTTTGCTGTGTATGCACTGCGCAGTGCGGGTCTACCAAACAAATGCCATCTTCATGATCTTAGCGGGAGTAGCGGGACTGCGGGAGGCACTGCAGTCGTGAAATTCTGAGCCAGGCCAGGGAAGTTTCGATCAGGTTCGGATACAGTGTTGCCAAGCCGCATCAATACGCACACGACTTGCCTTAAAGTCTGACCATTAAGCTACTTTTTGACTAGGGTTCCTTATGGATGGCAAGAGCAAAATATATAATATATATATGTATTAGTGCATGTGTGTGTGTGCATATTATATATAGTTATGACAATTATTGTGTTTTATGTATTAATATATGAATTGAATATTATATACGTAATTGGAACTAATAATAGACTCAATGCAGTCGTCTAATATAGACTGCATTATAATGTCATAGTCAACAATCATAATATTATTCATGCAGTGCAGTGTCTATAATTAAATCTAGTTATTTTGAATGTCATGCAATTTTCTAATTCAGTTTATAATTTTTAATGCAATTAAGTAAATTATTATTTCCAGCAAAAAATTCTTGGTATTATTTTGGTGGGATTCATCTAGAGCAAAAGTTATATATGTCCTCTCTGTTAAATGACAATAAACAAAATAAAGTTTCAGTAAGTTTCGTGAGATCCTTTTATTGCGTACATCAATTAATAAAAAGTGTCACCTATATAGCTACCATGCCTAATTAACCCTTTTAAATTGATAAAACCTCGAATAGCACCCTTTGAAATTAAACCTCAATTTCTTAATATATTTCAAAATCATAATTGTATAATACATGGATGGTGCCATATATGCAATGCAAATATGGGTGCTATTCGAGGTTTTATCAATTTAAAAGGGTTAATTAGGCATGGTAGCTATATAGGTGACACTTTTTATTAATTGATGTACGCAATAAAAGGATCTCACGAAACTTACTGAAACTTTATTTTGTTTATTGTCATTTAACAGAGAGAGGACATATATAACTTTTGCTCTAGATGAATCCCACCAAAATAATACCAAGAATTTTTTGCTGGAAATAATAATTTACTTAATTGCATTAAAAATTATAAACTGAATTAGAAAATTGCATGACATTCAAAATAACTAGATTTAATTATAGACACTGCACTGCATGAATATATATTATGATTGTTGACTATGACATTATAATGCAGTCTATTAGACTGCATTGAGTCTATTATTAGTTCCAATTACGTATATAATATTCAATTCATATATTAATACATAAAACACAATAATTGTCATAACTATATATAATATGCACACACACACATGCACTAATACATATATATATTATATATTTTGCTCTTGCCATAAGGAAAATCTGTAAATTTAACAGCGTTTATTTTAGACATTTAATTAATTAAACGTACTGCTGTACATTTTTCCTTTTTTTTTTTTTTTTTGCTAATTTATTTATCTATTATATATTATTTATAAATTGATTAAATTCATATTATAACTTATAACTATTTCAGAGCCAGAGAAGGAAGCTGGAAGCAAGCAAATTGCACTTCTGCTGTGCTGTTATATGCTCTATGTTAGACCCTCTTCGACTGGTCAATAAATCAGGGTCTAATTAAATAAAAGCCTTCCATAACATGAATAATTATTAAAAAAAAAATGCAACAAAATTGAATATTTGTAAAATTGTAAAATTATAGAGTGCAATATTTCAAATAAAACTAATACTTGTTTTATACATAATTCTGTTATTTTCTATTTTTAATATCACATTGAAATTAAAATTTTATCTGTTTATCGTCTTCTCCGTTTAGATGCCAATGACGCCAACTTTAGAAGAATTTATCACTTCTGGAGAACTGTTTGAAAATTCAACACACAACATTTTTTAATCAATTGCACAAGATATATTCACTAATTTTTAAGATTTGGTTGCTTTTTTTTTCTTCATATGGATTTTTTTTTTTTTTTTTTTACTCCAGCATGAATCAATAAAGTTAAAACAATTATTAATAAATTGTCTGTTTGTAGGAACTTTTTAGCTTCTTTGCTGTGTATGCACTGCGCAGTGCGGGTCTACCAAACAAATGCCATCTTCATGATCTTAGCGGGAGTAGCGGGACTGCGGGAGGCACTGCAGTGAAATTCTGAGCCAGGCCAGGGAAGTTTCGATCAGGTTCGGATACAGTGTTGCCAAGCCGCATCAATACGCACACGACTTGCCTTAAAGTCTGACCATTAAGCTACTTTTTGACTAGGGTTCCTTATGGCAAGAGCAAAATATATAATATATATATGTATTAGTGCATGTGTGTGTGTGCATATTATATATAGTTATGACAATTATTGTGTTTTATGTATTAATATATGAATTGAATATTATATACGTAATTGGAACTAATAATAGACTCAATGCAGTCGTCTAATAGACTGCATTATAATGTCATAGTCAACAATCATAATATATATTCATGCAGTGCAGTGTCTATAATTAAATCTAGTTATTTTGAATGTCATGCAATTTTCTAATTCAGTTTATAATTTTTAATGCAATTAAGTAAATTATTATTTCCAGCAAAAAATTCTTGGTATTATTTTGGTGGGATTCATCTAGAGCAAAAGTTATATATGTCCTCTCTGTTAAATGACAATAAACAAAATAAAGTTTCAGTAAGTTTCGTGAGATCCTTTTATTGCGTACATCAATTAATAAAAAGTGTCACCTATATAGCTACCATGCCTAATTAACCCTTTTAAATTGATAAAACCTCGAATAGCACCCTTTGAAATTAAACCTCAATTTCTTAATATATTTCAAAATCATAATTGTATAATATATGGATGGTGCCATATATGCAATGCAAATATGTGTGCTATTCGAGGTTTTATCAATTTAAAAGGGTTAATTAGGCATGGTAGCTATATAGGTGACACTTTTTATTAATTGATGTACGCAATAAAAGGATCTCACGAAACTTACTGAAACTTTATTTTGTTTATTGTCATTTAACAGAGAGGACATATATAACTTTTGCTCTAGATGAATCCCACCAAAATAATACCAAGAATTTTTTGCTGGAAATAATAATTTACTTAATTGCATTAAAAATTATAAACTGAATTAGAAAATTGCATGACATTCAAAATAACTAGATTTAATTATAGACACTGCACTGCATGAATATATATTATGATTGTTGACTATGACATTATAATGCAGTCTATTAGACTGCATTGAGTCTATTATTAGTTCCAATTACGTATATAATATTCAATTCATATATTAATACATAAAACACAATAATTGTCATAACTATATATAATATGCACACACACACATGCACTAATACATATATATATTATATATTTTGCTCTTGCCATAAGGAAAATCTGTAAATTTAACAGCGTTTATTTTAGACATTTAATTAATTAAACGTACTGCTGTACATTTTTCCTTTTTTTTTTTTTCTAATTTATTTATCTATTATATATTATTTATAAATTGATTAAATTCATATTATAACTTATAACTATTTCAGAGCCAGAGAAGAAAGCTGGAAGCAAGCAAATTGCACTTCTGCTGTGCTGTTATATGCTCTATGTTAGACCCCCTTCGACTGGTCAATAAATCAGGGTCTAATTAAATAAAAGCCTTCCATAACATGAATAATTATTAAAAAAAAAATGCAACAAAATTGAATATTTGTAAAATTGTAAAATTATAGAGTGCAATATTTCAAATAAAACTAATACTTGTTTTATACATAATTCTGTTATTTTCTATTTTTAATATCACATTGAAATTAAAATTTTATCTGTTTATCGTCTTCTCCGTTTAGATGCCAATGACGCCAACTTTAGAAGAATTTATCACTTCTGGAGAACTGTTTGAAAATTCAACACACAACATTTTTTAATCAATTGCACAAGATATATTCACTAATTTTTAAGATTTGGTTGCTTTTTTTTTCTTCATATGGATTTTTTTTTTTTTTACTCCAGCATGAATCAATAAAGTTAAAACAATTATTAATAAATTGTCTGTTTGTATGAACTTTTTAGCTTCTTTGCTGTGTATGCACTGCGCAGTGCGGGTCTACCAAACAAATGCTATCTTCATGATCTTAGCGGGAGTAGCGGGACTGCGGGAGGCACTGCAGTGAAATTCTGAGCCAGGCCAGGGAAGTTTCGATCAGGTTCGGATACAGTGTTGCCAAGCCGCATCAATACGCACACGACTTGCCTTAAAGTCTGACCATTAAGCTACTTTTTGACTAGGGTTCCTTATGGCAAGAGCAAAATATATAATATATATATGTATTAGTGCATGTGTGTGTGTGCATATTATATATAGTTATGACAATTATTGTGTTTTATGTATTAATATATGAATTGAATATTATATACGTAATTGGAACTAATAATAGACTCAATGCAGTCGTCTAATATATAGACTGCATTATAATGTCATAGTCAACAATCATAATATATATTCATGCAGTGCAGTGTCTATAATTAAATCTAGTTATTTTGAATGTCATGCAATTTTCTAATTCAGTTTATAATTTTTAATGCAATTAAGTAAATTATTATTTCCAGCAAAAAATTCTTGGTATTATTTTGGTTGGATTCATCTAGAGCAAAAGTTATATATGTCCTCTCTGTTAAATGACAATAAACAAAATAAAGTTTCAGTAAGTTTCGTGAGATCCTTTTATTGCGTACATCAATTAATAAAAAGTGTCACCTATATAGCTACCATGCCTAATTAACCCTTTTAAATTGATAAAACCTCGAATAGCACCCTTTGAAATTAAACCTCAATTTCTTAATATATTTCAAAATCATAATTGTATAATATATGGATGGTGCCATATATGCAATGCAAATATGGGTGCTATTCGAGGTTTTATCAATTTAAAAGGGTTAATTAAGCATGGTAGCTATATAGGTGACACTTTTTATTAATTGATGTACGCAATAAAAGGATCTCACGAAACTTACTGAAACTTTATTTTGTTTATTGTCATTTAACAGAGAGAGGACATATATAACTTTTGCTCTAGATGAATCCCACCAAAATAATACCAAGAATTTTTTGCTGGAAATAATAATTTACTTAATTGCATTAAAAATTACAAACTGATTTAGAAAATTGCATGACATTCAAAATAACTAGATTTAATTATAGACACTGCACTGCATGAATATATATTATGATTGTTGACTATGACATTATAATGCAGTCTATTAGACTGCATTGAGTCTATTATTAGTTCCAATTACGTATATAATATTCAATTCATATATTAATACATAAAACACAATAATTGTCATAACTATATATAATATGCACACACACACATGCACTAATACATATATATATTATATATTTTGCTCTTGCCATAAGGTAAATCTGTAAATTTAACAGCGTTTATTTTAGACATTTAATTAATTAAACGTACTGCTGTACATTTTTCCCTTTTTTTTTTTTTTGCTTATTTATTTATCTATTATATATTATTTATAAATTGATTAAATTCATATTATAACTTATAACTATTTCAGAGCCAGAGAAGGAAGCTGGAAGCAAGCAAATTGCACTTCTGCTGTGCTGTTATATGCTGTATGTTAGACCCCCTTCGACTGGTCAATAAATCTGGGTCTAAATAAATAAAAGCCTTCCATAACATGAATAATTATAAAAAAAAAAAATGCAACAAAATTGAATATTTGTAAAATTGTAAAATTATAGAGTGCAATATTTCAAATAAAACTAATACTTGTTTTATACATAATTCTGTTATTTTCTATTTTTAATATCACATTGAAATTAAAATTTTATCTGTTTATCGTCTTCTCCGTTTAGATGCCAATGACGCCAACTTTAGAAGAATTTATCACTTCTGGAGAACTGTTTGAAAATTCAACACACAACATTTTTTAATCAATTGCACAAGATATATTCACTAATTTTTAAGATTTGGTTGCTTTTTTTTTCTTCATATGGATTTTTTTTTTTTTTTTTTTTACTCCAGCATGAATCAATAAAGTTAAAACAATTATTAATAAATTGTCTGTTTGTAGGAACTTTTTAGCTTCTTTGCTGTGTATGCACTGCGCAGTGCGGGTCTACCAAACAAATGCTATCTTCATGATCTTACCTGGAGTAGCGGGACTGCGGGAGGCACTGCAGTGAAATTCTGAGCCAGGCCAGGGAAGTTTCGATCAGGTTCGGATACAGTGTTGCCAAGCCGCATCAATACGCACACGACTTGCCTTAAAGTCTGACCATTAAGCTACTTTTTGACTAGGGTTCCTTATGGCAAGAGCAAAATATATAATATATATATGTATTAGTGCATGTGTGTGTGTGCATATTATATATAGTTATGACAATTATTGTGTTTTATGTATTAATATACGAATTGAATATTATATACGTAATTGGAACTAATAATAGACTCAATGCAGTCGTCTAATATATAGACTGCATTATAATGTCATAGTCAACAATCATAATATTATTCATGCAGTGCAGTACGTGTCTATAATTAAATCTAGTTATTTTGAATGTCATGCAATTTTCTAATTCAGTTTATAATTTTTAATGCAATTAAGTAAATTATTATTTCCAGCAAAAAATTCTTGGTATTATTTTGGTGGGATTCATCTAGAGCAAAAGTTATATATGTACTCTCTGTTAAATGACAATAAACAAAATAAAGTTTCAGTAAGTTTCGTGAGATCCTTTTATTGCGTACATCAATTAATAAAAAGTGTCACCTATATAGCTACCATGCCTAATTAACCCTTTTAAATTGATAAAACCTCGAATAGCACCCTTTGAAATTAAACCTCAATTTCTTAATATATTTCAAAATCATAATTGTATAATACATGGATGGTGCCATATATGCAATGCAAATATGGGTGCTATTCGAGGTTTTATCAATTTAAAAGGGTTAATTAGGCATGGTAGCTATATAGGTGACACTTTTTATTAATTGATGTACGCAATAAAAGGTTCTCACGAAACTTACTGAAACTTTATTTTGTTTATTGTCATTTAACAGAGAGGACATATATAACTTTTGCTCTAGATGAATCCCACCAAAATAATACCAAGAATTTTATGCTGGAAATAATAATTTACTTAATTGCATTAAAAATTATAAACTGAATTAGAAAATTGCATGACATTCAAAATAACTAGATTTAATTATAGACACTGCACTGCATGAATAATATTATGATTGTTGACTATGACATTATAATGCAGTCTATTAGACGACTGCATTGAGTCTATTATTAGTTCCAATTACGTATATAATATTCAATTCATATATTAGTACATAAAACACAATAATTGTCATAACTATATATAATATGCACACACACACATGCACTAATACATATATATATTATATATTTTGCTCTTGCCTTAAGGAAAATCTGTAAATTTAACAGCGTTTATTTTAGACATTTCATTAATTAAACGTACTGCTGTACATTTTTCCTTTTTTTTTTTTTTTTTTGCTAATTTATTTAACTATTATATATTAATTATAAATTGATTAAATTCATATTATAACTTATAACTATTTTAGAGCCAGAGAAGGAAGCTGGAAGCAAGCAAATTGCACTTCTGCTGTGCTGTTATATGCTCTATGTTAGACCCCTTTCGACTGGTCAATAAATCAGGGTCTAGTTAAATAAAAGCCTTCCATAACATGAATAATTATTAAAAAAAAAAATGCAACAAAATTGAATATTTGTAAAATTGTAAAATTATAGAGTGCAATATTTCAAATAAAACTAATACTTGTTTTATACATAATTCTGTTATTTTCTATTTTTAATATCACATTGAAATTAAAATTTTATCTGTTTATCGTCTTCTCCGTTTAGATGCCAATGACGCCAACTTTAGAAGAATTTATCACTTCTGGAGAACTGTTTGAAAATTCAACACACAACATTTTTTAATCAATTGCACAAGATATATTCACTAATTTTTAAGATTTGGTTGCTTTTTTTTTCTTCATATGGATTTTTTTTTTTTTTTTTTTACTCCAGCATGAATCAATAAAGTTAAAACAATTATTAATAAATTGTCTGTTTGGAGGAACTTTTTAGCTTCTTTGCTGTGTATGCACTGCGCAGTGCGGGTCTACCAAACAAATGCCATCTTCATGATCTTAGCGGGAGTAGCGGGACTGCGGGAGGCACTGCAGTGAAATTCTGAGCCAGGCCAGGGAAGTTTCGATCAGGTTCGGATACAGTGTTGCCAAGCCGCATCAATACGCACACGACTTGTTCAGATGTTCAGTGTTGCAGTGTTCAGTCGCCATTTTGAAGCATTCCAACGCGTTCGTAGAGACTTAACCTTTCATTATCGAAAATATCAAGCCTTCAGGGAGTATTTTTAGTGATTCAACTTGTTAATTATATTTTGCGTTATATGTAGACAATGTTGTAAAACTTTCATTCAGATTATTTTCGTCCCTTTCCATGTATTTTGTAATCCCATCAGAACACCACCTATGCATGTACATTATGCATACTGTACAGTATATTTTCTTCAGTTATTATGCAATATGCTTACTAATTATCAAACAAATTCTATTCTACTTGTAAGCTAGTGAGCAGTGAGTTGTTGCCCTGTGATCTTCAGGACTTTTTTTTACTTAAGTTTATGCATACAGTATTATATTCAATGTAACGATGCATTTATCATATACATACTGTGTATCATATGCATGCATAACTGCAAGTTTAAGTTAAATGAAATAGAAGTAATCTCAGTGATATTGTGCTATTTTTAGTCAAATATGCCTACATTTAGGATCGTTTTACGTTGAAAACCAAAGTCATGATGCATAATCCTTACTGCAATTTTTACTTCCTAAAATCCAACCCTAGCGTCCTCGTCGCAGGAAGTGGGCAGGTAAAATATTATGTAAAATTTTTTTTCAATTTGTTTTTACTTGTTTCTTAAAATATGAAGCAATATTAATAAGAATAGACTATGAAATACATTTTTTTTTTTTTAAGCAGCAATATTTTACTTGGCAAATAGGGCTCTGGTATTCTGTTAACTTTTCCTAGCTTGTCTTGTGTGTAACTTTTTTATAAAACTCTTTACAGTACTTGATTCTTCCAGAGACTTACAGGAGGGTGTTGGTGAACCAGATGAGACTGACACTCCCTGTCCCTCACCGAAGGCCCGACACTGACCCCGCAGCTGGACCTCCACGCCCAGCCGAGCAGGATCTTGCACGCTCACATTGGGAACTTTGATAGATCAACACTGCCTCAGGTATGCTACTTCTGTGTTTTAAAACCTTATAAATGATAATAGCCAACTTACTTATTTAATGAGGAGCAAAGAGCAGTTCTCACTTCTCAAATACAGTAATAGGTCTGTTTGTAAATGTACAATCTCTTCAAAATAAATAATAAGTGAGCCTTATGTTTACCCAAAGTCTTTTGCTCGTTGTTAGTAAACAAAGTATTGTTGTGTAATGTCTGTCGTTTGAAAGGAAAAACATGGGACGGTTGTTGATTTACATGTTAACTTATGGAAAATGACTGTTAATTATGAAGTTGAAATGGTTGACTAGCGCCAACAATGCCATTACGTTCTCTGCTCTGGTGGCAAAATTAGGCGCTACGTCGTCCCCATTGAGCTCTATACAAGGCTAGAGGGATAATGCCCTATACTTCTCAATGTTAAACTGTGCGCACGGTCCGGCGGGAGGAAGTGGGTGGGAGATTGCGCTTTCGTCACACATTCCAACGTATTCTCCTCAGAATTGCCAACTGCAGTGTAACTTTTAATATTTATTTTATAAGGAAACTTTCTTAGGTTGGTCAACCAGGCATTCGATAGCACCGACCACCACCCACTTTCCTCCCAGACGCCGTGCGCGCCTAAAACAGCTGATTAGCCCTCTAGCCTTGTATAGAGCTCAATGGTCGTCCCATATTTAACAATGAAAAAGGCTTCATGTGACAGACATTATAAACAATGGTTTGTTACAACCATTGCGAGTAGAAGACTTTGTTATAGATTACATCTTTAGTTACAAAACATCTCACACGTAACTTTCCCCAGACAATGGCTGAGGGTGGACCGACGAGCAGAGCCCCGTCGTGGAGAGAGCGTGCCGTACGTGGTGGTGAGTGGTGCGCCCGGACTGCCTTTGATCAGACTGGTGCGCTCCCCCCTGGACGTTCTGAAGGAACCCTCCTTGAGAATCAACGCGGAGTACTACATCACCAGGGCCATCGCACCCGCGCTAGACAGATGCTTGTCACTGCTGGGGGCCGACGTGAAACAGTGGTGAGTCAGTTAGGGATGGATAACAAAGAAAGAGTCATCATAGAAGGTTCAGTAGCCAGTTCAATAGACTCCTGACGACGAGCTGGTTCCATTGGACTGCTGACGACGAGCTGGTTCCATTGGACTGGCTACTGAACATTCTCTGACAATTCCTTCCATGGATAACAAAGAAAGAGTCATCATAGAAGGTTCAGTAGCCAGTTCAATAGACTCCTGACGACGAGCTGGTTCCATTGGACTGGCTACTGAACCTTCTATGACAATTCCTTCCAAGGATAACAAAGAAAGAGTCATCATAGAAGGTTCAGTAGCCAGTCCAATGGAGGCTTCAAGTCAGATGATTTTTCGTTGCTCCCACTGTCCTATCCAAACCTATGTAAAAAAAAAAAAAATAAATAAATAAACTTGAAATTGCTTTTTGGCATTAATAAATATTTTATAGGAAAATAAGTTCTTGATTCATTATCAAAAGACCCCTAAATGGAAGGTAGGAGATGTTTTCAAATTAATAGCTTTAAGGGTAAGATAACACGAAACATTGATTTTGTTGTAGTCCCATTTGATTAATATGTATACCTTAGCAACTTCATAATAATTCTGAATTTTTTTGAGAGACAGTTCTTAGCACCAACAAAATATAGAACAAATTTCAAAACAACCGGACGATCCAATTTTTTTAAATTAATTTCTTAGTTAGGTCTCCATGGGAAAGCCCAATACTGAAAATTTAAAAAAATTACTGTAATTTAAAAAAATTGGATCGTCCGATTGTTTTACAAAATTTTCCACATTTTTTTGGTGCCAAGGACTGTCTCTAAAAAAAATTTCATAATTATTATGAGGTTGCTAAGATTTACATGTTAATCAAGTGGGACTACAACAATCGATGTTTTGTGTTATCTTACCCTTAATAGTTACAGTACTGAGAAAAAATTCAAATTTTGTAACATGGTGGCTTATGGAGAAAATTTTTTCGCCGGGGAACACTTGAAGATTCTATTAAAGAAGTAATAATTTCAAGAAAGATGTTTACACAGAGATACACTGAAAATCAAATCTAATGTGAAATTCTCGGAAAAGCAACCATATGCTTCTAACGGCCAGGACACCAACTGCTCTGTATTCACTATGTATCATTGTGGACAAGTTTCATCGTCTCATTTACTTTTCTGACCCCCAGGTACCTGGAGATGCCTCGTCGCACCTCGGCCCCCCTCCCCTCCTGTCCGACCAGCGGCGCCACAACATCTCGCAAGGGAACCATCTCCCAGTACTTTGCTACCGTCGAGTGTGCCGCGTGCCGTGAGCAGACGAGAGAGGGACTTTGTGTCGCCTGTCAAGAGAGACCACAGAAGGCAGCACTGGTCTTGTCAGAGAAACTACGGAGATGGGAGAGACACGCAGGCAATGTGGCAAAGGTAGGAACTAATATATTTTTTACAATTTAATTTTTATTATTTATTTATTTATTTTTTTTTTTAGAATTTTTATTTTTTAACATTATTCTTCTTCTTTTCTTATGCACACGTGTTGACGTTTAAAGTAGAGTTCCTATCAGAAAAAAAGGTTGAGTTATTATTTTCTAAAAATAGCTGAAGTGGTCCTGCATATCAAACCGAAATCCAAAAAATTCTGTCTCACATAGTTTTGCCAGAAAAAAATTCCAAAGTCAGAGTGAATGCGTCGCTTAACATGGAGCCTTACCTGACAAAGACCCTCAAATATCTAAAAAAAAAAAAAAAAAAAAACCCCGTTACGTGTTATGAAAAAAATATAGCCATGTTCTATGACCCAAACTTTAACCAAAAACCAATTAAAAATTTTTTCGCTCGAATCCATTTTTCCATAAAAAAATAATAAAAAAATCTTATGGGAATTAACATGGTAGATTTTCTTGATTTTTTTACGGAAAAATGGATTCGAGCGAAATTTTTTTTAATCTGTTTTTGGTTAAAACTTGGGTCATAGAAGAACATTGCTCTATTTTTTCCATACCACCTAACGGTGTATTTCTTTGAGATATTCGAGGGTTTTTGTCAGGTAAGGCCCCGTTAAGCAACGCGTTCACTCTGACTTTGGAATTTTTTTCTGGCAAACCTATTTGAGATAGAATTTTTGGAATTTTGGTTTTATATGGAGGACTACTTGAACTATTTTTAGAAAATAATAACAACTTTTTTTTTTTCTGATAAGAACTCTACTTTATGCCATTTTACTTCTAGTAAGCTACTTTCTCTACTCTCTTCATGTTTGCCAGGCAACAAGTTAAGTTTTGTAGTTAATGCAGAGCATCTAAACAGATGCCCTCTGTCTTGAAGTTCATTTTTACATAATTTACAAATATCACTATCTTGGATTTTAAACCATTTCTGATAGCATTCAAGATAGTTGTGGCCTGTGTCTAGTCTGAATTTAGCAGTGTCAGTGAGTACAGTACGAGTTCTGGCTGATTTAAAAGACAATAAAAACTTGTTATTACATTACACAGTTTGTTGTTAGGTAAAACTTAATTTGAGTAAAGGAGATTGTGGTCCCGTCAAAAATAATTAGCATTGCAGCTATAGGAAAAACTTAATATAAGATAAACCTTATTTCCTGGGTCCCTTGACTTTATGTAATAACAAGTTTTTTATTGTATCAATTTTGGAAAATCAAGTAATGTAGTTTTTACAAAGTATATATAATTAACCCATTATATTTTGTAGTTTTTTTTACAGTCAATGTATACAGTAATAATTTTATTAAGTATTAATATCCATTATTTTATATTCTGTTTGGACCCTTGAACAACATTTAATAAAAATACAGTAAAAAATTGTTATTACGTAGAGACAAGGGACCCAGGAAATTAGCTTTACCTTACATCGAGTATTACCTTATAGCAAGTTTTTCCTATACCTAAAATACTAATTATTTTTTTATGGGATCTCCTTTACTCAAAATCAAGTTTTCCTGAACAACAAGTTGTGTAATAACGAGTTTTTACTGTATGACCAAACTTCCATTTTTTATAAGGTTCATATTTTACTGCAATAACAAAATGTCAAATAATAGACAACATACATGAAATTTTTTATTGCAGAAATGAATATAGTCTTATTAAAAGAAAAGGATAGGAATAACCAGCAAGGCCTTACCGATCGAAAGAGTCACAGCAGGTGGAAATTCTTGCGGTCACAGAGGATCACTCGAAAGTTTCGAGTTTCGAGTGAACCTCTGTGACCGCAAGAATTTCCACCTGCTGTGACTCTTTCGATCGGTAAGGCCTTGCTGGTTATTCCTATCCTTTTCTTTTAATAAGATTATCACAACCTAAATGGTTTATTTTCCTTAATTTGAATAGAAATGAATATAGGGTAGCAAATTATGCTACTCTGGATTTTTTCAGATTTTTTTGAAACCCAGAACTATTTTTAGATAATTATTGAAAGTGCGGCCACGCCCCCTGGAGGCGTCAATAGGCGTATAGTCTCTATCCTTTTTATTAAGGATTCAGGGGTACCAACTTAAATCACAGAACTTTCAATACTTATTTAAAAATAGTTCCAGGTCTCAAAAAAATCTGAAAAAATTCAGAGTAGCATAATTTGGTACCCTCTGTTCATTTCTGCAATAAAAAATTTTCATGTATGTTGTCCATTGTCACATTGCGATGCTTTGAGATAGTCAGAGAATGCAACTCATTGACTTGGGAATGGCATTGACTCAGATGGAGACTGTAGCACTAAAATTAATAAATCACAAATGCCCCAAGTGTGGTGTTTTATACAGGGTGTATAGAGGCTTCAAGTATTCCCCGGCGAGAAAATTTTCCCAATAAGCCACCATGTTAGAAAATTTGAATTTTTTCTCAGTAACTATTACAACTATTAATTTGAAAATATGTCACCCATTTATGGGTCTTCTGATAATGAATCAAGCCAAGAGCATATTTTTCTCTAAAAGTTGTCTTTAAGGTAGAGATAACATGCCCAATGTTAAAAAAAATCTCTCACACAAAAATTATGAATAAAATTTAAAATGTTCTCCTTTACATACCTTATCAGTAGCTAAAATATCAGGTATACAAAAACGAGCTAGTTTTTTTAGTTATGAATTGTTAAAGCTAACTAATGGAACTTCCATGTTAAACTTAGTCAACTTTAAAAATTAATAACTCAAAAACTAGATCGTATTTGTATTTTAGGCTATTTTAGCTAATACTGATAGGAGGTGTAGAGGAGAACATTCTAATTTTTTTTTCATAATTTCCATGTGAGGGATTTTTATTAAAACATTGGGCGTGTTATCTCTACCTTAATAACAAAAATGCATTTTTTTTTTTTTTTTTTTTTTTTTTTTTTTTATGGATAGGATATGATGGTAAAAATACCACAAAATCAGTCTCTATAATAACACCCTGGATTTTCATTTTAAAATATTACTACAGTAAAAACTTGTTATTAAGTAACTTGTTATGAGGTAAAAACTTGATATTGAGTAACAGAGTAAACGTCCCGTAGAAATTAATTAGTATTGCAGGTATAGGAAAAACTTGATATAAGGTATACTCGATATAAGGTAAACCCAATCCTGGGTCCCTTGACTTTATTTAATAACAAGTTTTTACTGTCTACGTATACATCCTAAAATATCTTCCATTATTTATATTAGTAAAGCATATCTGTCAGATCGATGATGTTATTCCCACGTTCCTGCAGGTTTGCGACAGTTGCTGTGGTCGTCCCTTCGATACGGAGTGTTGTTCCCTGGTGTGTCCCGTGTTGTTCCGTCGCAGCCAGGCAGAAAGAGACCTCCAGCAGGCCCCCTTTGTGAGGGGCCTCTTCGCAAAATTCCTCGACTTCTAGATCAGTGTTGTAGTGACATCACATTTTGTGTAGACTGTATTGTAATGTTTCTAAGAGGGTTTTCAAATAACACCACTTAACCTAAGACTGTCTTAGCGCAACAATAATGAATACACTACTAAGACTGTCTTAATTTTAGAATTGCTGTAATTTGTGTTATTTGAAGACCCCTCACTGGACCCTATATAGTCCATTTATTGGGACCATTTTGAAAGTTGCAGGGCTATATTGTAATGTTTCTGGACCCTATATCGTCCCTTGTCTGCAATAATGAGCTATCTGCTTACCATGATTACCTGCAACAATGCCGTGAGTGTAATTATGAGTTTCACACTTTCCTGAATGTGACAATGATATTAAGTGAAAGCTACTGCTTACGTATATATCGAGATACGGCTTGTAGAGCTTTACCTACAAGAACAAAGAAGACTTTTCTGAATGGAATACTCAGTGTAATCTTTTTCATTTGCCCCCATGGGCTGTTATATTAATTTTGTTTGACTATCAGATTGTAAGTGCATATTTACAGCTCATAATTGGCGATATAACAGATTGTTGCTAACAATAGGCAGATAACTTATTGTTCCAAGCATAGTCTTCTGCTCGTTGTTAGTAAGCAAAGTATTGTTGGTAATGTCTCTCGTGTGAAAGAAAAAACGTGGGACGGTTGTTGATTTACATGTTAACTGGAAAATGACCGTTAATTATTAAAGTTGTTGTGTCTACTAGCGCCAACAATGCCATTACACTTCTCTGCTCTGGTGGTGAAATCAGACACTATATCGTCCCATGTTTAACAATGAAAAGGCTTTATGCGACAGACATTATAAACAATGGTTTGTTACAACCATTACGAGTAGAAGACTTTGGTTCTGGATGAAAGAAAATTTTTCAAATTTCCAGGACTTCTTTTAAATTTTCTGAGTTCTATTATAACTCATTTCTCAGGCATATTTTGAAAGTTCCAGAGCAATATTGTAAAGTTCTATGTGACTCCCTTTTCACAATGATACAGAATTTTGTAAGTTCCTATATTAAGGTAGAGATAACGCCGAACAGCTGTTCGACTTACTTCCCTTTGATTAACATGTAAACCCTAGCAAATTCACAAAAATTCTGAAATTTTTTTACAGGCAGATATTAGTGCCTAAAAGCCATAGAAAAAGTTTCAAAACAAATTTAACGAGCCGATTTTTTAAATTATTTTTTTAGTTTATCTCTCCATGGGGGGGAAAAAAAAAACTGAACAACTTAATTTAAAAAAATTAGCTCGTCCAGTTGTTTTGAAATTTCTTCTGCAACTTTTTGGTGCCAAGGACTGTCTAAAAAAAAAAAAAAAAAAAAAAAATCAGAATTATTATGAGGTGTCTAAGGTTTACATGTTAATCAAATGGGACTACGTCGATCAGCTGTTTTGTGTTATCTTCCCCTTAAATATAATACAGTCGTTGCCTTGGAAAATTTCCCACTTGCAGCCTTGTTAATCACCATGCCCTGTGTTATTCTTACTGGGCATGGTGCAGATTAACAAGACCGCAAAGGGAAATATTTCAAGGTACATATTTATTTATTTATTTAATTCTTAAAATTTTAAATTCATCTTGGACTTTTTTCAATATCAACAACTTTTCCATAACTTCAATTTGGTTTATTTATTTCTTAATTATTTCTTATGGTGCCTTATTGTAAACTAAGTGCTGTGCTTAAATTTGTAATATGAAAGTAAGATATAATTAAACTTAATTATTTGTAAGTGGTGGCTTTATTTTAAAAATGAGACTTAATTCCTTTAAGTAAAAATAATTTTAAGAGCATTTGATTGGTTTTAATTTGACATAAAAAGTTCAGCAATATAATGGAGTATTGACCTCAAATTTTTTTATTGCAGAAATGGATAGAGGGTGCAAAGTTATGCTACCCTGATTTTTTTCAGATTTTTTAGAGCCCGGGAACTATTTTTAAAAAATTATTGAAAGTTCTTTTTGTGACGTCACGAGACGCCGCTTTTTAAGAAAAAGATAGGACTTTACGCTGCGTGACGTCAAAAATAGGACTTTCAATAATTTTTTAAAAATATTTCCCGGGCTCTAAAAAATCTGGAAAAATCAGGGTAGCATAACTTTTCACCCTCTATCCATTTCTGCAATAAAAAAATTGAGGTTGGTACTCCATTTATGGAAATACCCGTTTATCCTGATAAATAATTAATTATGTACTGCGTCGTCGATAGAAACTCTTATATTTATACTTGCTTGATTATTCTGATATCGCTTTTTTCTGATATAATGATACACGTATATTAGGTATATATAGAGGGAATATACACGCGTATTATGTAATTAAAAATGTATCTGCATGAGTAACGCTTTTATTTAATTAAATGCAAAACATTGAATAACCTGTGAAGTAACAAAAAAGAACAAGTAATATTCAATTTAATAATTAAATATAATTAAGAAAAAATTTACTACGTAACATAAAACTATAAATGTGTTTTTAAAATAAAATCAGACGTTTTGTTTCCACGGGCTGCTCCGGAAGGGTCGAAGAGATCCGAGGTGGCCACAAGCTTTAGAATCCGAACCTGTAACCAATCAGAAGGTCACAAGTCAAAAGTTAGTCGATCACGATAAGCAAACTAGATTAGCAGACGATGAGAAAAGGCACACTGCTATAATTTCAGTTTGTTTAGCAGTAGAACGGGTACTGGGCATATACGTCGTAACTCGATCTCTATAATACTCTCTTTTTGATTATGTCTGCTATAATATATATGTTAATTTTATTTGAGAATCACACAGACTAATGTATTTTAAGTCCAAATTGGAATACTTAATTGGAACGTTTTACCTCTGATTATATTATAATTTTATAATCTAGCTATCTAAATAATATGTCCAAATTTATGCAAGTAATATATGTATATTTATATTTATATACCGACAAACAGCAGGAGTAACGATCTTGCTAGCTGTTCCGAGCTTACATGCAATTAAGTTCAGTATCTAAATTTTGGCTACCATGGGAACTTTAATTTTCCAATTTAAAAAATTGTTATTACGTAGAGACAAGGGACCCAGGAAATTAGCTTTACCTTACATCGAGTATTACCTTATAGCAAGTTTTTCCTATACCTAAAATACTAATTATTTTTTTATGGGATCTCCTTTACTCAAAATCAAGTTTTCCTGAACAACAAGTTGTGTAATAACGAGTTTTTACTGTATGACCAAACTTCCATTTTTTATAAGGTTCATATTTTACTGCAATAACAAAATGTCAAATAATAGACAACATACATGAAATTTTTTATTGCAGAAATGAATATAGTCTTATTAAAAGAAAAGGATAGGAATAACCAGCAAGGCCTTACCGATCGAAAGAGTCACAGCAGGTGGAAATTCTTGCGGTCACAGAGGATCACTCGAAAGTTTCGAGTTTCGAGTGAACCTCTGTGACCGCAAGAATTTCCACCTGCTGTGACTCTTTCGATCGGTAAGGCCTTGCTGGTTATTCCTATCCTTTTCTTTTAATAAGATTATCACAACCTAAATGGTTTATTTTCCTTAATTTGAATAGAAATGAATATAGGGTAGCAAATTATGCTACTCTGGATTTTTTCAGATTTTTTTGAAACCCAGAACTATTTTTAGATAATTATTGAAAGTGCGGCCACGCCCCCTGGAGGCGTCAATAGGCGTATAGTCTCTATCCTTTTTATTAAGGATTCAGGGGTACCAACTTAAATCACAGAACTTTCAATACTTATTTAAAAATAGTTCCAGGTCTCAAAAAAATCTGAAAAAATTCAGAGTAGCATAATTTGGTACCCTCTGTTCATTTCTGCAATAAAAAATTTTCATGTATGTTGTCCATTGTCACATTGCGAAGCTTTGAGATAGTCAGAGAATGCAACTCATTGACTTGGGAATGGCATTGACTCAGATGGAGACTGTAGCACTAAAATTAATAAATCACAAATGCCCCAAGTGTGGTGTTTTATACAGGGTGTATAGAGGCTTCAAGTATTCCCCGGCGAGAAAATTTTCCCAATAAGCCACCATGTTAGAAAATTTGAATTTTTTCTCAGTAACTATTACAACTATTAATTTGAAAATATGTCACCCATTTATGGGTCTTCTGATAATGAATCAAGCCAAGAGCATATTTTTCTCTAAAAGTTGTCTTTAAGGTAGAGATAACATGCCCAATGTTAAAAAAAATCTCTCACACAAAAATTATGAATAAAATTTAAAATGTTCTCCTTTACATACCTTATCAGTAGCTAAAATATCAGGTATACAAAAACGAGCTAGTTTTTTAGTTATGAATTGTTAAAGCTAACTAATGGAACTTCCATGTTAAACTTAGTCAACTTTAAAAATTAATAACTCAAAAACTAGATCGTATTTGTATTTTAGGCTATTTTAGCTAATACTGATAGGAGGTGTAGAGGAGAACATTCTAATTTTTTTTTCATAATTTCCATGTGAGGGATTTTTATTAAAACATTGCGCGTGTTATCTCTACCTTAATAACAAAAATGCAATTTTTTTTTTTTCTTTTTTTTTTTTTTTTTTTTTTTATGGATAGGATATGATGGTAAAAATACCACAAAATCAGTCTCTATAATAACACCCTGGATTTTCATTTTAAAATATTACTACAGTAAAAACTTGTTATTAAGTAACTTGTTATGAGGTAAAAACTTGATATTGAGTAACAGAGTAAACGTCCCGTAGAAATTAATTAGTATTGCAGGTATAGGAAAAACTTGATATAAGGTATACTCGATATAAGGTAAACCCAATCCTGGGTCCCTTGACTTTATTTAATAACAAGTTTTTACTGTCTACGTATACATCCTAAAATATCTTCCATTATTTATATTAGTAAAGCATATCTGTCAGATCGATGATGTTATTCCCACGTTCCTGCAGGTTTGCGACAGTTGCTGTGGTCGTCCCTTCGATACGGAGTGTTGTTCCCTGGTGTGTCCCGTGTTGTTCCGTCGCAGCCAGGCAGAAAGAGACCTCCAGCAGGCCCCCTTTGTGAGGGGCCTCTTCGCAAAATTCCTCGACTTCTAGATCAGTGTTGTAGTGACATCACATTTTGTGTAGACTGTATTGTAATGTTTCTAAGAGGGTTTTCAAATAACACCACTTAACCTAAGACTGTCTTAGCGCAACAATAATGAATACACTACTAAGACTGTCTTAATTTTAGAATTGCTGTAATTTGTGTTATTTGAAGACCCCTCACTGGACCCCATATAGTCCATTTATTGGGACCATTTTGAAAGTTGCAGGGCTTTATTGTAATGTTTCTGGACCCTATATCGTCCCTTGTCTGCAATAATGAGCTATCTGCTTACCATGATTACCTGCAACAATGCCGTGAGTGTAATTATGAGTTTCACACTTTCCTGAATGTGACAATGATATTAAGTGAAAGCTACTGCTTACGTATATATCGAGATACGGCTTGTAGAGCTTTACCTACAAGAACAAAGAAGACTTTTCTGAATGGAATACTCAGTGTAATCTTTTTCATTTGCCCCCATGGGCTGTTATATTAATTTTGTTTGACTATCAGATTGTAAGTGCATATTTACAGCTCATAATTGGCGATATAACAGATTGTTGCTAACAATAGGCAGATAACTTATTGTTCCAAGCATAGTCTTCTGCTCGTTGTTAGTAAGCAAAGTATTGTTGGTAATGTCTCTCGTGTGAAAGAAAAAACGTGGGACGGTTGTTGATTTACATGTTAACTGGAAAATGACCGTTAATTATTAAAGTTGTTGTGTCTACTAGCGCCAACAATGCCATTACACTTCTCTGCTCTGGTGGTGAAATCAGACACTATATCGTCCCATGTTTAACAATGAAAAGGCTTCATGCGACAGACATTATAAACAATGGTTTGTTACAACCATTACGAGTAGAAGACTTTGGTTCTGGATGAAAGAAAATTTTTCAAATTTCCAGGACTTCTTTTAAATTTTCTGAGTTCTATTATAACTCATTTCTCAGGCATATTTTGAAAGTTCCAGAGCAATATTGTAAAGTTCTATGTGACTCCCTTTTCACAATGATACAGAATTTTGTAAGTTCCTATATTAAGGTAGAGATAACGCCGAACAGCTGTTCGACTTACTTCCCTTTGATTAACATGTAAACCCTAGCAAATTCACAAAAATTCTGAAATTTTTTTACAGGCAGATATTAGTGCCTAAAAGCCATAGAAAAAGTTTCAAAACAAATTTAACGAGCCGATTTTTTAAATTATTTTTTTAGTTTATCTCTCCATGGGGGGGGGGGGGGAAAAACTGAACAACTTAATTTAAAAAAATTAGCTCGTCCAGTTGTTTTGAAATTTCTTCTGCAACTTTTTGGTGCCAAGGACTGTCTAAAAAAAAAAAAAAAAAAAAAAAAAATCAGAATTATTATGAGGTTGCTAAGGTTTACATGTTAATCAAATGGGACTACGTCGATCAGCTGTTTTGTGTTATCTTCCCCTTAAATATAATACACTCGTTGCCTTGGAAAATTTCCCACTTGCAGCCTTGTTAATCACCATGCCCTGTGTTATTCTTACTGGGCATGGTGCAGATTAACAAGACCGCAAAGGGAAATATTTCAAGGTACATATTTATTTATTTATTTATTCTTAAAATTTTAAATTCATCTTGGACTTTTTTCAATATCAACAACTTTTCCATAACTTCAATTTGGTTTATTTATTTCTTAAGGGTAAGGTATCGCCACCAATGTTAAAAAAAATCCCTCTCACAAAAATTCTAAAAAAAATTTAAAATGTTCTCCTCTATACCCCCTATCAGTACCTATTTATATTTATATACCGACAAACAGCAGGAGTAACGATCTTGCTAGCTGTTCCGAGCTTACATGCAATTAAGTTCAGTATCTAAATTTTGGCTACCATGGGAACTTTGATTTTCCAATTTTTGAAATGAATATTTCCTGTATATGTCTCTGATTTATTATTATTATTTTAGTTACAGGATATGAAATTTCGGTTAAGAAAACACATTATCATGCTAATATTGAGGCAGCTTATAAATATAAAGGTACACAGAGATGTGGTATTAGAAGCTGAAAGAATCAATAAACGGCTTATTATGCATACATATAACCCTTAATTAATTTCATGCAATATACGCGACGACCCGACGAAATATACCGCCATTTTTGTTTTAATCCCCTGGAAGCATATGCAACCTTCTATACCCTTGAGTATTGAGGGTTGAGTGAGGCATCATGCAGGCGACTATTAAATCGAACTTTCTGAAAATGAATATATATTTTATAAAATCTCACTGACTGAGCACATGATTGGAGGGTATTAGATAAAATTTTCTGTCAGGTATAATAGAACACGATACATTCATCGTACTATAGAGTCACAGTAATATATACATTTTTTATATTATATTATGTAAAAATTAAGTCTTTGCCTGACGCATAAAACTCACCAGGATGACTTTTTCTGCGGCTCCTGCTTCATCTTCTCGATGGTCTCGGCCAGCTCCCGCGCTTTGCTCGCCTCCGCAGCTGCCTCCTCACGCGTGACCCGAACTGCAGTCTCCGATAAATTCACGTCACGACGCAAGGCTTCGAGTTCAGCCTGCTTGGCCTCGAGACTGCTCTTGAGCTGCTGCCGCTCTATCAGAGAGTCCTGCAGCTCCGTCCTGTTTTTTTCCAGCTGCCCCTTGAGGTTCTTGAACTCCTCTTGAGCCTTCGTGATGAGGCTCGTCATCTCGTACATCTCCTTCTCCATTTTCACTATCTTGCGGTCCATCCTGCTCTTCTCAATCTTACGAGATTCCAGTCGCTCCTTCATGGTCGTTATTGAGTGATGGAGAGAGTCGATCTCCTTCTTCTTCTCATCATTTGACTCTTTCATACGTTTTTCAGATTCACTTTTTACCTGAAGATCTCTTAGTAGCTGTTTATTTTTAGTCTTAAAATCTTTTAAATCATCATCATATTTAATTTTTAAATTCTTGATTATTTCTGTTTGTTCAGCTATTTTTGCATCATTAATTTGTTTTTCATTTCTAAGATTTTCTAAGTCTTTTTCAATTTTTAAATTATCAGCTACAAAATTGTTGTTTGAGGTTTCGAGATCTGACTCCAGTATTTGGACAGTATTTTGTAAATCTTTAATTAATTTATCCTTGATGATCATATCTTCTTTTAGTTCATTATTTTGGTTCCTGAGAGACTGTATTTCTTCTTTACTTTCATTCATCAAAGATGTTAAATCATTATAAGCCTCAGCTTTAGACACCTGGTATTGTTCCTTGACTTCTTTTAATTGATCTTCAATTGCTGTCTGATAATTCTTCAGTTTTCTATGATTTTCATCCAGCGTATTATATTTTGTTTCAAAGTTTTTAAGTTTTTCCTCTGTGTCTTGTTTTTCAACCATTAAATTTTCTATCTCTTTCTCGCGTATACTATTTTCAACTTCATCTATGTCATCAGTACATAAAATATCATCTTCGTGATTTTGTTCCATCAGGTTTTCAACCTCTTCATCTGCAGTCATGACCTTGGATACATAAACATGTTGTGAATTCTTAAAGTCCATTTGAAATAAAATTTTCTCGCCTTTTTTACTTTGTAACACAGATTCAAAGGACTGAAGGAAGAATTTATTATATTTGCTATCACTTTAGATTCAAAGAAAATGAACTATTCTCGTTATTGAACCAACGTAATATATGTAACAATTAATTAATAAACAAGATAATTTGAATTTCAAACGTTTTTTTATGTGGATATTATATATTTTATTAATAATAAACATAAACAATATAAAATATTATTTTGTTTGTTAATTTAATGTTATATCTGCAATTAATTACATAAACAAAAGTTATTCATGCAAATACTACTTTTTTCACCATATGTATAGTGTAATTACATAAGAAAAAACGTTAACAGAATAATCAAGCAGGTATAAATATAAGAACTTTTTGTATCGACGACATAATAATCTATATTTATCAGGATAAAAGGGTAATTCCATAAATTCAAATAACTTTAAATTCAAAAAAATAAATATGGGTAATGTATGGTAAAAATATGGTTTTTGTATGGTTTGGTATGGTAAAAGTATGGTATTGTATGGTCTTGTATGGTCACGAAAAATTTTGTAGAAAATTATGTATGGTCAAAATATGGGGAGCAATATATTTTATTTTAACACACCCTGTAAACCATACAATTACCATACATTTTACATCATGAGAAATGTGACCACATTTTACCCATACTTTCAGTAGAGTGAAAAATTTTTAAGTACAAATTTGACTTAGAAAAATTTTCTGTTCAGCTAAATGGATGCTGTATTAAAAAAAAAAATTAGATAAAAATTTTGCATGGTTGATTAATATAATTTAAGTTCTTAATTTCTAAATTTACGTTATTTGCCACTAAAAAGGACAAAAACTTTAGACTTTTGTGTGTTAATTATTATTCAAATTAATTATTGCTTTTACTTGCATGCTTATATATATATTAAAAAAATCATTTAAAGAGATTTTTAATTTTTTAATAAGAAATTAAAAAGAAAATCATTATAGGTATAGTACTACACTAGGTATAGTTTATTACGTATTTTATTGACTGTGTTAAAAAATTAATATTTTTATTTAAATTTTTTATTTATATTTATATCTTGTAAGTTTTAATTCATTAATCATTGCATACAAGTATGTGTTTTTATTTTTTGTTTACTCGATCTAATTGCAAGAATCATGAACATAAATATATATGCTGAGCAGCGCGGCTCAAAAAAAGAAAAAATAAAAACTTGCTTTAAATATTCCGCGCCATAAGAAAATGGAGGAGATTTTTCAACCAATGAAAAAAATTCTTTCAGAAAACCAGCTGTTTTCAAAGCTTTAAAAAAAAACGTTGGAAATGGCTTCTCTCTCCTCTGACGACTTGTTGTTTATAATATTTAGCACAGAAGAAGTACATTAAAGCACCTTTTTAGGCTTTATTAACGGTAAGTAATTATCATTTCCTAATATGAAATGATTCAAAGTGCTCCAAGAAAATGTTTTAATAGGTTTCTATCAATCACTCCCCAGGTCGACCCTCTTGCTGGTGGATTTGGCTATACACACTCAATATGACCGGTCAGTGTGGGAGCTGTGAGGACATATATATTATGCATATGCTGCAAGAGTACCTTCCAAAATAAGAGATGGCCATGAGCGGAGCTGGATATTCGCATGGACCAAATGATGACACACCTGGCCTCCAGTACATCCAGTTTTGTCACCAGCAATCGTGGAGGAAACCCAAAATGTAAGTTACATATGCATAATTATCAGTGGTGAAAGTAGTTTCAAAGGCTTACCAGTGCGCTTCAGATAGAGGCCTGAAGGGCCCAAACCCCCGCCGGAGGCGCGATTTTTTGGGAAAAAGGGGCGTGGCTTATTTTTTTAAATTGAAAGTTGCACTAAAATTGATTTATAATTAATTTTTTAAATAGAGTGAGCGATTACATTTTTTTAAAGAATTTATTTTCTAAAAATATTTTATAACCTGCCCTCTATTAATTAAGAAATGAAAACCAAAGATTTCCCAAAGTTGGTGTTTCGGAGGCGTTTAACATGCAAAATTTTGGCACAGAAAACAGCATTTTACTTAAACTTTACTTGAACTATGGTACCAATTAAAAAATACGTACGTAATCTAGCATAAATTCATTAATGAATTTTCGATTTAAAAATAAAATATTTTTTTACGGAGCCGTTTAAAAAATATTGAAAATCCCACAAAATAAGTAAAATTAAATAATTATTCAAACTTTCAACCGATTAAAAAAAAATGTAGTGTCGCATATTAAATTGCATGATAAAAAAAATATTCAAAAATATCTGTGCTGGCTAATGAAAATTAAAACATAACTTTTAATATGAAAAAAAATCGCAAACAAGTTGTCTATGTCTAGCAGCAGTGTTAATACAATAAAAATATTTTAAATAATTTAATAAATGATACATTTTTTTAAATTATTAAATTATCGTTTAAAATGTCTCAAAAATTAATTTAATAAAAAAATTCCAAAAATATGTATAGGTTACAATTTTAAAAAAGTGATAACGACTACCAATTTATAGGAAAATTGAAGATAAAATAGTAACCCAGTAAGCAGTAAACCTACAGATATTTAAAAAATATATATAAAAAATTCCTTGATTAAAAAAATTTAAAAAAATTACATAATAAATAAATGTGTTCTCAGGCTCGCGCGCCAATAAAAAAAAGCTAGGCGTTTGTGAGAAAAATATTAAAATTAACTTTTTTATCGTAGTCTTTTAAAATAATGTTTTACTGTAGCACTTACTATTTATTTATAATGCAACAATTTTGTATCACAAATTGTCAATTTATTTTTATCTTTTACCCAATGAAAAATATAAATAAAAGTAAATACATTCAACATGGATTTCAATTACTTTTTTTAGTACAAAATTTTGACTTTAAAAGAAAGTACGTGCAAGTTAAAACTTCGTGAGATAAATAAAATCCAAGTACAAGAACATGTATTGAGCATGATTATAATGGTTTATAATGTGATCCGTTCACACTTGCAAATATTGTTTTTTTCATTAAAAATTATTTATTTTTTTAGTAAATTTCGATCAGTGTCTTACCAGTGCGCCGCACTGGCGTCAAATGTCTTACCAGTGCGGCGCACTGGTGCGCACCGGCTTACTTTCACCACTGATAATTATTATATATGTTCTTTAAAAAAGATAGATCCTTCCCTGCAGTACTGTATGCATTAAGGTGCTTTCACATATTCGAAAATCGCTACGGAGTTCCGTAGCAATGCCGTAAGCGTTTCACATATTCTTGTTCATCTGCGGCAGCTGCGGCGGAAAATCATGTGAATGCCGCAGCAAAACCAAACTCATCTTGATTTTGCTACGGAGTTCCGTAGAACGTGCCGCAGAAGATCACGAGGTGCTACGGAGCGCCGCAGCAAAATCAACACATTTGCTACGGAGCGTTTCCGTAGCGATTTTCGAATATGTGAAAGCACCTTAATATATCAGTATCACTGTATGATTTCACTACATCATGCACACACTACTGTGTTAAAAAAAAAAGTACTGTTAATTCTTTCTGATTTGTTTCTTTCAATTTTAAATAAAATTTGTTTTGCTGAAGCAAAAGTTGGAAGCTATATTGCAGCCTTCAAAGCTAGTTGGCCCTGCATGACATCTCTGGGTGTAGTCCGTATTAAGTTCTGAACGTTCAGAACAGCTGAGCGATTACGGACCTGTCCGGAACAAAAACACTAACTTCAGAACATCAAATAGCGAAACACTTTCATTGTGATCAGCTGACTCTAGTTCTGATAGTTCGGAGGAAAAGTTCGCAACACCCGGAACCTCTTTTTTGAATTCAGCTGACTCACTTCGGGTAACCTCGGAAATGGTTCTGAACATTCAGAACATAATTTCGGAACGCTAAATCGAAGGTTCTGAACTTATTACGGACTACACCCCAAGATGCCTTTCACCCTCTGCTCGCTTACCTAGCTGTCCCCCTGCAGTGGTCCTGCAAGCTATATAAGTGTGAGAGATGGCAGCGAGCAGGAGGAGGCATTGAATGTTGTAAAGCGCCAGTAGCTATTGAGGCGGCTACAGTATATAGGTCAAAACACCGGCTTGGCATATACCGGTAAATTTTATAGTTATGTGAAGTACTGTGAGATGAAATCCGAATAATTAAATTAAATTCCATCCCCCCCCCCCTCCCCCCACTTTATCACTTATATTTGAAAAAGTGCTATCTTACTCTCCGGAAAAAAAAATTTACATTATTAGGCTGCGGTCAATTATCAGAGAAGCTGATTTTAAAAGCTTGCTTTTTTAAGAGATTTAATTTTAGAGATGCCATATCTCCTAATCAAATTCTTCTGCTCGTTGTTAGTAAACAAAGTATTGTTGTGTAATGTCTGTCGCGTGAAAGGAAAAACATGGGACAGTTGTTGATTTACGTGTTAACTTATTGAAAATGACCGTTGATTTTGAAGTTGCTGCGGTTGCCTTGCGTCAACAATGTCATTACATTCTCTGCTCTGGTAGCAAAATTAGGCATTACGTGGTCCCATGTTTAACAATGAAAAAGGCTTGATGCAACCAAAGTCTTCTGCTCGTTGTTAGTTAAACAAAGTATTGTTGTGCATGATAGGAGATGTAAAGGAGAACATTTCAAATATTTTCACAAGTATTTTGTATGTATAATCTCTGGATAGGTTATTTCTATATCTTTTTAATTTAATTCTCACCACAATGGACAACATACTTGAAATTTTTTTATTGCAGAAATGAATAGAGGGTACCAAATTATGCTACTCTGAATTTTTTCAGATTTTTTTTTAGACCCAGAACTATTTTTAAATAATTATTGAAAGTGTGGCCACGCCCCCCGGAGGCGTCAATAGGCGTCCAGTCTATATCCTTTTTATTAAGGCTGCAGGGGTGCCAACTGAAATCGCACGACTTTCAATAATTATTTAAAAATAGTTTCGGGTCTCAAAAAAATCTGAAAAAATTCAGAGTAGCATAATTTGGTACCTTCTATTCATTTCTGCAATAAATTTTTTTATGTATGTTGTCCATTATAGTACGTATTTTTTGTTACCAATGAATGATTCAGTTTAAAAAAGACAAAGAATATATAATTATGTATCTATATTATAGTAAAAACTTGTTATTATTATATGAAGTCAATAGACCGAGGAGATGAGGTTTAACTTTTTATGAAGTTTTTACGGGAGTAAGGTAACACGAATCAGCTGTTTGAAATAGTCCTCATTTATTAATACGTAAATCTCAACAGCCACAAAAAAACTTTGAAAAAGTTTTTGAGGGCCAGGTTGTAGTATCTAAAAGCCATGAATAAAAAATAAAAAAAAATATATTAAATTTTTAGCGCATAGCTTTCCCATGGAGAACGCAAAAAAAAAAAAAAAAAAAAACAGCGCAAATAATTATTGTTGATATTTTCGAGCAATTGACACATTTTGGCCATGTATGTTCCCTCCCTTAATGGACAACCTACATGAAAATTTTTTATTGCAGAAATGAATAGAGGGTGCCAAATTATGCTACTCCGAATTTTTTCAGGGTTTTTTTTTTTTTTGAGACCCAGAACTATTTTTAAATAATTATCGAAAGTGAGGCCACGCCCCCTGGAGGCGTCAATAGCAATAGGCGTCTAGTTGCCATCCTTCGAGATGTAGGCAGAAAACCCTAAAATCCTATGATGTGTGTGTTAACGAAACTCACAACGTCGCCTTTATAATATTGATTTTGGTTGTCAATTATTTTTTTCCGTTTGCAATGATTCTTTTTGTCACCATTTATGAAAGCAAATTGTAAGAAAAATTATGCGAATTGTTAGGAGAAATTAATTTCGAGACCAACTTTAACACGTATCTGCTATACCGCTGACAATGTTTTGCCTACACAATTGTGACGTCATATTGTATTTTGACGTATGGTGAAAGACGTATCTCATTGCATTTTTGTATTCTTTACAGGATCTATTGCTGGCCAAGTGGAAGACACTCATCAATCCTGTTGCTGACTCTCAGAATAGTTGTTATTATTTGATATTTATTGTTATAATTATAAATGATCATTAAATTTTTTGATGTTTTCCATATTGTTGATGCGTCGAATGTTCTTACAAATTGTACATATTGAATGAAAGAATAAATTTTACAAGCAATGAATAGAAAGTAATTATGCAGCCTTTTATTAATTAGCTTTAGTTAATTACGCTGATTAGATTAGAAATTGTATGGGATAAATATGGTCATTTGAATATGGTTTTCATCACATGCTTTGACCATACCTAGACCATATCAGGGTGCAGAGAAATATGGTCAAAAATATCGTATTTTCGGTCATTTTTCCCAGATTTTAGACCATATTTTGTATGGGTAATGTATGGGAAAAAGTATGGTTATTGTATGGGATAACCCATACAAAAACCATATTTTTTCCCATACATTTACCATATAATTTTTTACTTGAGTTCTTTTAGTTCATTATTTTGGTTCCTGAGAGACTGTATTTCTTCTTTACTTTCATTCATCAAAGATGTTAAATCATTATAAGCCTCAGCTTTAGACACCTGGTATTGTTCCTTGACTTCTTTTAATTGATCTTCAATTGCTGTCTGATAATTCTTCAGTTTTCTATGATTTTCATCCAGCGTATTATATTTTGTTTCAAAGTTTTTAAGTTTTTCCTCTGTGTCTTGTTTTTCAACCATTAAATTTTCTATCTCTTTCTCGCGTATACTATTTTCAACTTCATCTATGTCATCAGTACATAAAATATCATCTTCGTGATTTTGTTCCATCAGGTTTTCAACCTCTTCATCTGCAGTCATGACCTTGGATACATAAACATGTTGTGAATTCTTAAAGTCCATTTGAAATAAAATTTTCTCGCCTTTTTTACTTTGTAACACAGATTCAAAGGACTGAAGGAAGAATTTATTATATTTGCTATCACTTTAGATTCAAAGAAAATGAACTATTCTCGTTATTGAACCAACGTAATATATGTAACAATTAATTAATAAACAAGATAATTTGAATTTCAAACGTTTTTTTATGTGGATATTATATATTTTATTAATAATAAACATAAACAATATAAAATATTATTTTGTTTGTTAATTTAATGTTATATCTGCAATTAATTACATAAACAAAAGTTATTCATGCAAATACTACTTTTTTCACCATATGTATAGTGTAATTACATAAGAAAAAACGTTAACAGAATAATCAAGCAGGTATAAATATAAGAACTTTTTGTATCGACGACATAATAATCTATATTTATCAGGATAAAAGGGTAATTCCATAAATTCAAATAACTTTAAATTCAAAATTCTTTATTTGGTCGAGCGTGGCGCAGTGCATTGAACGGTTCTCGTTAGATCACCGAAGTCAGGCTACGTCGAGCGTGGTTAGTACTTGGATGGGTGACCGTTTCAAGTAAAAAATACGCTGCTCCCTCCCTGGGGTAAAGTAGACTGCATCGTTTTTAGAAAGTACTCATGCTCCGTTCTGCCTTATGACGAAGATATTTCGAAAAGCTTCTTGACTCGACTCGACTCACTCGACCGATCTTAGCGGGAGGCAGTGAAATTCTGAGCCAGGGAAGTTTCGATCAGGTTCGGATACAGTGTTGCCAAGCCGCATCAATACGCACACGACTTGTTCAGTCGCCATTTTGAAGCATTCCAACGCGTTCTTAGAGACTTCACCTTTCATTATCGAAAATATCAAGCCTTCAGGGAGTATTTTTTGTGATTCAACTTGTTAATTATATTTTGCGTTATATGTAGACAATGTTGTAAAACTTTCATTCAGATTATTTTCGTCCCTTTCCATGTATTTTGTAATCCCATCAGAACACCACCTATGCATGTACATTATGCATACTGTACAGTATATTTTCTTCAGTTATTATGCAATATGCATACTAATTATCAAACAAATTCTATTCTGCTTGTAGGCTAGTGAGCAATGAGTTGTTGCCCTGTGATCTTCAGGACTTTTTTTTTACTCAAGTTTATGCATACAGTATTATATTCAATGTAACGATGCATTTATACATACTGCATGTGTATCATATGCATGCCTAACTGCAAGTTTAAGTTGAATGAAATAGAAGTAATCTCAGTAATATTGTGCTATTTTTAGTCAAATATGCCTACATTTAGGATCGTTTTACGTTGAAAACCAAAGTCATGATGCATAATCCTTACTGCAATTTTTACTTCCTAAAATCCAACCCTAGCGTCCTCGTCGCAGGAAGTGGGCAGGTAAAATATTATGTAAAATTATTTTTCAATTTGTTTTTACTTGTTTCTTAAAATATGAAGCAATATTAATAAGAATAGACTATGAAATACATTTTTTTTTTTTTTAAGCAGCAATAATTTACTTGGCAAATAGGGCTCTGGTATTCTGTAAACTTTTCCTAGCTTGTCTTGTGTGTAAATTTTTTATAAAACTCTTTACAGTACTTGATTCTTCCAGAGGCTTACAGGAGGGTGTTGGTGAACCAGATGAGACTGACACTCCCTGTCCCTCACCGAAGGCCCGACACTGACCCCGCAGCTGGACCTCCACGCCCAGCCGAGCAGGATCTTGCACGCTCACATTGGGAACTTTGATAGATCAACACTGCCTCAGGTATGCTACTTCTGTGTTTTAAAACCTTATAAATGATAATAGCCAACTTACTTATTTAATGAGGAGCAAAGAGCAGTTCTCACTTCTCAAATACAGTAATAGGTCTGTTTGTAAATGTACAATCTCTTCAAAATAAATAATAAGTGAGCCTTATGTTTACCCAAAGTCTTTTGCTCGTTGTTAGTAAACAAAGTATTGTTGTGTAATGTCTGTCGTTTGAAAGGAAAAACATGGGACGGTTGTTGATTTACATGTTAACTTATGGAAAATGACTGTTAATTATGAAGTTGAAATGGTTGACTAGCGCCAACAATGCCATTACGTTCTCTGCTCTGGTGGCAAAATTAGGCGCTACGTCGTCCCATATTTAACAATGAAAAAGGCTTCATGTGACAGACATTATAAACAATGGTTTGTTACAACCATGGCGAGTAGAAGACTTTGTTATAGATTACATCTTTAGTTACAAAACATCTCACACGTAACTTTCCCCAGACAATGGCTGAGGGTGGACCGACGAGCAGAGCCCCGTCGTGGAGAGAGGGTGCCGTACGTGGTGGTGAGTGGTGCGCCCGGACCTCTCCACCCTGGACGTTCTGAAGGAACCCTCCTTGAGAATCAATGCGGAGTACTACATCACCAGGGCCATCGCACCCGCGCTAGACAGATGCTTGTCACTGCTGGGGGCCGACGTGAAACAGTGGTGAGTCAGTTAGGGATGGATAACAAAGAAAGAGTCATCATAGAAGGTTCAGTAGCCAGTTCAATGGACTCCTGACGACGAGCTGGTTCCATTGGACTGGCTACTGAACATTCTCTGACAATTCCTTCCATGGATAACAAAGAAAGAGTCATCATAGAAGGTTCAGTAGCCAGTTCAATAGACTCCTGACGACGAGCTGGTTCCATTGGACTGGCTACTGAACCTTCTATGACAATTCCTTCCAAGGATAACAAAGAAAGAGTCATCATAGAAGGTTCAGTAGCCAGTCCAATGGAGGCTTCAAGTCAGATGATTTTTCGTTGCTCCCACTGTCCTATCCAAACCTATGTAAAAAAAAAAAATAAATAAATAAATAAATAAACTTGAAATTGCTTTTTGGCATTAATAAATATTTTATAGGAAAATAAGTTCTTGATTCATTATCAAAAGACCCCTAAATGGAAGGTAGGAGATGTTTTCAAATTAATTGCTTTAAGGGTAAGATAACACGGAACATTGATTTTGTTGTAGTCCCATTTGATTAATATGTATACCTTAGCAACTTCATAATAATTCTGAATTTTTTTGAGAGACAGTTCTTAGCACCAACAAAATATAGAACAAATTTCAAAACAACCGGACGATCCAATTTTTTTAAATTAATTTCTTAGTTAGGTCTCCATGGGAAAGCCCAATACTGAAAATTTAAAAAAATTACTGTAATTTAAAAAAATTGGATCGTCCGATTGTTTTACAAAATTTTCCACATTTTTTTGGTGCCAAGGACTGTCTCTAAAAAAAATTTCATAATTATTATGAGGTTGCTAAGATTTACATGTTAATCAAGTGGGACTACAACAATCGATGTTTTGTGTTATCTTACCCTTAATAGTTACAGTACTGAGAAAAAATTCAAATTTTGTAACATGGTGGCTTATGGAGAAAATTTTTTCGACGGGGAACACTTGAAGATTCTATTAAAGAAGTAATAATTTCAAGAAAGATGTTTACACAGAGATACACTGAAAATCAAATCTAATGTGAAATTCTCGGAAAAGCAACCATATGCTTCTAACAGCCAGGACACCAACTGCTCTGTATTCACTATGTATCATTGTGGACAAGTTTCATCGTCTCATTTACTTTTCTGACCCCCAGGTACCTGGAGATGCCTCGTCGCACCTCGGCCCCCCTCCCCTCCTGTCCGACCAGCGGCGCCACAACATCTCGCAAGGGAACCATCTCCCAGTACTTTGCTACCGTCGAGTGTGCCGCGTGCCGTGAGCAGACGAGAGAGGGACTTTGTGTCGCCTGTCAAGAGAGACCACAGAAGGCAGCACTGGTCTTGTCAGAGAAACTACGGAGATGGGAGAGACACGCAGGCAATGTGACAAAGGTAGGAACTAATAAATTTTTTACAATTTAATTTTTATTATTTATTTATTTTTTTTTTTTTTTTAGAATTTTTATTTTTTAACATTATTCTTCTTCTTTTCTTATGCACACGTGTTGACGTTTAAAGTAGAGTTCCTATCAGAAAAAAAGGTTGAGTTATTATTTTCTAAAAATAGCTGAAGTGGTCCTGCATATCAAACCGAAATCCAAAAAATTCTGTCTCACATAGTTTTGCCAGAAAAAAATTCCAAAGTCAGAGTGAATGCGTCGCTTAACATGGAGCCTTACCTGACAAAGACCCTCAAATATCTAAAAAAAAAAAAAAAAAAAAAAAAACCCCGTTACGTGGTATGAAAAAAATATAGCCATGTTCTATGACCCAAACTTTAACCAAAAACCAATTAAAAATTTTTTCGCTCGAATCCATTTTTCCATAAAAAAATAATAAAAAAATCTTATGGGAATTAACATGGTAGATTTTCTTGATTTTTTTACGGAAAAATGGATTCGAGCGAAAAATTTTTTAATCTGTTTTTGGTTAAAACTTGGGTCATAGAAGAACATTGCTCTATTTTTTCCATACCACCTAACGGTGTATTTCTTTGAGATATTCGAGGGTTTTTGTCAGGTAAGGCCCCGTTAAGCAACGCGTTCACTCTGACTTTGGAATTTTTTTCTGGCAAACCTATTTGAGATAGAATTTTTGGAATTTTGGTTTTATATGGAGGACTACTTGAACTATTTTTAGAAAATAATAACAACTTTTTTTTTTTCTGATAAGAACTCTACTTTATGCCATTTTACTTCTAGTAAGCTACTTTCTCTACTCTCTTCATGTTTGCCAGGCAACAAGTCAAGTTTTGTAGTTAATGCAGAGCATCTAAACAGATGCCCTCTGTCTTGAAGTTCATTTTTACATAATTTACAAATATCACTATCTTGGATTTTAAACCATTTCTGATAGCATTCAAGATAGTTGTGGCCTGTGTCTAGTCTGAATTTAGCAGTGTCAGTGAGTACAGTACGAGTTCTGGCTGATTTAAAAGACAATAAAAACTTGTTATTACATTACACAGTTTGTTGTTAGGTAAAACTTAATTTGAGTAAAGGAGATTGTGGTCCCGTCAAAAATAATTAGCATTGCAGCTATAGGAAAAACTTAATATAAGATAAACCTTATTTCCTGGGTCCCTTGACTTTATGTAATAACAAGTTTTTTATTGTATCAATTTTGGAAAATCAAGTAATGTAGTTTTTACAAAGTATATATAATTAACCCATTATATTTTGTAGTTTTTTTTACAGTCAATGTATACAGTAATAATTTTATTAAGTATTAATATCCATTATTTTATATTCTGTTTGGACCCTTGAACAACATTTAATAAAAATACAGTAAAAAATTGTTATTACGTAGAGACAAGGGACCCAGGAAATTAGCTTTACCTTACATCGAGTATTACCTTATAGCAAGTTTTTCCTATACCTAAAATACTAATTATTTTTTTATGGGATCTCCTTTACTCAAAATCAAGTTTTCCTGAACAACAAGTTGTGTAATAACGAGTTTTTACTGTATGACCAAACTTCCATTTTTTATAAGGTTCATATTTTACTGCAATAACAAAATGTCAAATAATAGACAACATACATGAAATTTTTTATTGCAGAAATGAATATAGTCTTATTAAAAGAAAAGGATAGGAATAACCAGCAAGGCCTTACCGATCGAAAGAGTCACAGCAGGTGGAAATTCTTGCGGTCACAGAGGATCACTCGAAAGTTTCGAGTTTCGAGTGAACCTCTGTGACCGCAAGAATTTCCACCTGCTGTGACTCTTTCGATCGGTAAGGCCTTGCTGGTTATTCCTATCCTTTTCTTTTAATAAGATTATCACAACCTAAATGGTTTATTTTCCTTAATTTGAATAGAAATGAATATAGGGTAGCAAATTATGCTACTCTGGATTTTTTCAGATTTTTTTGAAACCCAGAACTATTTTTAGATAATTATTGAAAGTGCGGCCACGCCCCCTGGAGGCGTCAATAGGCGTATAGTCTCTATCCTTTTTATTAAGGATTCAGGGGTACCAACTTAAATCACAGAACTTTCAATACTTATTTAAAAATAGTTCCAGGTCTCAAAAAAATCTGAAAAAATTCAGAGTAGCATAATTTGGTACCCTCTGTTCATTTCTGCAATAAAAAATTTTCATGTATGTTGTCCATTGTCACATTGCGAAGCTTTGAGATAGTCAGAGAATGCAACTCATTGACTTGGGAATGGCATTGACTCAGATGGAGACTGTAGCACTAAAATTAATAAATCACAAATGCCCCAAGTGTGGTGTTTTATACAGGGTGTATAGAGGCTTCAAGTATTCCCCGGCGAGAAAATTTTCCCAATAAGCCACCATGTTAGAAAATTTGAATTTTTTCTCAGTAACTATTACAACTATTAATTTGAAAATATGTCACCCATTTATGGGTCTTCTGATAATGAATCAAGCCAAGAGCATATTTTTCTCTAAAAGTTGTCTTTAAGGTAGAGATAACATGCCCAATGTTAAAAAAAATCTCTCACACAAAAATTATGAATAAAATTTAAAATGTTCTCCTTTACATACCTTATCAGTAGCTAAAATATCAGGTATACAAAAACGAGCTAGTTTTTTAGTTATGAATTGTTAAAGCTAACTAATGGAACTTCCATGTTAAACTTAGTCAACTTTAAAAATTAATAACTCAAAAACTAGATCGTATTTGTATTTTAGGCTATTTTAGCTAATACTGATAGGAGGTGTAGAGGAGAACATTCTAATTTTTTTTTCATAATTTCCATGTGAGGGATTTTTATTAAAACATTGCGCGTGTTATCTCTACCTTAATAACAAAAATGCAATTTTTTTTTTTTCTTTTTTTTTTTTTTTTTTTTTTTATGGATAGGATATGATGGTAAAAATACCACAAAATCAGTCTCTATAATAACACCCTGGATTTTCATTTTAAAATATTACTACAGTAAAAACTTGTTATTAAGTAACTTGTTATGAGGTAAAAACTTGATATTGAGTAACAGAGTAAACGTCCCGTAGAAATTAATTAGTATTGCAGGTATAGGAAAAACTTGATATAAGGTATACTCGATATAAGGTAAACCCAATCCTGGGTCCCTTGACTTTATTTAATAACAAGTTTTTACTGTCTACGTATACATCCTAAAATATCTTCCATTATTTATATTAGTAAAGCATATCTGTCAGATCGATGATGTTATTCCCACGTTCCTGCAGGTTTGCGACAGTTGCTGTGGTCGTCCCTTCGATACGGAGTGTTGTTCCCTGGTGTGTCCCGTGTTGTTCCGTCGCAGCCAGGCAGAAAGAGACCTCCAGCAGGCCCCCTTTGTGAGGGGCCTCTTCGCAAAATTCCTCGACTTCTAGATCAGTGTTGTAGTGACATCACATTTTGTGTAGACTGTATTGTAATGTTTCTAAGAGGGTTTTCAAATAACACCACTTAACCTAAGACTGTCTTAGCGCAACAATAATGAATACACTACTAAGACTGTCTTAATTTTAGAATTGCTGTAATTTGTGTTATTTGAAGACCCCTCACTGGACCCCATATAGTCCATTTATTGGGACCATTTTGAAAGTTGCAGGGCTTTATTGTAATGTTTCTGGACCCTATATCGTCCCTTGTCTGCAATAATGAGCTATCTGCTTACCATGATTACCTGCAACAATGCCGTGAGTGTAATTATGAGTTTCACACTTTCCTGAATGTGACAATGATATTAAGTGAAAGCTACTGCTTACGTATATATCGAGATACGGCTTGTAGAGCTTTACCTACAAGAACAAAGAAGACTTTTCTGAATGGAATACTCAGTGTAATCTTTTTCATTTGCCCCCATGGGCTGTTATATTAATTTTGTTTGACTATCAGATTGTAAGTGCATATTTACAGCTCATAATTGGCGATATAACAGATTGTTGCTAACAATAGGCAGATAACTTATTGTTCCAAGCATAGTCTTCTGCTCGTTGTTAGTAAGCAAAGTATTGTTGGTAATGTCTCTCGTGTGAAAGAAAAAACGTGGGACGGTTGTTGATTTACATGTTAACTGGAAAATGACCGTTAATTATTAAAGTTGTTGTGTCTACTAGCGCCAACAATGCCATTACACTTCTCTGCTCTGGTGGTGAAATCAGACACTATATCGTCCCATGTTTAACAATGAAAAGGCTTCATGCGACAGACATTATAAACAATGGTTTGTTACAACCATTACGAGTAGAAGACTTTGGTTCTGGATGAAAGAAAATTTTTCAAATTTCCAGGACTTCTTTTAAATTTTCTGAGTTCTATTATAACTCATTTCTCAGGCATATTTTGAAAGTTCCAGAGCAATATTGTAAAGTTCTATGTGACTCCCTTTTCACAATGATACAGAATTTTGTAAGTTCCTATATTAAGGTAGAGATAACGCCGAACAGCTGTTCGACTTACTTCCCTTTGATTAACATGTAAACCCTAGCAAATTCACAAAAATTCTGAAATTTTTTTACAGGCAGATATTAGTGCCTAAAAGCCATAGAAAAAGTTTCAAAACAAATTTAACGAGCCGATTTTTTAAATTATTTTTTTAGTTTATCTCTCCATGGGGGGGGGGGGGGAAAAACTGAACAACTTAATTTAAAAAAATTAGCTCGTCCAGTTGTTTTGAAATTTCTTCTGCAACTTTTTGGTGCCAAGGACTGTCTAAAAAAAAAAAAAAAAAAAAAAAAAATCAGAATTATTATGAGGTTGCTAAGGTTTACATGTTAATCAAATGGGACTACGTCGATCAGCTGTTTTGTGTTATCTTCCCCTTAAATATAATACACTCGTTGCCTTGGAAAATTTCCCACTTGCAGCCTTGTTAATCACCATGCCCTGTGTTATTCTTACTGGGCATGGTGCAGATTAACAAGACCGCAAAGGGAAATATTTCAAGGTACATATTTATTTATTTATTTATTCTTAAAATTTTAAATTCATCTTGGACTTTTTTCAATATCAACAACTTTTCCATAACTTCAATTTGGTTTATTTATTTCTTAAGGGTAAGGTATCGCCACCAATGTTAAAAAAAATCCCTCTCACAAAAATTCTAAAAAAAATTTAAAATGTTCTCCTCTATACCCCCTATCAGTACCTAAAATATCAGGTATACAAATACGATCTAGTTTTTGAGTTATAAATTTTTAAAGTTGACTACTTTAACATGGAGAAATGAAACTCCCATGTTAAATTGGTCAACTTTAAAAATTCATAACTCAAAAACTAAATCGTATTTGTATACCTGATATTTTAGCTACTGATAGTGGGTGTAGAGGAGAACATTTTAAATTTTTTTCAGAATTTTTGTGAGAGGGATTTTTTTTTTAACATAGGTGGCGTTACCTTACCCTTAATTATTTCTTATGGTGCCTTATTGTAAACTAAGTGCTGTGCTTAAATTTGTAATATGAAAGTAAGATATAATTAAACTTAATTATTTGTAAGTGGTGGCTTTATTTTAAAAATGAGACTTAATTCCTTTAAGTAAAAATAATTTTAAGAGCATTTGATTGGTTTTAATTTGACATAAAAAGTTAAGCAATATAATGGAGTATTGACCTCAAATTTTTTTATTGCAGAAATGGATAGAGGGTGCAAAGTTATGCTACCCTGATTTTTTTCACATTTTTTAGAGCCCGGGAACTATTTTTAAAAAATTATTGAAAGTTCTTTTTGTGACGTCACGAGACGCCGCTTTTTAAGAAAAAGATAGGACTTTACGCTGCGTGACGTCACAAATAGGACTTTCAATAATTTTTTAAAAATATTTCCCGGGCTCTAAAAAATCTGGAAAAATCAGGGTAGCATAACTTTTCACCCTCTATCCATTTCTGCAATAAAAAAATTGAGGTTGGTACTCCATTTATGGAAATACCCGTTTATCCTGATAAATAATTAATTATGTACTGCGTCGTCGATAGAAACTCTTATATTTATACTTGCTTGATTATTCTGATATCGCTTTTTTCTGATATAATGATACACGTATATTAGGTATATATAGAGGGAATATACACGCGTATTATGTAATTAAAAATGTATCTGCATGAGTAACGCTTTTATTTAATTAAATGCAAAACATTGAATAACCTGTGAAGTAACAAAAAAGAACAAGTAATATTCAATTTAATAATTAAATATAATTAAGAAAAAATTTACTACGTAACATAAAACTATAAATGTGTTTTTAAAATAAAATCAGACGTTTTGTTTCCACGGGCTGCTCCGGAAGGGTCGAAGAGATCCGAGGTGGCCACAAGCTTTAGAATCCGAACCTGTAACCAATCAGAAGGTCACAAGTCAAAAGTTAGTCGATCACGATAAGCAAACTAGATTAGCAGACGATGAGAAAAGGCACACTGCTATAATTTCAGTTTGTTTAGCAGTAGAACGGGTATACTGGGCATATACGTCGTAACTCGATCTCTATAATACTCTCTTTTTGATTATGTCTGCTATAATATATATGTTAATTTTATTTGAGAATCACACAGACTAATGTATTTTAAGTCCAAATTGGAATACTTAATTGGAACGTTTTACCTCTGATTATATTATAATTTTATAATCTAGCTATCTAAATAATATGTCCAAATTTATGCAAGTAATATATGTATATTTATATTTATATACCGACAAACAGCAGGAGTAACGATCTTGCTAGCTGTTCCGAGCTTACATGCAATTAAGTTCAGTATCTAAATTTTGGCTACCATGGGAACTTTAATTTTCCAATTTTTGAAATGAATATTTCCTGTATATGTCTCTGATTTATTATTATTATTTTAGTTACAGGATATGAAATTTCGGTTAAGAAAACACATTATCATGCTAATATTGAGGCAGCTTATAAATATAAAGGTACACAGAGATGTGGTATTAGAAGCTGAAAGAATCAATAAACGGCTTATTATGCATACATATAACCCTTAATTAATTTCATGCAATATACGCGACGACCCGACGAAATATACCGCCATTTTTGTTTTAATCCCCTGGAAGCATATGCAACCTTCTATACCCTTGAGTATTGAGGGTTGAGTGAGGCATCATGCAGGCGACTATTAAATCGAACTTTCTGAAAATGAATATATATTTTATAAAATCTCACTGACTGAGCACATGATTGGAGGGTATTAGATAAAATTTTCTGTCAGGTATAATAGAACACGATACATTCATCGTACTATAGAGTCACAGTAATATATACATTTTTTATATTATATTATGTAAAAATTAAGTCTTTGCCTGACGCATAAAACTCACCAGGATGACTTTTTCTGCGGCTCCTGCTTCATCTTCTCGATGGTCTCGGCCAGCTCCCGCGCTTTGCTCGCCTCCGCAGCTGCCTCCTCACGCGTGACCCGAACTGCAGTCTCCGATAAATTCACGTCACGACGCAAGGCTTCGAGTTCAGCCTGCTTGGCCTCGAGACTGCTCTTGAGCTGCTGCCGCTCTATCAGAGAGTCCTGCAGCTCCGTCCTGTTTTTTTCCAGCTGCCCCTTGAGGTTCTTGAACTCCTCTTGAGCCTTCGTGATGAGGCTCGTCATCTCGTACATCTCCTTCTCCATTTTCACTATCTTGCGGTCCATCCTGCTCTTCTCAATCTTACGAGATTCCAGTCGCTCCTTCATGGTCGTTATTGAGTGATGGAGAGAGTCGATCTCCTTCTTCTTCTCATCATTTGACTCTTTCATACGTTTTTCAGATTCACTTTTTACCTGAAGATCTCTTAGTAGCTGTTTATTTTTAGTCTTAAAATCTTTTAAATCATCATCATATTTAATTTTTAAATTCTTGATTATTTCTGTTTGTTCAGCTATTTTTGCATCATTAATTTGTTTTTCATTTCTAAGATTTTCTAAGTCTTTTTCAATTTTTAAATTATCAGCTACAAAATTGTTGTTTGAGGTTTCGAGATCTGACTCCAGTATTTGGACAGTATTTTGTAAATCTTTAATTAATTTATCCTTGATGATCATATCTTCTTTTAGTTCATTATTTTGGTTCCTGAGAGACTGTATTTCTTCTTTACTTTCATTCATCAAAGATGTTAAATCATTATAAGCCTCAGCTTTAGACACCTGGTATTGTTCCTTGACTTCTTTTAATTGATCTTCAATTGCTGTCTGATAATTCTTCAGTTTTCTATGATTTTCATCCAGCGTATTATATTTTGTTTCAAAGTTTTTAAGTTTTTCCTCTGTGTCTTGTTTTTCAACCATTAAATTTTCTATCTCTTTCTCGCGTATACTATTTTCAACTTCATCTATGTCATCAGTACATAAAATATCATCTTCGTGATTTTGTTCCATCAGGTTTTCAACCTCTTCATCTGCAGTCATGACCTTGGATACATAAACATGTTGTGAATTCTTAAAGTCCATTTGAAATAAAATTTTCTCGCCTTTTTTACTTTGTAACACAGATTCAAAGGACTGAAGGAAGAATTTATTATATTTGCTATCACTTTAGATTCAAAGAAAATGAACTATTCTCGTTATTGAACCAACGTAATATATGTAACAATTAATTAATAAACAAGATAATTTGAATTTCAAACGTTTTTTTATGTGGATATTATATATTTTATTAATAATAAACATAAACAATATAAAATATTATTTTGTTTGTTAATTTAATGTTATATCTGCAATTAATTACATAAACAAAAGTTATTCATGCAAATACTACTTTTTTCACCATATGTATAGTGTAATTACATAAGAAAAAACGTTAACAGAATAATCAAGCAGGTATAAATATAAGAACTTTTTGTATCGACGACATAATAATCTATATTTATCAGGATAAAAGGGTAATTCCATAAATTCAAATAACTTTAAATTCAAAATTCTTTATTTGGTCGAGCGTGGCGCAGTGCATTGAACGGTTCTCGTTAGATCACCGAAGTCAGGCTACGTCGAGCGTGGTTAGTACTTGGATGGGTGACCGTTTCAAGTAAAAAATACGCTGCTCCCTCCCTGGGGTAAAGTAGACTGCATCGTTTTTAGAAAGTACTCATGCTCCGTTCTGCCTTATGACGAAGATATTTCGAAAAGCTTCTTGACTCGACCGATCTTAGCGGGACTAGCGGGAGGCAGTGAAATTCTGAGCCAGGGAAGTTTCGATCAGGTTCGGATACAGTGTTGCCAAGCCGCATCAATACGCACACGACTTGTTCAGTCGCCATTTTGAAGCATTCCAACGCGTTCTTAGAGACTTCACCTTTCATTATCGAAAAT